>JAYKKT010000062.1:4997500-5532500 GCA_036023115.1 Brasenia schreberi | reverse complement strand
CATATACATATATATATATACATACATATATATATATATACATATATATATATATATATATATATATATATATATATATATATATACATATACATATATATATATATACACATATATATATATATATGTATATATATATATATATATGTATATATATATGATCCTGCTCACTTTGATTGTGTCCTCAAGTGATATTAATATGTAAAGGTTGCACTTTTTGTTTTCTCAAACATCTTCACAAATTTTTCTACAACACTTGTGCCCCTCAAAAGCAAAGGCACGGAACACACCGTCATACTTGTGCAAGATCCAATTTTCATATATATGTGTGTGTATTATTGAGAGAGAGAAGCAGAGTTTTGGAATGAGACACTAATGTAACTTTTTGTACTTCTTAGGTACGTTGCATCTTCCCCCCAATTCTCCTTCTCTAAAAATATTTGCTGCTGCTAAGACGCCAACACCATCGTTGTCGTCATCATCATTCCCGCCGGAGCAGGCAGGATCACCCTTCTCATCAAAAGACTCCACGTACCAAGCTGGTAGGGGAACCAGTCTGAAGAATTACAGTTTGGCAACAACCGTTATCTTTATGGGAGCTATTTCTTGGATCATTGCATAAATCCTGCTTTCCGTGTACACCAAATACTCATGAGTTAGGGCAGTAAACATAATTTTGTATTACATTCATGAAAAATTATTGTACGATGTGAACAGAAATTCAAATCTCAACTAAATGTACATGTATGATTGATGGACGCTGCTCAATGTTGTGATTAAAGTTTTCATTCTACTATTGGTGGGTGCTGCTTAATACATGATGATCATGTGATTCTCAATAACATGGGCATCCCTCCCAAGAATTTAAAAGATGTGGATACTAGCTGCTTAATGCATGACAATGATGAGATTCCCAACATCATTGGCATCCATCTCCACATTTTCCGACATGAGAGATATTAGCAATTAGTGGTCACATTTTGCTCCAAACGGTTGATCACATTCAGCTGGAATATCATGACATTAGTACATGGAAGGTACAACATTCATCTCTCCCTCTCTCTCTCACACATATATATATGTATATGAATATATGTGTTGAAAATATATGACACTATGTGATCTTGAACATCAAAAAATCAGTCCAAAGCAGAAAAATGGAATACGATGGTCACCTGAAAACTATTATTTCTACGAATCTCGGATACAATTATTTTGCAAGAAGGCTTGATCACATTATCATGGAAATGGGTGACACCCGACTAAGAGATCAACAAAATCAATACTTCATCTGATTGTAAATTCTTGATCTTGTCTACAGATGATTTATGGGATAAGGTATATGTTGGACTTAATGTTAATTAATGATGGTTTGACCTAATTAAGCCCACATGATATTAATGACATTTAGTTCATGTTGAGTACCCTTAAATGCTTAAAATGATATATGTTTGATAAAGGTGAAAGTCCAAAGTGTGAAAGTCACATGCGAATGAGGAACTTATGTATATGAATACCATTGGACATTCTTCAATACCATATTGATGGTTGGAAGAATACCACATGTAATTTAATATAGATAGTAGCTTATAAACCTCAATTCAAAGAGCTTGGAGAGGATGTGGATGACCACAAAAATGCATGGGGCCTGTCTCAGGCTTGAATTTGGAAATTGGCTTCAATCTTTTGCATTCCTTTAATACAAAAATTTTTGATCTTATGAATTCTCTCTCTCCTCCTGTTCCTTCGCTTCCCTGCACTTACCATGATTGTGTGGGTTGGGTCAATATTGTGTATTCCTATGTGTAACTAGTAATGTGAAGGTCTATATCCAAATTAGTGGGTAGCACCCCATTACATATGATAGTCAGACCTTATATGAAAAGCATATCCAAATTAGTGGTTGTGTAGGTTGGGTTGGCAATTAAAAAGGTGGAAGGTGCAGACAAAGAACAGTAGCTCACCTACCAAATGTTTTCAAATAACAAGTTGAAGGCCATGAGTTCAATACTAATGGTGTGCATCTGAAATAATCATAGACAAATGCTCATCTTTTTTATGTTGTAGAGTGATTTGTTATTTAGGTTTCAGGTGGACAGAAGATACAACCATTATTGCGAACAAATGAAGCAAGTGGTTAAGGTGTTTGACTTGGTTTTGGGGATGCGTGTGGCATTACCATACACATCCTTACCTCAAAAGGCCATGTCAAGGCATTTTAGGTGCTTGCAGCATAAGGCCTGACGGTTTCAACTTAGTTGACAATTTTCGGTAGTTGTCTTTGTATTTTGGAGGGTTGTTTATGTTTTTTCTGACCTGTTTTCTCCCAGTGGATTTTTTCAAGGGGTGGACTTTTCTGGTGGTTTAAACTATGGAAAAAAGTGGTTTTTGAGACCACTAGAAATAACCCTTTTTGTAACAATGAGGTGATGAGTTCAATACTGATGGTATGCATCTGGGTTTAACCTCCCCATTTTACAAAAGAAATGGATATAAGGAATTACTATTCTGATATCTAGAAGTATGGATGAAGCATGATATACTTGAGGCTAATATCTACTACTGTAATTTTGTTAATACTCAAATACACCTTATTTAGTCAATCGAGCCCTGAGGTTTATTCAAGGTAACAAGAATATGCTGCAATCATTTAAGGGCATTAACTTTTCTTAGGTTTTTATTTGATCATCCAAAGACCCAAAATATAAATAATTTTTTTAATAAAACCTCATACCTAGTTCTCACTCAGGTAAAATTTTCAAGATTTTTGGATCTCCATAAGGTAATTAAAAAATATAAACTCCCACATTATAAAACAAAACCAATTCTGTTTTTACATAAATAAATGTAGTTTGGACAAGTGAAATCGATGTCCTTTTGAAAAGATAGTTTTGAGTTGAAATTTTTTGAGAAAACTCAAGATTCAGAAATCACTCTTCCTAAGTGTCTAGGCTGACCCTTGAGCATCGGTTCATGAAGGCCTATGTCGACAAGAATCTAGTTTTCTACAATCGCCGAATAGTAAGGTAAATCTTGTTGCATATTTGAGTAAACTTGTTGGCACACTCATACACGATTTTTGCAAATAAAGTTTTAAGTCCATTCTAGACTGAAAAAGTTTTTTTACACATGTGAAGCAAAAAAGCATCAAACTCAGCTGGCCTTAAACATAGCTCTCTCATGACAATAAAATACCATATATGAAATATCTTCATCTCCTGGAATACCATCAAAACATTCTTTTGCATCCCCTTTCAAGATGATTCTATCAAGCCTCAATTGCCTAGCCCATTTGGCTCCAAATTTAGTCACCACCAACAATTCTGCTCTATTTACATCACTTTAATTTCTTATCCCCTTCCCCCTCTAGAATCTCCTTGCCTATCATGCATCACAATGGCCTTAAATGACTGCAATATATTCTTGTTACCTTTAATAAACCTTGGGGCTCAATTGACTAAATAAGGTGTATTTGAGTACTAACATGCTTCCATCCATACTTCTAGATATCAGATAGTAATTCCTTACATCCATTTCTTTGGTAAAATTGGGAGGTTGAACCCAGATGCACACCATCAACATTGAACTCATGACCTCATTGCTACAAAAGGGTTATTTTTGGCTGTCACAAAAATTACTTTTTGCGTAGTTTAAGCCACCGAAAAAGTCATTTCTGATGGTTGGACTATTGGAAAAGGTTGACACCCTTGGAAAAAATCCACTCGGAAAAACCGGGTTGTAAAAAACCTAAACAACTCTCAGAAATACAAACACATCCACTGGAAATAGTCAACTAGGTTAAAACTGTCAAGCCTTTTGTTGCGAGCACCTGAAATGCCTTGACATGGCCTTTTGAGCTAAGGATGTGTATGGCAATGCCACACGCATCCCAAAACCATGTTGGACGAGTTCAACACTTGCTGCATTTGTTCTCAATAATGGTTGTATCTTCTGTCCACCTGAAACCTAAATCACAAATCACTCTCCATCATAAAAAAGATGAGCATTTGTCTAGGATTATTTCATATGCACACCATTAGTATTGAGCTCATGACCTTCAACTTGTGAGATGGAACCTTAGGTAGGTGAGCTACTGCTCTTTGTCTGCACCTTTCACTTTTTTAATTGCCAACCAGAGCTTAGGAAGAGCACAGGAAAATGGAAGTGGCTAGCCAACCCAACCCACACAACCACTAATTTGGATATGCTTTTCATATAAGGTTTGACTGTCATATGTAATGGGGTGCTACCCACAAATTTGGATCTAGACCTTCATATTACTAGTTACACATAGGAATACACAATATTGACCCAACCCACACAATCATGGTAAGTGCAGGTATAGGGAAGCAACGGAACAGGAGGAGAGAGAATTCATAAGATCATTTTTTTTTGTGTAAAAGGAATGCTAAAGACCGAAGCCAATTTCTAAATTGAAGCCTGAGCAAGGCCCAGCGCATGTGTGTGGTCATCCACGTCCTGCCCAAGCTCTTTAAATTGAGGTTTATAAGCCACTATCTATATAAAATTACATGTGAGATTCTTCCAACTATCAATATGGTACTAAAGAATGCCCAATTGGTATCAATATGGAATCTCATCATCGTCATGCATTAAGTAGCTAGCATCCACATCTTTTAAATTCTTGGGAGGGACGCCCATGTTATTGAGAATCACATGATCATGTATTAAGGAGCATCCACCAATAGTAGAATGAAAACTTTAATCACAACCTTGACCAGCATCCATCAATCATACATGCACATTTAGTTGAGATTTGAATTTCTGATCACATCGCAAAATAATTTTGCACGAATATGATACAAAATTATGTTTACAGTCCCAACTCATGAGTATTTGGTGTACATGGAAAGCAGGATTTATGCAATGATCCATGAAATAGCTCCCATGAAGATAACGGTTGTTGCCAAACTGTAATTCTTCAGACAGGTTCCCCTATCAGCTTGGTACGTGGAGTCTTTTGATGAGAAGGGCGATCCTGCCTGCTCTGGCAGGAATGATGATGAAGACAATGATGGTGTTGGCGTCTTAGCAGCAGCAAATATTTTTAAAGAAGGAGAATTGGGAGGAAGATGCAACGTAGCTAAGAAGTACAAAAAGATACATTAGTGTCTCATTCCAAAACTCTGCTTCTCTCTCTCAATAATGCATACACATATAATGAAAATTGGTTCTTGCACAAGTATGATGGTGTGTTCCGTGCCTTTGCTTTTGAGGGGCACAAGCGTGATAGAAAAATTTGTGAAGATGTTTGAGAACAAAAAGTGCAACCTTTATATATTCATATCGCTTGAGGAGACACAATCAAAGTGAGCAGGATCAAATATATATATATATATATATATATTTATTTATTTATATTTATATGTATAAGTATATAAGTATGTATTATAGTGAGGCAGGTGCATATATACCTTGACAGTCTAAGGGAAGTTGCACTCTTGCGGGGCACCCAGTAAGAAGAAACCAACAGGTGTGAATATAGGTGACGAGGGCGTATTGCACTGAATGATGACATTGCATAAGCACAACTTTGACATGCCAGCGAGGGTCTTGCAGCACCCATTATCAGGCACCCCTCCGTTCTGCAGGCTGTCGCAGTTCCCACCAATGGCATTGAGTGCATCAACACAACCATCCATCTCTGATGGCAATGAAATCGGTTGGGCTGTCACAGACATAAGAAAAACAAGGAGGAGCACCACCCGGGAGAAGGAAGAGTTGGCCATTTCTAGTCGCTCTGTTCTTTGCTTTGTGGCTCCCTTTCAAGCTGCTTTCCTTGCTTTTCTTTTGATTAGCATTCATAGAGTTTATATATACAATGCAGTAACTGAATTTAGTATTTGCGGTCTAGTTGGATTTTCAAAGCAGAACTGAAGATACAAGTCGATGAAGTTGTCCTTGACTGTACAGCTTAGCAATGCCTTTGTTGAGGCATGTCTGCCAACATGTCCTACTTCTAAATAAGAACTTTGGACCCCAAATCCTTGAATTCACTTGGGATGACCAATGGCCATGAATGATCTGGCTTTCGTTGTCATTGTGGTTTCTTTGGTTGCTTTAATATGCACTACATATGGGGGGAATTCGAAAGCTGATCAAGTTCTTGAAAACAAGACAATATTAATATTGTCTAGCATAATCCTGAAATGGGAAGAGTACTAAATGATCAGTTCGACTTATATTCACCTTGTTGGCTTCAACTAGTAATTTTTATAGCATTTGATAAAATATATATATTTCTGTGTGTGTTTCATGGATCATTAGTGGCTTCTACCTCCAAATATTGCATGCCTTCCATGCAGCACCTTAGAAATTCTTCATATGGCACCTTCTTATGTGAGAGTATATCTACAGACACCACACATACCATATGGTACACATTGACAAGACTTTTTATACAACACACCTCTACGTTATAACGAGAAGGGGGTGTATCATACTCTAAGGATCATATGTACAACATATTTTATTGCAGTTGAACCTTAGCAAATTCTTTGTTTTTCTTTACTAGATCAATATCTATCTATGCTGACAAGTATCGTATAGTTGAGGTTTCATAGTGTATGTTGCCTGTCAATATATGTGGCTGCTACTTTCAACCTTTTACAGTGCATACTCATGCATTCGCCTTATCTTTTAGGGACATGAGAGTAATTTTAAAGTTATAAGGGCATCTAAAAATACAAATTACAACTCTATTACACTTATACCTCCAAAAAGCAAACAAAATGCATTGTATATATTATCGTAGGTATATAAGATAGAGAAGTCCCTAGAATTCCTGTCTCTCTCTATCAATCTATATACACAAGTATATTGTATATTGTATATATATCGCTCAAAACCCATTCTTCATGGTTTAGCTAGTTTTCATTTGACAATGCTAGCCCTCATCTGCATCAAGCGAGTGGTCCCTAGCCAGAATTATTGCAACACCAACATGGGACGACCCTGTAATCTCCTTAAATTGCTCAATGCACATTACTATTGGCTGAACTAATTGATCCATTGTTTGGACAAATATTTAATGAAACACCTATCTCAAAGCCCATAGCTGTCTGGGAATGTATTGCGTATAGCTTAGGCTTTGGATCCTTTTGAGGAAGATTATGTGAATGTATTATACTTCCCTTGTGGTCATGGGCAACATATTTTGGTTCAAAGTCTTCCAAGTTTTATCTGTGCTGGATAGGGATGATCACATTTGTCTCATGGGTGGAACGAGATATCTTAAATATTGTGGAAGGTAATATGTGGTATGACAAGGTTCGAGGATAGGTTAGGTGATTACTTATTGCTTTGATAGGGAATAGTATATATAGAGTGCATAGTAGTAATATTTAGATGCTAGTATATTCAAACAAATCTCAACCATCCAATTTGAATGATGGATGTTTGAGATTTGAATTAAAAAACAAAAAGTTGCTTTTTAACCAATTAACAAAAAGTATTAGTATACTTTTGACTTTTAAAGTCAAATGTTAATAATCCATCTTTCAAATTGCATAGTTGTAATTTGTGTTGAAATGCCATAATGTAATATTGCTAGCATATACCACCAAGTTATATATATATATATATATATATATATATATATATATATATATATATATATATATATCAAACAAGCAAAAAATTGAATAGCAACAATGTCATACTTTGTACTTTTTGGCTCTTCTAAAAGCAACTTTTGCCTTTTCTTTTTGTCTAGATCATCCATACCTTTACTATGATAGCTCAAATTGACATGAATGATATAGTATGAATAATGGAGGAACTCTTTATTCAAATCATTCATACCTTTATATTTATGAATTATTTGATTTTGTTAAAGGTAAATTTAATTTAAATAATATTATTACAATTTGAATTTGGATACATGATGCCATGTACAACGCCCATCACTTACAGAGAAGATGATGCTACCCCATGCCCCTAACATGCCCTATCACCATCCCTCACGGAGGATTTGTCATACCTTCTACCCATTTTCAAACTTTATTGCCCCCCTTGTAGGACCAAGTTGACACACATAAATCGAGTATGGTCATTCCTAATTGGACTGTACTATATAACTAGGATATAGACTTTGCAACAAAGGAAACTGTAAAAGTCTTAAAAAAGATTTAAATAAGAGAAAATATAAAATGCAGATTCAGAAAATAGTATAAGAAAGTTTCTTTCTCAAACCTAAAAGAATATCCCATAAACAAACAACAAATGCTCAAATTATTTTAAACAAAAAGAGGTTTTCTTTATGAGAAATAAGTCGATTCTTTTTTTACATAAAAATAGATGAAATTTTTAATGCAACTAATTAAAAACTTTTTTTTTAATTTCAAAAATATAATGAGGTGTTGATAGAATTAGTTCACCGAGTAGGGACATGCACTAAGATAAGGTTGTGAATTTGAAACTCAAGGTATAAATATCTAGCTTAGTGTCCCATGGCAAAGCCAAGGGAGATTTCCATCAGCCATGCCAATCTAGGAGCATTAGAAAATTACCATACAATGACCTTTTGTTCAAAGAAAATTCCATCTCCGCTCCCTGTCAATAACTAATTCAAGTCCCCCTATGGGTGAGGATTCTCGTTACACCTCTGTTCCCCGTTGAAACAAAAGAAAACATAAGTGGAGTTGGTTTGAGTCTAACCACCACAACTATGAGGGCTGTCTTTGAACACTTAACCTTAACTTAATGGTTTTGTTGAATTAACAGGCAACAAGGAGATCCATAGTTCCCGGTTTAAAGAAATAGAGAGGAACTAATCTTAAACAATAAATTATTTGAAATTTCATACTCATTCTTGTTTTAAGAAAATTTACATATTTGCACCTCAGGTGTGTTATGTAGACGAGGACTAAGAATAATTCGATTAAAACTGAATAATGAAATTGATACAATCAAACTTTTCATTTCACTTTGGCTTTTTGCATTGGCGGGTTCTGTTTCAAAAAACAATTTGGAAGATACGATGAGACTTCATCTTTCAAAGCCAAAGCCTACAAAAATGAACCAACCAAATTAACATATACACATATAGCAAAAGAGAGAGTTTTCCCTTTTGCTTAGCCCAACTTAATTATTTTGTTGATACTTAAAAGCTTTTTTTCAGTTTAGAAAATATAATGAGGGGTTGATAGCATTAGTTCACCTAGAAAGGACACCTCATAAGATAAGGTCATGAATTTGAAACCCAGGCTATAGATATCTAGCTATAGTCTTTCTGTCTGGCGAAGCCAAGGGAGGTTATCTATCGGCTAAGCGAACCCCAAAGATTTAGAAAATTACCATAGAATGACCTTTTGTTCAAAGAATACTCCATCTCCACCCCCTATCCAAAACTAATTCATGTCCCCTATGGGTGAAGATTCTCATTACAACTTTGCTACATGTTGAGACAAAAGAAAACCATAGGTGGAGGGTCTTAGCCTAACTACCATAGAATGACCTTTCATATTGGCAAGATGAGTTTAGGTAGATCTCTAGTAGATATCGATTTTATGAGCAACTTGAATTCATGACCTTCAACTTAAAGACTCTTTTTAATTAGAGCCATGACTCCTCAGCCTCCGTGCACTCTTTAGACTCTTTCTATCATATTAAAATATAAAGGAACTTATTTTAAACAATACATTATTTTACATATTTTTAGGAGCAAGATGCCCAAGAATTTATGATGCAAGAAAAGTTGCTAGGGCAATTAAAATCAGGATGCAAGAGGAGCAAGAATTTAAAACAAGATCGCTGAAACTAATATGATGCAAAAAATATTGCGCAGCTGTATGATGTGATGAATTTAATAGAACTAAGGTGATTTAACGATTATGCAAGAATTAAAGTTCCCAGGTTATTATTTGATCAAGATAAAAAATCAGGAAATTGATGCAAGAAGTACTATGATGTAAGGAAACTAATAGATGATGCAAATGTGTGTCAAGGATGGTCGATGCTTTAATGATGTGTCTAAGGGTTTAGTGGGATGTTATGATGGTAAAAAAAGGTAATGATGAGTGCTATGGAGATGGGTGTAAGAAGCTGAGGGTGCTAGGGCTTGCAACGACTAAAGGTAATGAGGTTAAGCGTACTCAAACCAACCTATATTTAATATCTAATTTAAATATTTTTCTTTAAATAAATTTCCATGGATAGATAATATAAAAGCATGCCCAATTTTTGCTTCCTTTGAAACGAAGTAGCTCCCTTTGAACTAAGATGGTTTCATTTGAACCAAGACAACTTGCATTTTAATCAAGACAACTCCATTTGAATTGGGACAACTTTCCTTTGGAACGAGACAACTCTATTTGAAATCAGATGGCATGAAGGACAGCTGGTTCCACACATTGCTTGGAGGCTCCTTGAGTGGCTCGGCTTTGTTTGAGGTCTTGGCTTCATTTGAGTCGTTCCTTGATCGATGTTGCTTGATAGTCTTTGAACTTGATGCACCATGGGGCGCCTCTTTGTAGCTAGACATGGAACCAATCTTAATGAAGTCGGTTGAACTTTGGTTGGGTTAGGCTCAGTGGAACTTTCGGTTAAAATTTGAGCCGCGCACATAAACCTAACACAAGCTTTATGAGCAAGGCTCTTCTTTTGCCTTGTTTTTGAAATAAAAATATATGTAAAACCATTTGCCAAAAAGATAAGATAAAGAGGCAGAGGAGAATATTTCTAAAATGTTTTCCATGAATTTCACTTTACTGCATATATTTATATGTCCCCAAATATAAAGTATTTATTGAAAAGTAGCCCCATACACCCCCCCCACCCCCCCCACATATATAAATGGGAATTATTATTTTTGTAAACAAACCCTCATTCTAACAACCTTCATGTGCATAAACATGTGTTTATATCTGAATTGCAAATTTTGCATGAATCATAAATATAAAATCAATGTGTATTTAATAACCATTATAAATATTTTTCTTTAAATAAATTTTCATAGAAAAAATATAAAAGCAGGCTCAATAGGGTTGTTATGGGTAAAAATAGGTGTATCTAGCCCTTGAATTTTAAATGAGATTCATTCTCAATTAGAGACACTTAAAGAAGGGTAGAATACCAGCCGTGACCAACCTACTTCATAGAATAAATTTTTTATGAAGTCCACTTTGTCGGCATGGAGCCAAAAGTCTTCAAAATTCCACCATCTCCCCACAAATAATTTTATTTCTTTCTTATGTGAGCTTTACTTTATATGAAAACAAAGGCTCGAGGTCTCACCCCATGTGCTTTGAAATTGGCCTTTTAAAAACAAATTTTAAAAGAATATTTTCTTAAATTTTTTTTGGGTGTTTATATATATATGCGTATTTTATGTACATAAAGAGAAAGTTTCATCAAACTTGCAGTACGATAATATTGAAAAATATAAAATTGGACAAACCTTAAATTGAAATTTCAACTACAATACAATTCTCTTTTTCTTTGTTGAAGAAACTTGCTTACATCAATATCATTACATCACATAAGCATACTGCAGATATGAGAAACGTACATGCAAGATTTGACTTATACCACTTCATCGTAAAGGTGTTTCTCTCAAAAGTCATGTGGAAATTGTTGCCAAGTTTTGATTCCAATGAATCAACTGTAATTCGATTCCAAAGTCTTGGTGCAAAAAACTCAGGTGAAGATTTCCCCTTATACTAACTTGCTTTTTACCAAAATTTTGCTGATGAATGCCAAACTCTTCTTGATGATGACCAACATAGTATCTGTAAACACCCACAAATTTTCTCAAAAAATTTGATGATTTAGAAATTTTGTCTTAAAAAGAAAAACTGTGATTCTAGGTCTTTTAAAGAATTTCCAAATAAAGATACCTTAAATGAACTCATTTCCGCACCAAAATTTTGTAGGAGTAGTCTCAAAAGAAGGGTATTTTGCACCCCCTCGAAAAAAATCCAATTTTGACAAAACCCTCAAGGCCAAATTGGTAGGATTATGCTTTTTCAAATGATTGCTTTTAAAGAAAGAATGATTTCAAACAATTTTTGAATGAAACAATTGAAAATGAAATATTGGAAACCAAAACCACAAAATGTTTACAAAATATCAAAATTACAAAAAAAATAAAAAAACAAAACCAAAACCAAAAATCATTTTGTCAAAAAAATGTCAATTCCCTTAAGATGATTTGAGTGATGTCAATTTACATGAACTTTCTCAAAATCAACAAAATCTTAGACTTGGGCAAACACTCAGGTTTCCTAAAAAGTGACCACCATAGAAATCAAACCTATACCCAAAATGCATTAAAGTTAGGATCATATCATGCAATGCCAAAAACCAAGATCGTGCATGTATAGATCATTCATGCATCGCATTGAAAATCATTCATCACATGCCATAATAGGGGTTAGCCATAGTGCATGAATACTCATGTCATCTCCTCCAAACTGGGGGTATATAGAGATCATTTCCTAAACACCTTTTGTGGAGACTTGAATACATTCATCATTTCATAAAGCATGCATCTCCATCATCTCACATGGAATACATTTTACATGTCATTTACATCATTTAGTCAAAGAAGCCCAAAAAGTGGCGGACCAAGTCGGAATGTCCCTATGTCATAAAAATGGAACAAAACAAAAATCAATGATTCATATTGGCTTAGCCTAGGGAAGAAACTTGGTAGACCCTATAAATGCCCGATTTCAAAAAGATATGATGACTAGTGTCTATCACAAATTCTTTGAAATGATTTTTGCAAATGAATCTTCTTTAGTTTCTTGAAGAAGAGACAAAGTTGAATATAGGCCTCTTAACTAGGAATTGATGATCTATGAAAAGTGGAGTATTTTTAAAATCATTATTGACATTTCAAAAATCCTTCTTTTACAAGATAGGGCCTAGTTTAAAATAGCAAAATATTTTCAAATTGTATGTGTTATTATGAAATAGGGCATACTTGATTAGACTGAGTGTCTAGAGGGATAAGTTGTTTCCCCATCTCGTTCTCTCCAAAGGAAAATTGGCAAAAGTCAAAAAAGAAAAAAAAGAGAAGAAAACCTTCCAATATAGAGGTCTTCCTACAAAAGAAAGAAAATGAAAAAGGGAAAAACAAAAACCTCTAATATATAGGTTTCCTTTGAAAGAAAAGAAAAAGAAAAGCTAAAGCTCAAAAGAGTAATTTTTCATCAAAAATCTCTTTTTCTTATACCACGGGACGCTTCAGAAGGGACCGTGGAAACCCTCCCCATTCTCCTACAGCTTATACAAAAGAAAAAGTTTGCATTATGATCCTAAAGTAGGAATAGAACCTACCAATTTGGATCTTATTTTGTTTAAGGATTAGGCCTTGTAGTATGAAAAATGGAATTTTGAAATGTTGTTGAGTTTTCTAACAAAAACCTTTATAAAGTAATTTTGTATTAAAACGAAAGTGAAGAGAAATATAGGAGATGAAAGTCCTTATTGATATAAACAAAAAGAAAGCATCAATTTCAAAATGATTTTTACAAAACCGAAGACATCAAGCAAATGAACATGGAGGCCACCCCACTTATGGAAGCCAACTTTCATGGAGCTCCCTAAAAATAAATCATGGAAATCTCCAAACATATATCATACATCCATTGCATCTTACATCTCATGTCCATATGCATTCATATATGATCTTATGCATATATGATCCTTGCATTGGTTGACCACTATCTATGTTTACTCACTTTTGGTAGAAATCCTCTTTTCCATTGGACCCAAGTTTAAGAAATAAATCCGATAACAAAAATGGAGAAGTTCATGAAATCTTAATTCAACTCAAATCAACTCTAGAATTCCAAAAAAAATTAATAAAAATTTTATGGATGTTATTCTTTGCCATTAACCAAATAAATTTGGATTAATGCCAAAGAGTGACATCTGCAAACACACAAAAATTTTCTCAAAAGATTTGATCTTTTTCAAATTGACCTACATTAGGTAGCTTCATGACTTACACTAGGGCAATTTAAAATAAAGATATCATAAAGTGACATACCTTATAACAACTAAAAATTATAATTTAATATCCTTAACGAGGGTAGATTTCTTGCAAATACATGCTAAACAATGGTCATGACTTATATATATATATGAGTAATTAGATCAGTATCATGTATTTTAATACCGGGGCAAAAACCCTTAATGGCTTTACTCAACATATTATGACTATCAATAGTCCCTTAATATCCTATATCAGAATTAATCATTGTGTAGTGATACTTTAAAAAACACACATGATAATACATGACTGATTGATAGTGTAAATTCTTTCTCATAGGCCACTTAATAGCGCATTCGTGTCAAACTCTATTAGGTAACAAGCCACAAAAGGTGATATACGAGTACAATTGACTTCTATTATTATTGACTTTAATTGAGATAGCAATCCCTTAATGAACAATTAGATCTTAAAAAGATCTTAAAAGTTTTTCTAATTAAAGGATTTATCTAAAATGACATACCCTATCTAAAGGGAATTACATCCAACATTATATTGTTCTACCACCCGATTTAAATTAATGATAATTATATAGCACTTTAATAGCCTGGTTAGATCAAACTGTATTACATAAGCTTAAAATTTTAAAGTTGTGGCAAACATAACTGAATCGCTTAGAAGCATTCAAAGGTAATTTTTTGAGAACTTTGTTCGTGATTCAATTGGCTACAATGATTTCTAAATTTTCTAAAGGACTCACAGGAGTAAGATGTGTTGAAGGAAATAGTACATAATTGAAAGAAAAAAACAGGATTGAAAGTTATCAAGCGCTTGCAAAGTACCTATCAAGATTGGGAATTTGCGGACAAAGTCTTCTTCACAAGGCACAGGGCAAATAATATTTCTTTCAGGGTGCACTCAATTCTTTAAGCGAGGATTCATATACACATGATCATCTTTTTTCTCAAAAGGAGAGTCTAAGAGCTTTAAAATAGAAAAAAATCATTCTAATGTGAGAGAAAGCCACTTATCGAAGAAGAGAATCTGAGGCTAAAGCAGTTGAACAATAAGCCTGATTATCAAAGCCTAAGGTCGCGAGTTGTCTTAGACTTATCAAGAATCTTTTAATGGGACAGTTTATCTTTAACTCCAAGAGAGAAAAATACCTAGAATAAACATTAAATAGAGTCCAATCACTTAAAAGGAAATACTACTTTCAGAGAAAATAAGCAGTTAAGAAGAAGATATTCACCCCTAGAAGAAGAAGAAGCATTTGCTACAGTCTTTTTATAAGAAGATAAAAGCAGTTAAGAAAAACTTTCTTATTCTCATATTTTTCGATCATATGTCGCTCATTGCCTCTAGTATTGGCTCCTTCATGATTCACGCTTTCATCTGTCCTTCTTCTCCTTAACTACTCCTTAATTGGGAGCACAAGTAGGTCAATAGTTTTTAATTTCTCAGCTAACCTTGCTTCTTTATTTCCTTTAATTATCTTCAGATCAAATTGTAAAATTGCCTTCGGACACTAATTTTTTAGTAATCGGGAGCATTACAACTCCACCTAGTTCTTGAATTTTGAGAGCACAAGAATCCGCTATCTTTACGAATTTTCAAGTTAGTTTATAGTTGCCCGCTATCTTTCCAAAATTTTGGGAGCACAATTAGTTCATTTTTAGTTAGAAAACATATTGTAGCTAATTTATTGTAGAAGAATGTCTTTAAATTTTGGGAGCACAATTAATTGCTATCTTAACGCATGAGCACAATGGGTTCATTGCCTTTTTAAATTTTAGAGCATGATGAAGTACAATTCTGCCTTGGTGCAATTTTCGGAATGCGTAGTCGATTATTTTGGGACAATAAGTGAGGACTACACCTATTTTATTTTAATTTCATGAAAATTTAAAGCTACAAATGGCTCATACACTGCATTTCTATTTCAAGTAATTACTTATCTAGCCGCATTGGGGTTAAGATTATTTTGATATGATCATAATTCTTATATAATGCGTATTGGTTCTATTGATTATTACATGTCATCGACTTTTAAGACGGCCCATGCATTAGTAAAATTCCTCAAATATTTTAATAATGTTGATAATAAGATAATTAAATGATACAATATAATTTATCATTATACTTTTTATGAGTTAAAATTAAAATACTTATGCAATTAATTATTATTATCGCATTGTTACATGTTCTCTTAACTAATGTTCGTCATCTAACTTTTAGTGCACCTAACTTCTCGGGCCACCTATTGTTCTTGCAAAAAATGTTTCTATGCTCTTAAATAATAGTTTGTATCACGATTCGTTCTTACGTTTTTACTGCTCCTTACAATGAATAATTGTTGAAAGACTACAAGTATTCTAATGTTACTTAATGAAGTAACCAAGTAGTGCTATGTACAACTACGAACACTAACTTAGTCATTCAGCTCAAAAAAATAATCAATTTAAAAGTCAGACTACAAAATTTGCCATTCTTAGTATAAATAAATTTTAGCTTAATATGCAATGTTAAGGATCTTAAGTTTGTAATGTTAAAAAAATAATTAAAGAGAAGGATAAAATAAAATTAAGATAATCAAAGATGAATGATTAATTTCATACTTAACATGAAAATTTTTATAGAATGAAAATTGATCCCGATATCTAGCATGACATTGGTTCACGTAGTATTTATCGAAAAGTTGACAAATTGTTAGTAATATACTTTTTTAAACTCAAGGCTCGAGGGAAGAATATATGAAAAAAGTTATTAGATCTAAGGAATAAGTATTGATGAGAATTTTTTTCCTTCGCTTACAGTGAGATGGCGGGGAGATAAAAGAAAAGGAAGAAGACATTTTTAAGAGAAGCAATTATCTGAGAGAAAAATAAAAGCTTTTGTAAGGTATTCTAAGGAGAATATTCGTTAAGTAATGGAAAAAAGGAGATGGTGAGAAGCCATTGGCATAATATCGACTCTTATATAAAAATCCTGGTATAAATATTTGAAAACTGCTAATAATTAATATTTCAAAATCCCCTTCGACAAATTAGTTTCTAAAACGTAAAAAAACTTTTAGCTTTTAGTAAAATTCCCTAGCTGATTATGCAACTGTCAAGATATCCTGGAACACACATAAGTCAGCCAATTTGTGTGGGTTGAGCAACATGGTTTGGTATGCTCACATGTTGGCTATATGTATAAAGGAAACTAGAAAAGCCAGATAAAGGCCATAAGCAATAAACTTGATTAGTGGAGAAAATAGGGACGCTAAACAAATGGTAAAAGAAAACCCTCAATGAGGCATATCTCAAGGTTTGCTCTCTCGCTCTATGTCTCTTAAAAAAGAAAAAAATCTAACAAATAATACCCCATTTCTCGAGGTACTTCCACTCCACACACAACTTACCATCACCTGGTGGGGTGATCACCAACCGCCCTACCCTATATTCGGGACCAACTTTCTTCTTCAATCATGTTTTTTTTTTCCTTCCTTTAGTTCATCGCGGACTCCAACCCTGGGTCTGTTTTCTTTGGTTTCAACCACCTATCAAGCACCACAACCTGCATTTCACTTGTTCTGTACCAAGAGAGAAAATAATAGGACTATCAGGAGCTTTTGGAAGCCATGGTATATCCAAAGTTTCACCATCTTACCAAGCCAACCTGTAATCACATCAGTGTAATCAAAGAGTCCCAAACCATTGCTTGGTCCTCTCAAGTACTCCCTTGTTTCTCGCCATGCTCCATCTTGGTTCGATGATTCTTATGTTTTCGTCACCCTCCTGCTTCACGCCACCACCGTCTCTCACTGCACTCCACCATGACCCACCAGTGCAACTGTTACCCCTCGGTGGAAAGGCATGTGAAAGCACTTCCTGGCACAACTCGCTCCACTTCATGATCATCATCCGTAAACAATTTGTGATTAACCAAGAACCCACGTGTTTTGCATTTGGGGTTGACCAAACCAGATCTTTAACCACCACTGACCTTTTTCTGATCGCTATCAATGCATTGAATGCTCCATCAAAATAAACCACCGAAAACCAACCTTTCAGGTGGGAATGGCTGCTTGTGGGTGCTAGGGCTCACCCACCTGAGTCACAGCACTACTGTTGCCATTGAAGAACCAATTAAATCCAGCATTTCCTTCAAGTAGTTTTGTTACACATCCAGCTGTTAAGACTGAATGGAAAATTCCCTTTTTGATAGCTAAAATAACTAAAGTGAGTTTTTGTGCTTTGTTAATCCCATTGTTTTGTGTTTCTACCCAACTCTCACCATTTGGACACAAAGTACAAAAAAAATGTGAACTAAAAAGGAAAAAGAGGAAGATCAATAGGATATATGTACTTTGAATTTAATTGTTCGCTTTGATTAGGATTAGTTCTCATTTGAGCAATGCTTTTACTTAATGGTATGTCTTATGTCAGGTTCGGTGATTAAAAAATAAAAATATATATATATACAAAAAATATAAAAAATAATTAAAACAAAAACAAAAAAGGTGATAAAAGATAATTTTTGTGAGCTGGGTTGATTTTAATTTGAGTATCTTGGTTCTGCTTGTGGGTTGCACTATTTTTATGTCATATTACGTTGTTTGAATTAATCCATCAAGCCGACAATTTGGTTTGAAAAAGTTTTAAGTTTCTTTAATTAAAATTCACAACTCCAATAATTATTTTCCGTGAGAACTACGGACTGTAGCCTATTGCATCCGACGCAGAGCAGACCTTTATTTTGTCAAGCACAACACCACAAAATGTGCCAAAGGATGTGGATTTTCAAAGTGCGACTAATGTCCAACACCAACAAAAATAATTTCAAAATAAAAAATAAAATAAAAATAAATTCAAAACTTGGTAGACATGGTTATTCCTAAGGCATGCATAACCATCTTAGGTACACCCTAACCCTACCATGTATAAACAAATCAGTGTGATCTTAGGTTTGTATCATAAACCCAAGCCTATGGCCATTTCTTCCAACATCAATAAACCAACCAAGGGACCAACTATGGTTTTCCTTGGAATCCTTTTCTCTCCTTCGTGCAAGGGATCAAACATGCTCTCCCTTAGCATCCATATAAACTCAAACTATCCATCCTTAGGGTACATTGGGTTGCACCTAAGATCCCTCTCAAGATCATCCACCTCTTAGGGGAAAATAAGTCACACCCTCCCAACATCATCCACCGACTAAGAGGACCAGAATCGACCCACCCCAAACCATCTATGGTCACATGTACCCTAGAGGAACCTAAGTCATAACCTGTCAAGGTCATCCATCTCCTAGAGGCACCCAAGTCACTCAAACCTTTCAATCCTAGGGTTGTGTGCATCCTAGGGGAGTCAAACACCTCCACCCCTAAGGCCATACATCTCCTAGGTAAACCCAATAAAACTTGAGTGTATAATCATGTCATTAATGATACATCATTCAAAGCTCATCCTCTTTATCAAATATTTTTAAAACTTGAAAAGCCTTGGAATATGTTATTGAACATGGGGTATAGACTATACTAGGGTCTAGGAGCCAAGAACTAAGGTAGATTAGAACCCATCTTACCTCTACCTAACATGAGTCCATATGGCTTAGGGTACACCCCATCCATACCCCCTGAGCTACCACTTAAGATCAATTGGGTCAAGGGTGCCCTAAAACCAGTTAAAACCGAAACCTATGTCTTAGACCTCTTGTTTTGAGTTTAATTCATGGTGTTTTCTTTATAGGTTTGATGACAGACCCCTTTTATTGAAAAAAATCCAAAAAAAAGTATATTTTGAAAAACTATTTTTTTTTAAAAGCTTCCAAAACCCTATAACATTTGAAAAAACTAAAAACTCCAAAAAGAAAGTCTTTTTATGTTATTTCTTTTAGCATTTATTTGGGGATGATCAAAGCAAAGGGGAAGATCCCTCATCCATGAGGATGATTAAGCCTCTGAGCTTCTTGAAATCCATATAATCTTTGACTTAGAAAAACTTTCAAATTCTGTAGGAATGGATTTCTTAGAGGTCAATTTAGGGAGTAAACCTAACCCAAAATGCATCTAAGGCTAGGATCATATCATGCAATGCCAAAAATAAAGATAGTACATGTTATTCATGCATTACATTGAAAATCATTTATCACATGCCACAAAAGGGGTCGACCACAGTGTATGAATGCTCACGTCATCTCCTCCAAACTAGGAGCATAGAGACTAAATACATTCATCATTTCATAAAACATGCATCTCCACCATATTATATAGAATACATTTTACAAGTCACCATTCACCCATAAGAGGCCCACATCCTTTTGGAAGGTAGCGGCCCAAGTGGGATAGTCCCTATGTTGTAAGAGGGGTGAATAATATATATTGATTAATTGATGTTGAGGAAAGAAATTTAGCAGACTCTATAGATGCCCAATACTTGAAAAAAATATTATGTATAGGGTCTACTTTAAATTCTTTTGAAATGATTTAAAAAAAATGGATCTCTTTTAAATTTCTTGAAAAAAAGGATCGAAATAAATTATGTGACCTTGAATTAGGGAATTGATGCTTTATGAAAAGTAGAGTTTTCAAAATTCGTTTGGTAACATTTCAAAAATCTTTGGCTTACAAAATGGGGCCCGACTAAACAACAACAACTAAGCCTTTTCCCATACTAGACGGGGTCGGCTACATGGATTCTTTGTTTCCATAGATCTCTATTGTGTGCCATGTTAGTAGTTAACTCCCAATAAGCTAGATCATTCTTTATTGTTTCTTTCCAACACTTTTGTGGTCGTCCTCTACCTCTTTTAATACTTTCCAAATTTAGTTTTTCTAACCTTCTTACAGGTTCTTCTTTTGATCTTCTTTCTATATGTCCAAACCATCTTAAACGATGTTCCCTCATTTTATCCTCTATTGGTGCCACTCCTAATTTGTTTCTAATAACCTCATTATGTATACGGTCTTTTCTTGTATGACCATTCATCCATCTTAACATCTTCATTTCTGTCACAGACATCTTTTGTACATGTTGATGATTAATTGCCCAACACTCAGAACCATAAAACATGGCAGGCCTAATTGCTGTTATATAATATTTACCTTTTAACTTTAATGGTATCTTCTTATCACAAAGAATGCCTGATGCTCCTCTCCATTTTAACCAACCAGCATTAATTCTATGCGTAATATCTCCATCAATTCTTCCATCACTTTGAAAAATTGGCCCTAGGTATTTAAAACTTTCCTTTTGGGTAATGCAATGTGTGCCGATTTTAATTTCTATGTCCTCTGAAGTAACCAAATGATCAAACTTACATTCCATATATTCTGTCTTTGTTCTACTAAGTCGGAGGCCTTTGCTTTCTGCTGTTTCTTTCCATAGTTCCAATTTTCTATTAACTTTTTCCATAGACTCCTCCACTAATACAATGTCATCTGCAAATAACATACACCAAGGTACTTCATCTTGAATATGTTTTGTTAACTCATCCATCACCATTATAAATAAATATGGAATTAAAGTTGATCCTTGATGTAACCCAATATTAACTTCAAAGAAGTCTGTCGTTCCTTCATGAGTCCTCACACATGTTTGTGCATCATCATACATGTCTCTTATAAGGCTAATATATGTCAATGGGATACCTCTTTTTTCCAAGGTTCTCCAAAGAACCTCCCTCGGTACCCTATCATAAGCTTTTTCTAGATCAATAAATATCATGTGAAGGTCTTTCTTTTTTGCTCTAAAATATTCCATAAGACGTCTCAAAAGGTGAATTGCTTCGATAGTAGATCTGCCTAGCATGAATCCAAATTGGTTCTATGTTGTACTTGATACTTGTCTTAACCTACGTTCGATAATTCTTTCCCATAATTTCCTAGTATGACTCATTAACTTGATACCTCGATAATTCACACAATTTTGAATGTCTCCCTTGTTCTTATATATGGGTATAAGTGTACTTCTCCATTCCTCGGGCATCTTTTGGTTTTTTCATATTTCATTAAATAGTCTTGTGAGCCAAGTGATTCCTATTTCTCCAAGTATTTTCCAAACTTCTATAGGAATATTATCTGGTCCTACCGATTTACCACCCTTCATATGTTTAAGAGCCTCTTTGACTTCATTCTTTTGAATACCTCGATATAAATTGTAGTTTATAAACTTTTCTGACTTGGCTAAATCTCCTAAACTAATATTAACATCTTTATTTTCATTAAAAAGATTATAAAAATAGTTTTTCCATCTATTTCTTATATCATCATTTGCCACTAGAATTTTTTCATCCTCATCTTTTATGCATCTAACATAATTAAGATCTTTAGTTTTCTTATCTCTAGCCCTAGCTATCCTAAAAATATCTCTTTTACCCTCTTTTGAGTTGAGTTTTTTATATAAGTCCTCCCAAATCTTAGCTTTTGCTTCACTAACGACCCTTTTCGCTTCCTTCTTTGCTTTCTTATCAGCTTCTAAAGTTTCATTAGTTTTCTTGGCATAATGTAATTTGTAACATGCTCTCTTTGCCTTGATTTTATTTTATACTACTTTACTCCACCACCAAGCTTCTTTTTGTGCCGGTACACCTCCCTTAGATACCCCTAACACATCTTTCGCCACTTTCCTAATATGTATAGCTATATTGTTCCACATATCACAGGGTGTGCCAACATAATTCCAAACATCTCCTTGAAGGACTTTCTGTTTAAATATATCTTCTTTCTCGTTTTTGAGGTTCCACCATTTAGTCCGAGTAGCTCGATGCACTCTTTTCTTCTTTGTCCATTTTTTTATTTGTAAATCCATAACTAAAAGTTGATGTTGGGTGGTTAAGCTTTCTCCTAGAATTATCTTACAATCTTTACAACACGCTCTATCTTTTTTTCTACAAATAAAGTAATCAATTTGTGTTTGTGATAAGCCACTCTTATAAGTAATTAAATGTTCATCTCATTTTTTGAAGATTGTATTGACTATAAAGAGATTAAATGCCATAGAAAAATCTAAAATCTCCCTACCTTCCTCGTTTATATCCCCAAAACCAAAGTTTCCATGAATCCCTTGATATCCTAATGCCTCTTTACCGACATGTCCATTTAAATCTCCTCCTAAACAAATCATCTCCCTTTGTGGAATCTTTTGAAACACCTTATCTAACTCTTCCCAAAAAACTGTCTTTATACTATCTTCTAGTCCTACTTGGGGTGTGTAAGCACAAACTATATTCAAAACCTCTGCTCCTAACACTAATTTCAACATCATGATTCGGTCACCATATCGTTGTATGTCTACTACACTCTCCTTTAAATCTTTATTTATGATAATACCAACTCCGTTTCGAGCCTTTTCTTTACCCGAGTACCATAATTTAAAACCTGTATCCTCTATCTCCTTTGCTTTTTCTCCAACCCATTTTGTCTCTTGTAAACATAGAATATGAATCTTTCTTCGAATCATAGTATCTACCACCTCCATTAGCTTACCGGATAATGTTCCGATATTCCAAGAACTAATATGAATCTTATTATCTAGGACTAGCTTCCTTACCCTTCGCATCCGTCCATAATCAAAATGCGGAGACCCTCTTTGAAAATTTTTCACTACATTCGGGCGGCAATGTAGCGGGACTAACTTCTTTATCCACACCCGTCCATGATGTGGGAACCCTCTCTGCAATTGATTCACTATATTCGGGCAAAAATGTAGTGGCCATTGCTTACTTCTTACTGCATTTGGGCTCTACAACACGTCACTAGGCGGGAATGCCCCAAAGAAATGCTCATAATTTTTGTAATTCATGTTATAAAATCTGACAAAGTTTTACGCTGGCTGTCGGAAGCCTAACACAACCCTCCTCCTTTATCCGGGCTTGGGACCGGCAATGCAAGGGTGATCCCTTACATGGCAGAGTTAAAATGAGGCCTGACTCAAAATAGAAAAATATTTTCAAATGATAGGTGTTACTAGGAAATAGGATGTTCTTGGCTGAATTGAGTATCTAAAGGGATGAGTTGTATTTCCCCACTTCATTTCTCCAAAAAAAGAAGAAAATTGGTAAAATAAAAAAGGAAGAAAAACAAAACCTCCAATATAGAGTTCTTTCAAAAAGAAAATCAAAATAAAAGGAAAAATAAAACCTCCAATATAGAGGTAGCCTTTAAAAGAAAAGAAAAGAAAAGCAAAAGCTCAAAAGAGTAAATTTCCATCAAATTTTTTTTAGCCTTATACCCTGAGATGCTTCAGAAGGGAACGCGGGTAACTCTTTCCCAAAATCCCTACAGCTTATCCCAATGGAGAAAAGTTTACCATTAAAATCCTAGAGTAGGAATATGACCTACTTATTTGGATTTCATTTTGTTTGAGAATTAGACTTTGTTATGTGAGAAATAGAATTTTGAAATGTTATTTAAAATCTTTTATAAAACCTCTACTAATTAGTGGGTATTAAGACCCGAGTGAAGGGAAATGTAAGAAATTGAAAGTCCTTTTTGATAGAAACTAAAAGGAGTTTTCTTTTTGAAAAGAAATTTTGAAAACCTAAAACATCAAAGGAAACAATATGGGAACCATCTTGCTTGGGGCAACCGACCTTCATAGGCTTCTTCTCAAGTTCACGAATCAAAGGTATAGGTCTCTAAACATCCACTTCATTGGCCTCATATTCCTTGCACACATGCTACAATAGTAGTCGTCCATGCATGATTACCCTAGGACTACCCTCTTGTCAAGTTCCTTTTGGCTAAAATTCCCTCCTTCATAAAAACAAATCCAGGAAAATGGATGTTATGAAAGGAAGGAAAAATTTACTCTCAAGGTAAATTTGTGAAGAAAAATAATGGATGTTTTCTTCTTTGCCATTATCCAAATAAATTTGGATTAATGCCAAAGAGGGGCATCTGTAAACACCCAATTTTTTTTAAAAAATAAAAATTTTCATCTTTTAGAATTGTTGTTTTTTTTTTGGTAGCTTTGGTCCTTTTAAGAGTTTTTCAAATAAAAACACCTTGAACGAACTCATTTTCATATCAAAATTTTCTAGCAACCTCAAAATGATGATATATTACACCCTTTAAAAAAAAATTCAAATTTGGACAAACTTTTATAAAAATGACCATTTTGCCTTCAAGACGAAATTGACAGGATTTTACCTTTTTAAATGGTTGCCTTCTAAGAAAAATTGATTTTAAACAATTTTTCTTTAAAGAAACAAATGAAAAAAAAACATTGAGAATCAAACCCAAAAATGTTACAAATTGATAAATTTATGAAATTCTAAAACCCTTAATATTAAAAAACAAATTAAATTCACATCAAACTACAAAAATTTGCCCGATCAAGAATAGTCTTATTTTGAGACCTCATACCCAGGGTTAAAGTGGTTCAATACCCTACACTAATGAAAATGGTTAAATGGTCAAGGTGGTTATAGACTAACTCACAGAGCAAAAGTAGGTCATCCTTGCAAACAAAAACTAGGAATAAAACTCAATGCTTTTCAAAAATAATATTTGAAGATTTCATTAAATTTGATGTTTTCAAATATAAAATATTTTTTTAATATAAAGTGTTCCTGCCATATGTAAAACTTAAACTCGAAGGATGCAAATTCCACGGGAAGAGGAGATGGCATGAACAAAAAAGGCAACGACCGAGTACCTGCCAATTTCGGTGTTATTGTGTAAGGTAACTTGTCATTTTTAGTTTGAAGAATGAGAAAGGAAAGTCGATGTTCAGAAAGAAAGGTCAGTGTCAAAAAAAGAAAGTCGATGTTTAAGAAAGGAAAGTCGATATTGAAGAAGGAAAGTCGGCGCCCAAAAAGAAAAGTCGGCATCGAGGAAGAAAAGTCAATATTAAAGAAAGGAAAGTCAATATTTAGGAAGAAAAGTCGGCACTAAGAACGAAAGGTCGGCGTTTATAAAGGAAAGTCGGCGTTATCCACACAAAAGGAAAGTGATGCCCGATTTGGCAAGTTGTAATGCTCGATTTAGCAAGTAGTGATGATTAATTTGGTAAGCCACCAAGAGGAAACTTACCTCTTTCAGAATTCAGCATCAAAGAATTAAGAAACTTACCTTATCAAGCTTCATCAAATAAATAACTACACTTACCAACTATATCAGATGAAACAGGTTTTTGGTAAGATGGGCCAACAATTCACTTACCTTGTCCAAGGGAGCAAATTTTTGATAAGAAGGGTCAACACTTCACTTACCTTATCCAAGGAAGTAGTTTTTGGCAAGAATGACCAGCATTCACTTGCCAAATGCAGTTATCTTCAATAAGGCAACTTGCCTTATGAAAATTTGTAGCAAAGAGTTAACTCTTGGCCTATAAAAGGGGCCTCAAGGGGGGTATAAATCATCAATCCGAGTTCAATCATCCCATCCACAAGTCATCCAACCATTCAACTTCCCACGACCCAGCAAGAGAGAGAGAGAGAGAGAGAGAGAGAGAGAGAGAGAGAGAGAGAGAGAGAGAGAGAGAGAGAGACAGAGAGAGAAAGAAGAAGGTGCCCCATCACTAACTGCTGGCCGTCCTCCAATCCTTTCGTCACAGTCCATTCTTTATTTATTTTTTTTATAATTATATCTTCTCATTAAGCTTTATGGGGTTGTCATTAAGGAGCCCATGTCTCTATGATGATGTATTAATCAAGGTTCATACGTTGCACCGTCTCTCTTTCATTCATATGCTATTTGTGATATATTTTAATTTTGATTTTTTCTACTCTATAACATAATATATGATTATAGACCTCTTAATCCCCCTATGCTCATATGGTAATTAGGATTTATTTATTTTGAATAGCTGTAGATTAAATTTTAATTCGGATGAAAACACATGCACAAATCTAAAAATCTAAAAATCTAAAAATCTGTTTTTCTGCACTCTATATACGTCCGATGAACGAATTTTATTTCAAGATCCTATTTCTAAATGTTCTAAAACTTTACATGTCTAATCTACACACTCAGCACACTTTCATTAAAATTTTCAAGAATTTTAGGCTTGTGAAACATCACCAATAAAACCAGAGAAGTTTTATTGAAATCGTAATAAATTCTCAAAAATAAGTTCCTATAATAGAGGTTGGGTTATTACCCAGTATCTTTGTACACATTAAACAAATTTAATTGAAAATGGTCTCATTGGAAAGATGAAATCCATCACTTTCGAACAAGATCAATTTCATAGAAACTAAATAAAAGGTTTGAGCATAAAAATACAATAGTTTTTCTAAACCTCACTTTTTGGTACAGGTCTGTCCCGAATACCTGAGTAGGATATATTTTCGGATTTAATTACATAAATTTGCATAAAAATAAAAATATTTTCTGAATATGTACATCAAAATCTGTTTTCTATAAAATTTTCAGAATTTTTGAAAATCTAAAACTATTCTAAAAAAAATTTCAAGGACTATACCTGAATATGTTAGATAATATTAATATTGTCTTGTTTTCAAGAACTTGATCAGCTTTCGGATTTCCCCCATATGTAGTGCGTATTAAAGCAACCAAAGCAACCACAATGACAACGAAAGCCAGATAATTCATGGCCATTGGTCATCCCAAGTGAATTCCAGGATTTGGGGTCCAAAGTTCTTATTTAGAAGTAGGACAGGTTGGCAGACCTGCCTCAACAAAGGCATTGCTAAGCTGTACAGTCAAGGAGAACTTCACCGAGTTGTATCTTCTGTTCTGCTTTGAAAATCCAACTAGACCGCAAATACTAAATTCAGTTACTGCATTGTATATATAAACTCTATGAATGCTAATCAAAAGAAAAGCAAGGAAAGCAGCTTGAAAGGGAGCCACAAAGCAAAGAACAGAGCGACTAGAAATGGCCAACTCTTCCTTCTCCCGGGTGGTGCTCCTCCTCCTTGTTTTTCTTATGTCTGTGACAGCCCAACCAATTTCATTGCCATCAGAGATGGATGGTTGTGTTGATGCACTCAATGCCATTGGTGGGAACTGCGACAGCCTGCAGAACGGAGGGGTGCCTGATAATGGGTGCTGCAAGACCCTCGCTGGCATGTCAAAGTTGTGCTTATGCAATGTCATCATTCAGTGCAATACGCCCTCGTCACCTATATTCACACCTGTTGGTTTCTTCTTACTGGGTGCCCCGCAAGAGTGCAACTTCCCCTTAGACTGTCAAGGTATATATGCACCTGCCTCACTATAATACATACATATATACGTATACATATATATACGTATATATACGTATACATATATATGTATACATACATATATATATACATATACATACATATATATACGAATACATATATATATACATATACATACATATATATATATATATGTGTATACGTGTATATATATTTATGTATATACATATATATATATATATATATATATATATATATATATATATATATATATATATATATATATATATATATATATATATATATATATATATATATATATTTGACCCTGCTCACTTTGATTGTGTGTCCTCAAGTGATATTAATATGTAAAGGTTGCACTTTTTGTTTTCTCAAACATCTTCACAAATTTTTCTATAACACTTGTGCCCCTCAAAAGCGAAGGCACGGAACACACCGTCATACTTGTGCAAGATCCAATTTTCATATATATATATGTGTGTATGTATTATTGAGAGAGAGAAGCAGAGTTTTGGAATGAGAGACTAACCTAACTTTTTGTACTTCTTAGGTACGTTGCATCTTCCCCCCAATTCTCCTTCTCTAAAAATATTTGCTGCTGCTAAGACGCCAACACCATCGTTGTCGTCATCATCATTCCCGCCGGAGCAGGCAGGATCACCCTTCTCATCAAAAGACTCCACGTACCAAGCTGGTAGGGGAACCAGTCTGAAGAATTACAGTTTGGCAACAACCGTTATCTTCATGGGAGCTATTTCTTGGATCACTGCATAAATCCTGCTTTCCGTGTACACCAAATACTCATGAGTTAGGGCAGTAAACATAATTTTGTATTACATTCATGAAAAATTATTGTACGATGTGAACAGAAATTCAAATCTCAACTAAATGTACATGTATGATTGATGGACGCTGCTCAATGTTGTGATTAAAGTTTTCATTCTACTATTGGTGGGTGCTGCTTAATACATGATGATCATGTGATTCTCAATAACATGGGCATCCCTCCTAAGAATTTAAAAGATGTGGATACTAGCTGCTTAATGCATGACAATGATGAGATTCCCAACATCATTGGCATCCATCTCCACATTTTCCGACATGAGAGATATTAGCAATTAGTGGTCACATTTAGCTCCAAACGGTTGATCACATTCAGCTGGAATATCATGACATTAGTACATGGAAGGTACAACATTCATCTCTCCCTCTCTCTCTCACACATATATATATGTATATGAATATATGTGTTGAAAATATATGACACTACGTGATCTTGAACATCAAAAAATCAGTCCAAAGCAGAAAACTGGAATACGATGGTCACCTGAAAACTATTATTTCTACGAATCTCGGATACAATTATTTTGCAAGAAGGCTTGATCACATTATCATGGAAATGGGTGACACTCGACTAAGAGATCAACAAAATCAATACTTCACCTGATTGTAAATTCTTGATCTTGTCTACAGATGATTTATGGGATAAGGTATATGTTGGACTTAATGTTAATTAATGATGGTTTCACTTAATTAAGCCCACAAGATATTAATGACATTTAGTTCATGTTGAGTACCCTTAAATGCTTAAAATGTTATATGTTTGATAAAGGTGAAAGTCCAAAGTGTGAAAGTCACATGCCAGTGAGGAACTTATGTATATGAATACCATTGGGCATTCTTCAATACCATATTGATGGTTGGAAGAATACCACATGTAATTTAATATAGATAGTAGCTTATAAACCTCAATTCAAAGAGCTTGGAGAGGATGTGGATGACCACAAAAATGCGTGGGGCCTGTCTCAGGCTTGAATTTGGAAATTGGCTTCAATCTTTAGCATTCCTTTAATACAAAAATTTTTGATCTTATGAATTCTCTCTCTCCTCTTGTTCCTTCGCTGCCCTGCACTTACCATGATTGTGTGGGTTGGGTCAATATTGTGTATTCCTATGTGTAACTAGTAATGTGAAGGTCTATATCCAAATTAGTGGGTAGAACCCCATTACATATGATAGTCAGATCTTATATGAAAAGCAGTCTTTTGACATTTCGGGTTTTCAGAATTCTTTTTTTCAAAGGAAACTCCTTTTATTTTCCATCAAAAGGATTTTTAGCTTCTCATATTTCCCCTCATTTGGGTTTCAATACCCATTACTTTAGTAGAGGTTTTGTAGAAAATTTTGGAGGACATTTCAAAATTCCATTTCTCACATAATAAAGTCTAATTCTCAAACAAAATGAAATCCAAATAAGTAGATCCTATTTCTACTTTGGGATCTTAATGGACAAACCCTTCTCTATTGGGATAAGTTGTAGGGATTTGGGAAAGAGTTACCACGGTCCATTTTGAAGTGTCCCGTGGTTTAAGGCAAAGAGATGAAAAATTGCTCTTTTTGAGTTTTGGCTTTTCTTTTTCTTTTAAAGGGAAGACCTCTTTTTCTTTTGGAGGAGTTTTTGTATTCCTTTTTTCTTCTTTTGAAAGACCTCTATATTGGAGGTTTTTGTTTTCTTCCTTTTCTTTTGATTTTGGAAGACCTCTATATTGGAGGTTTTTGTTTTCTTCCTTCTTTTGATTTTTTGCTAATTTTCCTTTTTGGGGAGAAGTAAAATGGGGGATCAAGCCGTGGGTTCAAGTGGGCTGAACTAGGGGTGGTTTAGGCCATGGGATTAACTAGGTGGTTCAAGGGATGCAGGGGAGAGCTTAGGTCAGTTTGGTGTAGCTAGCCAAAGGTCGGCCAGGATGTGGGTTAAGGTATAGTGTAGACACGAAAAATTCTCACTTCCGGTTCTTAGGCCCGAAGTGAACCTTTTCGTGTGTCTAAGTCATTTTTATAACAAGGGCGTGCCAGCTAGCTTACAAAAGCTAGCGAAGTAAGTTTTTAAAATCTGACTTCTTTTGGGGCGACTGTGAGCAAGTGAGCTCTTTTCGTCGCAAACCTTCTTGCACCGATGCGCAAGGGTCAGTCTGTACACTTGGCAAAGTCGTTTTGAACAAATAACCTCTTGAAAAATACACAAAGTGTTTGGGATTTGCTTGTTTGGTTGCAAGTTTTATTTCACGTGGGATTTGCACGTGCTTATGTCTTTCAATTTTATACTTTTAGGGCCAACTAGGTGTGTGCACAAGTGACCTAAGTTGGGCGATTTTTGCACGGGAGTGTGGGGTTTGCTTTGATGCAATATGCGTCCTAACTCGTGGTATGGTGAATATGCAATGCAAACTCACACAACTCCAAGGGAAAACCCGAATTGAAAGACAATGCTTAAGGGAAATTGCGTAATTTAAATTGCAAAAGGGAAACTGCGAAAGGAAAATATGGCTATATCTTAAGAGCGAAAAGGCTCAATTGTGTAAGTGTATGCCGTGTATATATGGAAAGACTACTCACACAGCTGAACCTTAAAACCCAAATCTTAAAGACATAGCGGAAGGGAAATACAACTATATATATATGGGCCCGAAGGTCGCCAACGTGTGCGTGGGTGTTGTGTATATATGTAAAGACAACTCACACGACTTGTAATGTAAAACCCAAATAAAATTGCAATATGACCCTTACTAGGGTCTTGGGAGTAAGAGCGAAAGCTCAATGTGTGTGAGTGTAGAATTGAAAGACCACGCACACGACTTGAATGAAACACCCAAATAAAATTACAATATGGCCCTTACTAGGGTCTTGGGAATAAGAGCGAAAGCTCAATGTATGTGAGTGTAGAATTGAAAGACAACACCCACGACTTAATGGAAAACCCACGCAACCGAATATATATAAATATAACTATATCTTAGGGGCTGTCAAGGCCCGTGTGTGTGCCAAAAGTGTGCAACTAAGAGCGGAAAGGCTCAAGTGCACGTGTGTGTTGGTGTGTCAAACCACGTTATTACAATCGGGGGGAGACAACGCTCCATTATTACAACCCTGTATCAAAATTTAATTAAATGTAAGCAAGTTCATATAATGGACTGAGTTAGGCACTTACGTGTAGTTGGTCCGTGTTCAACTTGCTTGGCTTTGGCCTCGTGAGTTGCCTTGGGCAGCCGAAGGGGAGCTCCTTGGGTGTAGGTTGGCGGCAAATGATGTTGAAGTGTAGTGGCCGGAAGAAGATGGCTTGATGCTGGCCGAGTGGGAGGAGCGGCAGGTGATGGGCCGGGTGGTGGAGTGGCAGGTGGATGGACTAGGCTTGGGTGGTGCTTGGCTAGGAAGTGGGTGACTAAGAGAGGTGTTCAGTTGGGAGCTAGTGGGGTATGGTGCAGGTCGATCGGGTGGAAGGGAGAAGGGATGGATGAAAGGTGGCGGGTGAATGGGTGATGCTCGGTTGGGAAGAAGAGGGTAAAGGGAGGATGAAGGTTAGATGAGGTTGAGGTGGGGTACTAACCAAGAATGGAGGTGGTGCTGGTGGATGGAAGTGGTGGCCAGATGGTAGTGAAAGAAGAGTGGCAGCCGGGAAGGTGCTCCTCGTCGAAGGTGGAAGGTGATGGAGTCGGTTGGAGTGGAGAAGTGCTGGCTGGGTCCCAAGGTGGAGGGGTGGATGAAGGTGGAACTGGCCGGGTCCTAGGGGGGCATGGAGGGAGTGGAGGAGAGAGACGGGAACTCGCAATGAAGGTTTTTTTTTATAGGCTGGGAATGGGCTGGGCCGGTTAGGGGGTTGTGGGCCAGATATTTGTAATAAGGTGGGCATGGGACATGGTTTGGGGTAGGTCGGTTAGGGGGGCTAGTTAGTGGTTTTGGGGTAGGTCGGTTAGGTGGGCTGGGACATAGTGGTTAGGGGTTTAATTAGGTGCACTAAGGTGGGTTTAGGCTTAGTTGGTTAGGGTCTAGGTGGTCTAGCTAGGTGAGGTTCGCTAGGTGAGGTTGGGGCAGTTTTGGGTAAGATGGGTTAGATCTAGGTTAGGTTTGGGTCAGGTTTTAGGGAAAGTGGCTAGGTGAGGTGAGCTAGCTTAGGGCTAGGTTTAGGAATCTCCCCTTGGCGCCGACACTTGCTCAAGTTGCAGCCATGTCCAAGTTGGTGCAGCCCTAGGTCGGGTGTAGGTGCATACAAGCTTAAACCCACACTCTTGGCTAAACCCACAAGGTTAACCCACTCTTGACCAAAGTCAAGCCTACCAACTTTCTCACTCATACTTTATCCCCCCCCTTTCTCTCTCTACCCAAGCCTTCCAAGGCTTTTCACGTGAAATATTTGTGGGCCCCTCACCTCCATTTATGAGAAGGTGATGTGGGCCATGGATGTAGATATTGGATTTGGATCTTGGGATCCAAATCCAAATCCATGTTGGGTTTGGATCTGGATATATATGGTTTATGCGGGGGTTGACTGCATCAATACTCCGTCTTGCGTTGGGTCTTTGCCAACATTGTCGTCCGCTCTTCTTCTCACCTTCAGGAGTTCATTTTGAGCAAATTTTTGATATCTGGGGCTTTGATGTCTGAGAATTTGGGGATGCTTTAGACATGAGAGTGGATGTGTCGGGCTTGAAGTATGCTTCGGGTCCGGGCTCTCCTTTGCCTTTTCGGTCATACTTTCGTTAGGCCAGGTGACTTTTGGGTTTCAAAACGCCTTTTAAAAGTCTAAAACTATATGTATACAGTTTTAAAACGTATATATGGTTTCAACATATGTACAGGGTTGTCTGGAAGGCTCCTGGCTTTCCAGACTCAAAATAGTCCTTTGGGGCTACTTTTGTAAAACCAAGCATATTTGAGAAAAATCATAGGATTTTGGGGTGTTTACAGATGCCCCTCTTTGGCATTATCCAAATTTATTTGGATAATGGCAAAGACGACAACACCCCTGTCAATGTCTCCCTAGATCTATCCACAAAAATATGGGATCGTCCCAATTTTTGAGCAAAATCTCTCTTTTAAACCTGGTAGTAGGAGATATCATGCCAAAGGGGGAATTTCTATGGTTTCTGGTCCTAAACGAGATCATGTTATGCAAGTGGTCATGCGTGGATGTGCACATGCGTGACATGGATGAGGCACCCAGAATGGCGACCTCCCAGAGACCAGATGGCATGGTCGAACTCTTGAGACTTACGAAGACCTGTTGCTCCAAGTGAGCGGGCCCTATGTGGCTCGATTTTTGATTTTTCAAAATCTATTTACAAAAGGAAAACTGCTTTTAGCCTCAATCCTAAGGATCTCGTGCTCTTTGCGTTTGCCTTTGCTTGAGTCTTGACACTCGCTAATCTAGCGGAGGTTTTATAAGAAAACAAACTATATTTCAAAATTCCTACGCCTTACTCAAAACGTCGAATTCTCAAACAAAATGAAATTCAAGTAAGTAAATCCTATTTTTACTTTAGGATTCCTCGAAATGAACCATGTTTTACTTGGGATAAGTCTTAGGGATGGGAAAGAGATACCACGGTCCCTTCTGAAGTGTCCCGTGGTTTTAAGCATAGAAGGCGGAAAACTGCTCTCTTTTTTTTGGAGCTTTTTGGCATTTTCTTCCTTTTTTTCATAGAGGGTCTCCCTTTGGGAGTAATATTTTTTTAATCCCTCTTTTCCATAAGAGAATCGAAGTTTTGCTTTTGATTCATGTTTCTTTCTTTGGGAAAGAGATTTTGGCGAGGATTTCCCTTCGCTTTTGGCCATATTTTCCTTTTGGAAGTAGAAGAGAAGAGGGGAGGACTTATCCCAAGGTCATACTCGATCCATTCCAGATCAGCCTATTTAGAAATAGCATGTACTATTTGCAAGTATCTTGCTATAATGAACTAGGCCTTTCTTTGTAAGAAGAAGGATTTTGAAATGTAACCACGTATTTGGAAAACTCCACTCTTTCACAAGTGCGAATTCTCTCGCTCAGGGTCACACAATTTGCCTTTGAACCTTACTTTCGAGGTTTCAAAGCAGCAATCCCTAAGAATTTTCGAAAATGGGAATTCAACCCAAATCCTACACATAATACTTCTTTAAGTATTGAATATTGATAGGATCTGCTAAATTCCTACCTTCTACATCGATCAACCAATATGAGTTGTTCGTGGTGGTTGCACGCACAACATAGGGTCCATCCCACTTGGGGCACCACTTTCCAAGTGGATGTGGGCCACAATAGTGGATGATTTTCAAAACCAGATCTCCCACTTCAAAGTGGTGAGATTTCATATGTTTGTCGTAGTGTCGGGCTATCCTTTGTCGGTATGCGTGAGCATGATCTATAGCAAGAAGTCGCCTCTCATCTGATAAATCTAGTTCGACCATCCTAGCATGCTGAAGCGTCTCTAGGGGGAGGTCGAGTGCAATGGATGTATGGAATGAATGCAGCTTTGTATGAATGGGGACAATGGCGTTTGTGCCATAGACCAACTCAAATGGCGTGGCATTCATGGGAGTCTGGATGGAAGTCCTATAAGCCCATAAGGCTTCATCCAGCTTCTCATGCCACGTCCTACCCTTCTCTAAAGTCTTCTTAATTATGCTAATGAGAGTCTTATTCATGGCGTCGGCTTGGCCGTTGCCTTGAGGGTAGTAGGGCGAGGAGAAGTGGTGAGTTATGCCATAGGTGTTGCACAACTTGACCATCCGCTCGTTTTTGAATGGGGTGCCATTATCAAACACAAGGTCTCTTAGAACTCCAAATCGAGCCAAGATATTCCTCCTAATGAAAGCCACCACATGTTGCCCCTGTACATTGGTTAGGGAGATGGCTTCGACCCACTTGGAGAAGTACTCAGTGGCTGCTAAAATGAACCTATGCCCATTCGATGCCTTTGAAAATATTGGGCCTACAATATCAAACACCCACATGGTAAATGGCTAGGGGCTGACCACGGAATACAATGATGATGATGGGATATGAATGGCGTGCCCATGCACTTGACATGGATGACACTTCCTAACATGATCATGACAATCCTTTTTCAAGGTGGACCAAAAATAGCCCGCTCTAAGTATTTTCATCGCCATCATATTGGCATTAACATGACCTCCACATTCTCCATCGTGGAATTCATGCATAACATTCCTAGCCTCCTCTAAGTCGACACATCTTAGTAGGATGCTGGTAAAACTCTTTTTGTACAAAACCCTACCCAAAATCGTGTATCGGGTAGAAATTTTCCGGATGAATGCCTTATCTTTGGGTGTGGCATTCTCAACGAATCCCTCATTTTCTAGAAAACATTTGATGTCATAAAACCAAGGTTTTTCAACAGAATCTGGATTGTTTTGGCAAATTTCCAAATCGTGTGTGGATGGAGTGGGTGCATGCCATATCTCTAAGGATCGGGTTCCCAAAGTGGGGTCGACCTTTAGGGATGAACCCAAGAATGAGAGGGCATCGGCAACGCCATTATCCTCTCTTCCTATGTATGTGAGTGTACACGATTGGAATGACCCAACCAATCGAGTGGCCAACTCGTGATATGGAAGAAGTTTTTCATTTCGCACTTGCCAAATTTTCAAAACTTGGTTTATAACGAGAAGTGAATCTCCAAAGACCTCGATGCATGATGCCCCTAGAGTTTTTGAAATCCTTAAGCCTTGTATGAGTGCTTCATACTCAGCTATGTTGTTGGAACATTCGAAATCTAGGCGAATTGCTATGGGGATCTCGCCCTTTTCAGGGGATATGAGGATGATACCTGCCCTAGCCCCTCGTTGGTTTCGTGCCCCATCAAAGTGCATTTTCCACACTTGGTTTTCAAATGAATTTGCCAAAATATGGTTTTGAAATTGATTTTGCAATATGCCTTCATCAGGCATTTCATCAAGCATGGGATATGCGTCCTCTAGGGGGAACTCAGCCACGTAGTCTGCTAGGGCTTGCCCCTTAATGGAGATCTGATGATGGTATTTCAGGTCATACTCCATTAGAAGGAGTTGCCATTTGCCCAATCTACCAGTGAGAATGGGTTTTTCGAATAAATGCTTGATTGGATCAAGCTTGGACACTATCCATATCTCATGATCTAGGAAATAGTGTCAAAATTTCTAGCAGGCCCAAACTAGGGCTAAGCATATCTTCTCCATGGCTTGATAATTCCTTTCATAAGCCAAGAGAGTTTTCGAAATATAATATATGGCATATGCCTTGTGAGTATCATCCTCGTATTGAGCTAACAAAGCTCCCAAGGCATTCGCATGCACGGAAATGTAAAGCAGAAGAGGTTTTCCTTGCTTTGGAGGATTTAAAATAGGTGGATTAACTAAGTATGCCTTTAGTCTTTCAAATGACTTTTGGCAGTCGTCATCCCATGAAAATTTCGTGCCCTTTCTCAACAACTTGTTGAAGGGTTCGCATCTAGTCGCTAGGTTTAATATAAACCTGCGGATGAATTGTAATTGACCTTGGAGGCTACGAATCTGTGTGAGATTGGAGGGTGGAGCCATGTCTATGATGGCTCGACACTTAGAAGGGTCAACTTCTATGCCCCTTTGGCTCACCATAAAGCCTTAGAGCTTTCCGGACTCTACTCCGAACACACACTTCTGAGGGTTTAACTTTACTTTGTAAAGTCTAAGCCTTTCGAAAATCTTTTGTAAGCATTTGATATGAGTGCATCGAGTTTTGGATTTGGCCAAGAGATCATCCACATATACCTCTACGAGCTCATGAATATGATCATGAAAGATCGTGGTCATGACTCTTTGATATGTGGCGCCGGCATTTTTCAAACCAAAGGGCATGACTGTATAATAGTACGTGCCCCATGGGGTTGTGAAAGCGGTCTTACCCTGATCTCGTGGGCTTAGTTTGATTTGGTTATACCCTGAATAGCCATCCATAAATGAAAACATTTCGTGATTTGCAATACTATCGACTATCAAATCTATGTTTGGTAAAGGATAATTATCCTTTGGAGTGGCTTTATTCAGGTTTCTAAAGTTGATGCATATTCGAATCTTTCCACTGGTTTTTCGAACAACTATATTGGACAACCAATCAGAATACGTAATGGGTTTTATAAATCCGGCTTTTAACAGATCTTCTAAACCCTCTTTGACTTGAGAGTGTACATTCGGATGTATTTTCCTAAGCTTTTGCTTTATGGGTTTCACATCCGCATCTAAGGGAAGACGATATTTGACAATACTCGGTTCTATGCCCGGCATGTCTTCATACGTCCATGCAAATACATCTAAGTAGGTTTTTAGAAATGCAATGAATGATGACCTTTCATGCTCATGCAAACATGTGCCTACCTTAATGAGTTTGGGCTTTGAATCACTCCTTAGGTTTATCTATGAAATCTCCTCCTACTGAATTTGAAGGCTTTTCAAAATCAAGAATTTTGTGAAATTCTGGGAGCTCAGAAGTGGGATCTTCCTCAAGGGGATCCACCTCTGGGCTTTGATCATTCTCGAGGCTTGTAGATCCTAGGGAATTTGATGCATGGATTTTTAAAAGATCTGGTTTCACATTTGGAATTTCTATCGACTCCGAAATTTTTGGTCTGGTTATGCAGACAACGTTTCTTTCAAAATCTTTCGCTTTTTCCAAATCCTTAACAGGAGCAGCTATGTACAAAATCCTTTTGGAATTTTGCAAATTTTCAATTTTTTTGTTCTTTTGTAAAACGAGAACTTTGGAAACTATACAAACTACTCTTTTTTCGAGTTTTTCATTTTTCAATGTTTTTGGTTTTTGTAATTTTTCCATTTTTTTGGATTTCAAAATTTTCAAATGTTTTTATATTTTTTTGATTTTAGGGATCTTCCATCATACCTACAAAGGAAAAACACTACAGGTTAGACTCTGAATAAGAGGTCTAAATCGTAGGTCTCTTCTAAGTTAGGCTACAGGGCACCCTTGACCCAGGTGGTCACAGGGGGTGGTTCTGGTGGTATTCTGGGAGTATAGTTGATCCCATATCGGCTTGGATTGGCCCAAGGCAGTATGGGTTCTAGGAGACCCTGATTTTGTGCCCCCAGACTTTTATATGGCAAATAGCCCATGTTTAACAGCATGTTCCACTATTTTTTGTTTTTAGAGAAGTTTTGATATAAATCGTGGTCCTTGAACCTGCTGTCATCTATGTTGTGTACATAAGGTTTTTGTCCAGGGGTTTTGGAAATAGGGAATTCTTAGGTTTTCTTGGAATGGTCAGAACTTTGAGGGGGCGAGCCTTGGGTGGCCCCTTCATATATACGACCTTCCTAGGGATTTTCAACGTGAGCCTTGGTGGCTCGAGCAAGGTCTGCCCCAGTTTTACCTCGTGGGTCTGGGAACTTGACAAGCAAGGGAAATTTATGACCCCTTAAAGCTGAGGATGACTCTCACATAGGATTACTATGACTTTGTCCCTTAAAGGGATTTTGACACACCTGTAGAAGGTAGAAGGCACAACGCAAAAGCTGTGTATCTAGGGCCTTCCCAACAACAGGTTATAATGGGGGTGGATGTCCGGACATGGAACACCCTCGTGTGTGCTATCCCTCCCGTTTCCATGGGGAGTTCGATAGATCCTAATGGTCTAGACGCATTCCCATTGTATCCAGTGATGACGATGGGGCTTGGGTTTACAAATGTCAAGGTGACTCCGATTTGGTTCGCCACATGAAGTGGAAGGATGTTGAGCCCTCCTCCCCCATCGACAAGGCACCTATCCAGAGAGTGGTTATTCAGAACCACCTCGATATGTAGGGCCTGGTTATGGGACTCGTAAGGTCTTTCTACATCGTCTTCCGAGAATATGATGGGCGTCTTAGCTCCTATGGATGCCACTTGTTTGGACAAGGATTTTGGGGTTATGTTCGAACTAACCTTTGCTCTTTCTAGAATTTTCTCTAACACTAGTCTATGCCTAGGCGAAGTTTGTATTAGCTCTAGGATGGACATGTTGATAGGAATCATTAAAAGATGGTTTTCAAAATCATATACCTTTAACACAATGTTTTCTTTATCCGTTTTTGGTGGAACTCTAGGAATACATGCTTTTGAGGGGCCAGGCACACTGACCACTTTCTTAGCACTTTGCAGATGTGGGGGTTGGTAGATCCTCTCGAATCTTGTCACCTCCCCCATGATCAACCTAGGTTTCGTACTTAACATGGCTCTAATCGAAAGATTTGGAGCACCTTGAATTGTTAAAACTGGTTTAACCGGGGACAGAACTCTTGGTGGTCCCAGGATGACTACTTGGGCGGGTTTTTTGTAAAGTATGAGAGCAGATGCATAAGTAGACAAACCACACTCATATGCATGCACTGGACTCTTCGAAATCATGAGAGCACATACCTCTTTTCCCTTCCCACTGGTATTTGCGTGCTTGGGGAAGGGTTCTTTAAAGATAGCTTGGGCAGGCTCAGGTTCTTCAGCGACCTGGAGCCGACCTTCTGCTATCAAGTTCTCAATTTTATTTAAGAGAGAGAAACACCGCTTTGTATCATGGCCTTTGAGTCGATGATACTTGCAGAATTTGTTTAAAAATCCTCTCTTTGAAGTGACTCCCTCAGGAATCTCGGGGAGTTCAATCATACCCTGGGCGAGTAGGAGGTCTAGGACCTCCGATACAGGTTGCCCCAGCGGAGTGTACTCCCGTCTTTTAAAGGGTCTTTGAAAACTTTTCTCCCTTTTGTTTTCTGTTTTTTTAAAATTTCTTGAAGCACTTGCCGGGCTTGGATCCACTCGGACATTGGCGATTTTGTGGGGTTTTGCCCCTTTGTCCGCGGTGGGTAGCCCATAAGTGTTGGGCTTCTCTAAGCGAGTTTTCGAAACTGCGCTTCCTTTCCATAAGTGATCATACACCCCTTTTTTCAAATTTGTTTCGAAAAGGGATGCTTTTTTTATCAACTTATGGAAAGTTGAGATTTCGTGAAGTGAGAGAAGGGTTTTCAACTCGTTTTTAAAATTATCCAAGATGAGCATGACTGGGCATCCTTCGGATATTGGCTCTCGCACTTGACCTAGGAGGGACCTCCAACGAACGATGAACGTATGTACGTCCTTGTTCACACCTTGTTTTGTATCCCTCAAGGTGTTTAAAGTCGTCATGACTTTTACGTTATGCGAGAATCTCTGCATAAAGTAGTTCGCTAACTCTTCAAAAGTTGCGAACTGGCTAAGGTCATAGGAAGCCAGCCATTTGGCAGCTGTGCCTTTGAGTGATAAAGGGAACCAATACACCCATTTCATCGAGTCCTTTTTCTTGTGGGCTCGACGAGAGAAAAACTGTAAGTAAGACCTAGGGCTCCCATGCCATCATACCGATGGAAGTTCGGTATTTCATCGTCACTGTCTGTTTCGTAGTCCACAAGCAAGAAATTAGATAGGGTGTAACTCCTTTTCTCTTTATTTTGCCCTCTCAACAGATGCTGTAGGGCTTTACGGTCCTTGTGTGTGAAGGACTCGTGGTATTGGTTGCCTTCCATTGCGGAAGTCTCTTTATTTTTGTGAGGTTTTTCAAATTTTTTCTTGGCCTTTGGTTCGCCATTTGACGAACATGAGTCGCCGGCTTCAGCCTCTTGGCTAAGAGTAGCGATCTTGGCCTCAAAATCCCTTCTCAAGTCCTCAATCTCTTCTAGTTTGTTTTGTTTTTTTGAAAACCTCCTAGAGTGAGAACTTGATGCGCATGAGTCGCGGCTAGATACCTCTTGGGAGCCTGGACTCGACATGCTTGAATGCTTTTTCAAAAATCCTAGATATGAAATGCAACAAACAAAGTTTAAAAACCACTTTCTTTAAAAAAAAATTTGTAAGGTTTTTCTACATGAACTGACTTTGCACAAGGCCTAGGTCCCACCTGGCGTGCCAATTCTGTAGACACAGAAAATTCTAACTTCCGGTTCTTAGGCCCGAAGTGAACCTTTTCGTGTGTCTAAGTCATTTTTATAATAAGGACGTGCCAGCTAACTTACTCAAGCTAGCGAAGTAAGTTTTTAAAATCTGACTTCTTTCTGGGCGACTGTGAGCAAGTGAGCTCTTTTCTTCGCAGACCTTCTTGCACTGATGCGCAAGAGTCAGTCTGTACGCTTGGCAAAGTCGTTTTGAACAAATAACCTCATGAAAAATACACAAAGTGTTTGGGATTTGCTTGTTTGGTTGCAAGTTTTATTTCACGTGGGATTTGCACGTTCTTATGTCTTTCAATTTTATACTTTTTAGGGCCAACTAGTGTGTGCGCAGGTGACCTAAGTTGGGCGATTTTTGCACAGGAGTGTGTGCTTATGCCTTTCGACCGGCTAGTTTCTCACTTTCTGAACTGTTTTCGTCTAGTTTTGATCTGTCTGGCCCTATTTGATGTTTCCGTTTGATGAGGCCAATCTTGGATTTCACCATAAATTTCTGATTTCCGTTTTCACAGGCCTGGGGCTTGATCTCTGACAGCTTCATTGAGGTCTTGGCTTCGTCTTTTATATTTCGGAGCGGAATTTTGATTTTTGACCTGGATGCCGGTTTGGATTTTCTGCCTCGTTTTCATCCAGACGGGCTGAACTTTTCTTCGCTTTTTGACCTGATCTTGAGCTGCTTTTTGATCGGGTTTCACCTGCTTGTCTGAGCTGGTTTATAAAACTTGAGTTTTGGTGTGGGTTTGAAAACCTTTATTTCGAAAGATTTTTTGAAAAAGAAGTTTAAACTTCAAAACTCTGGGGTTTTAAAGTTCAAAATAAGGTTGTGAGCTGGTTTTCAAAAATCAGGCGTTTGTTTGAAAACATTCCCATTTTGGGGTGTTTACACCTCTCAATGAAACTTTTTGAAAAAGGGTTAAAATTTAAATGATGATTTCCAAAAGATCTTGAAAATATCATGATGAATCCTCCAAATTTTCAAAAACCTCCAATGCATTACAATTCATGTAAATGCATTGGGTGCTTTACTCGATCAAATATGAAGATGGTATCCATAAAATGTGTGCCCTTTATTACATTTCGAAAACTCTATTGGCATGAGAAACAAATCACCAAGCCAAAAGAGAAATCGTGCTTGGCCTTGGTGTAGGCCTCCAAATTCAAGATATTATTTCCCATGTCATAAAAAAGGGATAATGATGATTCATTAAAGCACTTATTTGAAAAACCTATCTTAAACGGGTAGGCAAAATAAATGGCAGCCCCTTTTAATGGAGTATGAGTTCATCCTCAAGACTCCATTAAGGGACAAGCCCTACATCGTGTGGCTGAAGTGCCTCTTCGAGACACATTCTCTATACTTGATCAAATGCTCCATGAAGGCATATTTTCGAAATGAATTTCAAAAACCATGCTTGGACAAACTGTTTCAAGGAAAATCAGGCATGGGAAACATATTTCGATCAAGGGGCAGGTATCAAAATCATCTTCATATCTCCCAAAAAATTTTTTAGAAAAGGAGGATTTCCCGAATTTGCTTCTTCAAAAAGATCAAGTTTTTAACAATCTTAACCCTACATATGACTTTAAAAAGAAAAATTTTCAGCATCTTGTTGATATGAAAACCTTGATAAGGTTAGGATAAATACATGAGTCCCACGTTGGAAAATGTGGGGATTATGTCAACTCAAATATGATGGCCATGAAGATCACTTAGGGCTCGTTATGTTTTTCCATCCTTAAGCAAAAAGTGTCATCATCATGTTAAAAATGCCTAAATGTCAAATGCATGGACATGTCATCCCATCGTCCATCCAAAATTCCCCTTGAAAAACCATGGCCCTTCACCATGTGGCCATGTGAATCATTCATCTCCATCAAACTAGGGGCATTAAAAATGCATCCCCTAGACACCTTCCATGGAGAATCAATTTCATAAAACATGTATCTCCATCATATCATGTGGAATACATTTCATATTGTCATCATTTCATAAGGCATGTATTTCCATTAAATCACATGGAGTGCATATCCTACATCACATACATATCATTCACCCAAAGAGGCCCAAAAAGGTGGCAGCCCAAGTAGGAATGTCCTCATGTCATGAAAAGGCCAACAAAAATCAATAATACATATTAATATATTGATATTGTGGGTAGAAATTTAGTAGACCCCGAAAATGCCCAATACTCGAAAGAGTCTATGTTAAATTCTTTCAAAAAAGATTTTTAAAATTGAGCTCATTTGAAACTTCTTGAAAGAAGGATCAAGGTTGATTGTATGACCTCAAATGAAGGAATTTACGCTTTACGAAAAGTAGAGTCTTCAAAAACGAATTGGTGACACTTCAAAAATCCTTGGCTTACAAAATGAAGCCTTGTTCAAAATGGCAAAATATTTTCAAATGGCAGATGCTATTAAGAAATGGGATGATCTCGGTTGAATCGAGTAACCAAAGGGATAAGCTTTTCCCCATTTTACTTCTCTCTCCAAAAAAGAAAAATTGGCAATATTCAAAAGGAAAAGAAAAAAATAAAGAGAAACAAAAACTCCTCAAAAAATAAGAGAATACAAAAACTTCTTAAAAAGGAGTCTTCTCTTTGAAAGAAAAAAGAAAAAAGAAAAGAGAATGCAAAAACTCCTCGAAAAGGAAGTTTTCCCAGAAAAGGGAATACAAAAACTTCTTCAAAAGAGGTCTTGAAAAATGAGAAAAAAAAGGAAAGCCAAAAGCTTAAAAGAGCAAATTTTCTAACTCTTTGCCTAAAACCACGGGATGCTTCAGAAGGGACTGTGGTAACTCTATCCCATATCCCGGCAGCTTATCCCAAAGGAAAACGGTTCAACTATGAAAATCTAAAGTAGGAATAGAATCTACTTATTTGGATTTCATTTTGTTTGAGAATTAGACTTTGTTTTGTGGGAAATGTAACTTTGAAATATTTTCCAAAATTTCCTACCAAAACACCTCTACCAAGTAGTAGGTGTCAAAACCCAAATAAAGGGAGTATGAAAAATTGGAAGTCCTTTTTGATAGAAGGTAAAAGGAGTTCTTTTTGAAAAAGAAATTTTCAAAAACCAAAAAATGTCAAAAGACATGGGATAAACTTGCTTGGGGCAGTCAGCCTTTAAAGGCACTCTCCGAGCTCTAAAACCCCAAAAACATTGTCTCTCCAAAAGCTCACCTCGCTCACTCATGCATGCATTCAAAAGTCATCCATGCATGGTCATGCCTAGGAAAAGCACCCCACCTAGGAAAAGTCCCCTTTTCGCTGAAAATCCTCTCCTATGATCAAAGAAAACGGAGTTTTACGAACCAAAGGATGATTCATTCTCAAGAAAATTTGGGAGAAAAATCCATAAAGGGTGTTTTCTTCTTTGACATTATCCAAATATATTTTGATCAATGCCAAAGAGAGGCATCTATAAACACCCAAAATCTCCATGTTTTTCAAAACTCTTGAATTCCAAAAAACCAGCTCGAGATCAAATCAAGAAAAGAAGGAAGGCCCAAGCCCGTTCGGAGGAAAGTCAAATAGAAGATCGAAACTGACATCCATTTCAAAATCAAATTTAGCTCCAAAATGCAAAAAGAAGCCAAGATCCTGATGAAGCTGTCAAAAATAAAAATCCTGGCCTATCAAAATGAAAATTAGAGTTCGTGAGAAAATTTGAGATCGACCTCATAAAAAATGAGCCAAAAATGGGAACAAATGGATCAAATCAAACATCAAAACTTCTTGAAAAGGAAAACATCGGCCGGCAAAAAAACCTGAAAAAAACCCAAGCTGAAATCGGGTCACCGAGGAACTGGAGCCCGCTCAAAAATCGTCCGTTGCATGCACCAAAAAAGGACTGAAGAAAGAGAAAAAAGTTTGATTGGATCTAAACTAAAAGATCCAGATCTAGGTCCCATGGGAGATTGGATCAGGTTGGATCTTAGGATCCAAACCCGATCCAAATAAATCCCCCCCTTGGCCTATAAATGGGGCCAAGGGGGTTCACGTGAAAGCCCCTTGGAAAGCTTGGAAAAATTTGGGCAAAGGAGAGAGAGAGGGACTTGGAGCTCAAGGTTCACGTGGATGATCAAAGTCAAAAAAAGGGGTTAGGTTTGAATCAAGGGGACTTAGAGCCCAAGCAAGCCTTTCACGTGGATTTCAAGGCAACCAAGGAGGCTTGACTAATGGTTGGCTGCAATCAAGGTAAGCCCTTTTGACCTACCTTGACCAAACCCAACCGAACCCTTGCTGCCCCCTTGGACTTGGTTGAACCGAGCACCCACCTTGAACTGAGTCCATATTGACCAGCTGGCCGAACCCTTGAACCTGCACCCAGTTGAACCTTGCTGAACCTTGAACCCTTTGATTTGGTGCTGGTCGAACCTTTGCTGCACCCTTTGACCATCTGCAGTTGAACCGTGGAGGCCTTGGGCTGACCACGACCTGGGAGTCAACTGCACTTTGACTTGACCCAGCTGAACCTACCTTGGGCTGAATCCAATTGAACCCTTGAACCGTGGAGGCCTTGGGCTGACCACGACCTGGGAGTCGGCTGCACTTTGACTTGACCCAGCTGAACCTACCTTGGGCTGAATCCAACTGAATCCTTGAACCCTAGCACCAAGCTTGAACCGAACCCAGCTGAAACCCAGTTGGATGAACCAAGCCCAGCAGAACTGAGCTGCACTTTGACTTGACCTGGTTTGACTTGGCTGAAACCACACCAAGGATCTTGGGGAACTTGCTGGCTGAACCACCTTGAACCTGGCCGACTTGAACCCACCCAGCTCACGGTTGCAACAAGCCAAACCAAGCCGAACCAAACTGCACCCGGCACCAAGTGAAGGACTTGACCACACGGCTGCAACCAAGTGGCGAACTGAGTTGAACCTTGAGGGAGGATTTGATCACACGGCTGCAACAAAAGCAACTCGAGCGAACGCAACAAACTAAATCAAGGGCTAAATCGAACGGAAAAACTTGTAAGTACTGTTAACTTCGGTTTTAAACCGCTCTGTTCATTAAATTCAATTCGGAACGGGGTTGTATTAATGGAGCGAAGTCTCTCCCTAGGTTGTAATATTTGTGCATGAACACGATCACACCCACGAGCACTTGAGCCTTTTCGCTCTTAAACTAGTGGATGAACATGATCGCACACACAAGTACTTGAGCCTTCTCACTCTTAAACTTGTGGATGAACACGATTGCACCCACGAGCACTTGAGACTTTTTACTCTTAAACTAGTGGATGAACACGATCGCACCCACGAGCACTTGAGCCTTTTCGCTCTTTACACTCATATGCACTTGAGCCTTTCTGCTCTCTGTCCCAATATACATTATAAAAATTCTATACTTCGAACCCCTTCTGTTCTTAAGCAAGTATACGTATTTCAATTAGCGTGAGTTTTACTTTCACATAAGTAGGCTTAAGAGACTTTTTACTCTTAAACTAGTGGATGAACACGATCGCACCCACGAGCACTTGAGCCTTTTCGCTCTTTACACTCACATGCACTTGAGCCTTTCTGCTCTCTGTCCCAATATACATTATAAAAATTCTATACTTCGAACCCCTTCTGTTCTTAAGCAAGTATACGTATTTCAATTAGCGTGAGTTTTACTTTCACATAAGTAGAGTGGCTGCATTTAAATTCGCATGAGTTTACTTTCGTGAAAGTCGAGTGAGTTGTACTTTAAATTCGCATGAGTTTATTTTCATGAAAGTCGAGTGAGTTGCACTTTAAATTCACATGAGTTTACTTTCGTGAAAGTTGAGTGAGTTGTACTTTAAATTCGCGTGAGTTTACTTTCGTGAAAGTAGAGTGAAAGCACTTCAATTCGTGTGAGTTTACTTTCGTGTAAGTAGAGTGGGTGCAATTTCAATTTGGGTGAGTTCGTATCATCGTTCTCAAAAACCCAAACAAAATTTATAGCATCTCTGCATTCGCTCATTGCGGCAAAAACCCTCGAACCCTCGCTCCAAACAAGCTAAAACTAGGCCACACATTCCACACATACATCAGGCCTAAACAAATAAAACTTGCAAAAATCTTAGGGTCGTCCAATCCTCGTGATAAAATTGGAAAAAGTGCACAAATCGAATTCATCCAAAACACGGAGCATTCAATTAATTTGAAGTAAAAACTTGTTTGAAAATCAAAGTTCCTAAGCGCTTAAACCGACTCTTGAGCATCAGTTCAAGAAGGTTTAAGTGAAAAGAGTCCGCTTGCCTACAATCGCCAAAGTCAGAAAATTATTGCAAAAGAACCTTCGCTAGTTTGAGTAAGCTAGCTGGCACGCTTGTGCAAGCGTTGGCACAAAAAGGTTAACTTCTAGTTTGCTAACTCGGGAGTGGAAATTTTCATGTTTACAGAGACTTGAAGTAAAACTTTCAATTCTACTTTCTATGCTAGGGTGCCAGCTAGTTTTGAAAAACTAATAAAAGTATGAATCCGACTCGGCGATTGTGGCTAAGTGGGCTCTTTTCGCTTTAGCTCATCTTAAACCGATGCTGAAGGGTCAACCTAAGTACTTAGGAATTCCAAATAGATAGGCGATATTCCAAATTCACGTGAAAACAAGGTGTTGAAGGATGACAAACAAGTGCACTTATTTTTCAAGTTAAAAAATGTACAAGTTTTGAAAAATAGAAAACTCTATTTTCAAGACTTGTTTCCCGAATCTCTTTGAATGCCTTAAAGACCTCCAAAAATCACCAAAATTTTACCTAAGCCTAAGATGTGGAGAGTCTAGGACATTTTTCAGATTTGTATTCGGAGTTATGATGTTGCAAAATTAATTCAAAGAAGTACCTCAGACACCTGGAAGAAGACTAAAAGATGAGCCTGTATCGTTGTGCTCAAAGTTCTAAATTTAGTGAATTTGGTCTTTTTGGAAAGATATGGATGTCAAGTTTGCAATGAACCAAGAATCACTGATTTTGGATACCTATAAATAGAGTTATGGGATGAATACCCAAATTCTATTGTAGGAAAATCGAATGGACAGACAGTTTACAAAATTTTTCCTGATTTTTCAACGTTTTAATTATATGGTTGCATGATCCTAAAATTCTTAAAATTTTTATTAAGAGTGGGCCTGTGTGTGTAGATATAGTGTGCACAATTTTGAAGGGTTTAGAATAGTAGTTCGGAAATGAAAAATCAGACAATCAACGTATGCAAGAATGCTGAAAATCAGTTTTTAGGTTTTAGAATATAAGTGATGCAAAACTCACGCGAATCAAAGTGCAACAACACAACATCCCGAAATTAAATGCTGAAGGAAAATGAATTGAAATGCATATAATAGCTTAAGCATAGAGAGGATAACAAGATATAGAGTGCTTATAACATATATTGGGATAGAATCAAGAACTCAAACACATAGAGTGCATAAGTAAAGGAAAGGGAAATTTCAGCACATCTACTTCTATTATATCATGGGGGGATACAAATCTCCATTAATAGAACCCCTTTTCAATTCAATAACAAGAAGAGATAAAGATTTAAGCAAGATAGAACCAACACTTACCCGGATTCACTTGGAGATGGTCTCCAAAAATGGTTCTTGACCCTCTTTTTCCTAACTTTTCACTAAATTCTCTCACCTAAACTCAAGAGCTTTGAGACTAACACCCCTTTCCCTCTCTAGGCCTCTCCCTAGCAGCCTATTCTCTCACTCCAACAGCCCAAAGTGCAGCAACTCTCAAGAGGATCCAAGATAAAAAACTCACCTCCCCTGGCCTCTATTTATAGGCCAAGGAGAGACCCTTCTAGGCCTTTCCATGGGGCGGGTGGCCCAAGACCCAATTTGATCCAATCCTTCATGGTCTTCACGTGGAATAGAGAGGGGAGTGGTCTCCTTTTGGCCAACCATGGACCAGCCCCATGTGGGCTTGTTGTGGACTTGATTGGGTGCACCTAGCCATGGCCGGCTAGGTGCCTTGAACCCTTACTTCAAATCGGCCGGTCCTTGCTTCCATTTGTTGATTCCTTCACTTGATCAATGGCTAGGTAAGAAGGTGATTTGATAAATTTTGGCCCAAGGACATAGGATGAATAAGGCTAGAAAAATCTAATATTAGTTTGAATTAAAAACATTCAGTTCAAACAAGGCTTGATGTTTAATTCAAACTACTCATGTCTAGCACTGGATTCAATTGGGATGGGTTTGATGAGGCTGTCCATTCTTGATTTGATCGTGAGTGTGGATATTGTTTTAACTTGATCTTCATCCTTGATTTTCGGCTTACCCTTCGCGAAATCGCCTTGCCTCGAAGTGGGCCCACCCGTCAACCTATTTTACTCCAATCTTCTGGGTTTTTATACTTTTAACTTTATTTTGAAACCTTTTAAAATCTTCATTTTAAAGCTAGAAGTTTTAAAATAAGTCAGTTTTCGAATTTTGGAGTATTTTCAGAAAAATTTTATTTAGAGTGTTTATAGATGCCCCTCTTTGGTATTAATCCAAATTTATTTGGATAATGGAAAAGAAGAAAACACCATTTTTGATTTACTTCCCAAATTATCTTGAGAATATAAATCATCCTTCATTTCCTAAAATCCTTTTCCTTGGATTGTAGAGGAGGGGATTTTAGCGAAAGGGGACTTGTCACATACTAGGTGCTAGTCCTGAACATGATCATGCATAGACGACTTTGGATGTATGCATGCATGGTGTGTGAGTGTGGAGTTTTAGAGACTTATTTAAGAGATGGGTGAGCTTGAGGAGAAGCCTATGAAGGCCGGCTACCCCAAGTAAGACAATCCTATGTCGTTTTGACATTTCGGGTTTTCAAAATTTGTTTTCAAAAGGAAACTCCTTTTAGCTTCAATCAAAAGGACCTCCGATTTTTCATGTTTTCCCTCATTTGGGTTTCAATACCCACTACTTAGTAGAGGTTTTTATAGGAAATTTTGGGAAACATTTCAAAATTCCATTTCCCACACAACAAAGTCTAATTCTCAAACAAAATGAAATCCAAATAAGTATATTCTATTCCTATTTTAGAATTTTCATGGATAAATCTTTCTCCATTGGGATAAGTTGTACGGATTTGGGAAAGAATTACCATGGTTCCTTCTGAAGTGTCCCATGGTTTAAGGCAAAGAGATAAAAAATTGCTCTTTTTGAGCGGGCCTCCTTTTCTTTTTTTTTTTGGACGATTTTTTTGTATTTTCTCTTTTTTTTCTTTTTCATTCAAAGAGAAGATCTCTTTCAGAGGAGTTTTTGTATTCCCTCTTTCTATTTAAAGGAAAACCTCTTTTTGGAGGAGTTTTTGTATTCTCTTTTTCTTTTGATTTTGCCAATTTTTCTTTTGGAGAGAGAAGTAAAATGGGGGGAAAACTTATCCCTTTGGCTACTCGATTCAACCAAGATCATCTCATTTCCTAATAGCATCTACCATTTGAAAATATTTTGTTGTTTTGAACAAGGCCTCATTTTGTAAGCCAAGGATTTTTAAAATGTCACCAAATGATTTTGAAAACTCTACTTTTCATAAAGCATCGATTCCCTCATTCAGGGCTATACGATCAATTTTGATCATTCTTTCAAGAAGTTCAAAGGAGATCCATTTTAAAATCTTTTCGAAAGAAATTTAACATAGACCCTATACAAAATATTTTTTCAAGTATTGGGCATTTATTGGGTTTACTAAATTTCTACCATCAACATCAATCAACCAATATGCATTGTTGATAGTTGTTCTCCTTACAACATAGGGACCATCCCACTTGGGCCGCCACTTTCCAAGTGAATGTGGGCCATGATGGTGGATGATTTTCAATACAAGGTATCCCACTTTGAAGTAGCGAGCCTTCATATACTTTTCATAATGCCGGGCTATCCTTTACCGGTATGCATGTGCATGATCCATAGCAAGGAGCCTTTTCTCATCTAATAAATCAAGCTCAGCCATTCTAGCATATTATAAAGTCTCTAGGGGGAGGTCGAGTGCAAGTGATGTATGAAATGAATGCAATTTGGTATGAATAGGAAGTATGACATTTGTACCATAGACCAACTCGAATGATGTGGCATTGGTGGGTGTTCCTATCGAAGTTCTATAAGTCTATAAGACTTCATCAAGCTTCGCATGCTATGTCCTACCATTCTCTAAGGTTTTCTCAATGATGCTTATGAGAGTCTTGTTTGTGGCTTCGGCTTGGCCGTTGCCTTGAGGGTAGTAGGGCGATGAGAAGTGTTGAGTTATGACATAGGTATTACATAACTTTTCCATCTTCTCATTCTTGAATGATGTACCATTATCTGACACTAGGTCTCTTGGAACTCTAAATCGAGCCAAGATATTTTTCTTAATGAATGCCACTACATGTTGTCCTTGGACATTAGCCAAGGAGGTAGCTTCAACCCATTTAGAAAAATATTCAGTGGCTCCTACGATGAACCTATGTCCTTTCGATGGAATTGGGGAGATGGGTTCTATGATGTCATATGCCCACATGGTGAAGGGCCATGGGCTCACAATGGAATGCAAAGTGGACAATGGGATATGAATGGCATGTCCATGCACTTGACATTGATGACATTTCCTAACATGATCATGACAATCTTGCTTAAGGGTGGACCAAAAATAACTCGATTCTTAAATACATATAGATGTCAAAAATGCATAATTACTATTCATACACCCATTTTATTAAACATATAACCCTTGTTACAAAAAAATCTCAAAATACCCTACTGTAGATTCTCTCTCTTCCCCTCTTTGCTCACCCAGCTTCTTATCTCGACTTTAACTTTCCCCTCAATGACCTTTCTCAATCTCCCTCTCTCGTGATCTCTTTTAATCTTGTTCTCTCACTTGATCATTCAATTTCTCTCTAAATCTTGTCCTCTTCAAACTCTTCTTTTTTGAGTCCTTATCCTTCTTGGTCTCCCCCATATGTGCCAAGGCCCCCATCGTGTTCACGGAGGATGAATTGGAGAGACCATATATAGCCCATAACCAAGCCTTGCATATAGAAGTGGTACTCCCATCCTTTAGGAGCCATGGAATTACCCATGGAAGTTGAGAATATTCGACACACGGGGTTGTTTCATGTCTTAGACATAATCCCCTAATACAACCTATTACTAGGAAGGCCATGAATTCATAGTCTCTGGGTCGTTCCTTCTACCTTTCACATGTGTATGAAAATCCCGTATGAAAATCAAGTAGTGGTAATTATTGGAGAAGATCATCCTCAAGGGAATCCAGAATTTTCTTTGTATATCAAGTCATTCATAACATGAAGATGTCATGGAGAAGCCTTTTCCACCCTTAGTCAAGTTTTCCTTAGTCGACCACCACCTAGGAGTCGTCCACCTCCTAGGCAAACCCAAAACCATGAGGTCGTCCTTCCCTAGAAACACCCATCCTCTAGGGAAGCCCAAGCCATCCCCAAGTGTTCAAACATCTTCTCCTAGGATCGTGTGCATCCTAAGGAAGCCTAAGTCCTCCCTAGCTCATGTCGCCAAGACCCTAGCCAAGCCTAATCATGTGTACATCCACGACATGGACGATACCATGTTCCAAGGCCATCCATTTTATAAAAACTTTTCAAAACTCAAGAAGCCTTGGAACATGATGCTGAACATGGAATACACACCATACAAAGGTCTAGGTGCCCAAAACCAAGGTAGGTTAGATCCCATCCTACCTACACCTAACCCAAGTCGATATGGATTGGGCTATACCCCATCCATACCCTCTGAGCCACCACCTAAGACCACTTGGGTCGAGGGTACCCTAGAACCCACTAACACCAAAACCTATGGCTTAGACCTCTTGTTTAGAGTCTAATTCATGGTGTTTTCTTTATAGGTTTGATGGAAGATCCCTCTTTCGAAAAAAATCCAAAAAAATTATATATTTGCAAAAGCCAAAAAATTTTTAGAAAACTCTCAAAACTCAAAAACATTTGAAAAATCTGAAAATTCCAAAAAGAGAGTTGTTTATATTCCATCTCCTAGTCTTTGTTTGGAAAAAGGCAAAAAAATTGAAAAATCTAAAAATCCCAAAAAGAAAGTCTTGTATATTCATCCTTCTAGCTTTTGCTTTGAAAAAGACAAAATATTGGTCATGTATAAAGCCCATTTTCGATTTCTTCCAAAATTGTATATATTCCCAAACGAAAATTGTCTAAGCTTGTCATTTACAACCGCACTCTCTTGTCCAGCACTTCCCTAGAAATTAAAGTGCTTGAGAATTATCAAAGCAAGGAGGAAGATCCCCTCATCCATGAGGAAGATCAAGCCTCCGAACTTCCCGAATTTCATAGAATCCTTGATTTGGAAAAACCTTCAAATTCCCTAGGAGGAGATTTTGTAGAAATCAACCTAGAGAGTGAGTTTAACCCAAAGTGTGTCAAAATATGTGCATATTTGCATGAGCATGAAAAAGTATCATTCATTGCATTTTTAAAATCCTATGTTGATGTATTTGTATGGACCTATGAAGATATGTCGGGTTTAGACCCAAGAGTCGTGGAACATCATCTTTCCTTAGAACCCAATGCAAAACCCGTGAAACAAAAGCTTAAAAAAATCCATCCTGATGTTCACTCCCAAGTGAAAGAGGGTTTAGAAGATCTTTTAAAAACCAGATTTATAAAACCCATTGCTTATTCCGAATGGCTTTCAAATATTGTTGTGGTTCAAAAATCCAATAGAAAAATTTGAATTTGCATTGATTTTAGAAATTTGAACAAAGCCACTCCAAAAGATAATTTTCCTCTTCCAAACATTGATTTGATAGTGGATAGCACTACAAATCATGAAATGTTTTCTTTCATGGATAGCTATTCGAGTTATAACAAAATCAAGTTAGCACCAAAAGATCAGGCAAAAACTATTTTTACTACACCTGGGGGCACATACTGTTACACGGTTATGCCATTTGGTTTGAAAAATGTCGGTGTCACATACTAAAGAGCCATGACTACTATTTTCCATGATCAAATCCATGAGCTCTTGGAAGTATATGTGGATGAGCTTTTGGTAAAATAAAAAACCCGATGCACACACATAGAATCTTTGCAAAAAGTTTTCGAAAGGCTTAGGCTTTACAAAGTGAAGCTAAACCCTCAAAAATATGTTTTTGAAGTGGAATCAGGAAAACTCTTAGGGTTCATGGTAAGCCAAAGGGGCATAGAAGTTGACCCCTCTAAGTGTCAAGCCATCATAGACATGCCTCAACCCTCCAACTTGACCCAAATCCGAAGCCTCCAAGGTTGACTCTAAGCAATTAGGAGATTTATCTCCAATTTAGCAACAAGATGTGAACCTTTCAATAGGCTTTTGAGAAAAGGGGTTAAATTTAAATGGGATGTCGATTGTCAAAAATCTTTAAAAAGATTGAAAACTTATTTGGTAAATCCTCCGATTTTAAAACCTCCAAAGCAAGGAAAACCTTTATAGCTTTACATTTTCTTTCATGCGAATGCATTGGGTGCTTTGCTTGCTCAATATAAGGATGATAGTCTTAAGGAGTATGCTATTTACTACATTTCGAAAACTCTATTGGCATATGAAAGAAATTATCAAGCCATGGAGAAAACGTGCTTGGCCTTGGTATGGGCTTGCAAAAAGTTTAGACATTATTTCCTAGATCATGAAATTTGGATAGTGTCTAAGCTTGATCCAATCAAGCACTTATTTGAAAAACCTATCCTAACGGGTAGGCTAGGTAAATGGCAGTTCCTCTTAATAGAGTATGATTTAAAGTTTCATCATCAAACCTCCATTCAGGCACAAGCCCTAGCCGATCATGTGGCCGAATTGCCTCTTGAAGATACATATCCCATACTTGATGAAATGCCCGATGAAGGCATCTTTGCAAATGAATTTCAAAACCATGTTTTAGCAAATTATTTTAATGAAGATCAAGTATAGAGAATGTATTTTGATGGGGCAAAGAATCAACAAGGGGCAGGTGTGGGAATCATCCTTATATCCTCCGAGAAAAGAGAAATCCCAATTGCCATTTGACTAGATTTTTCATGCTCAAATAATGTGACTAAATATGAAGCACTCATACAAGGCCTAAAAATTTTGAAAAATCTAGGAACATCATGTATTGAAGTCTTTGGAGATCCCATGCTTGTTATAAACCAAGTTTCAAAAATTTTGTAAGTCAAAAATGAAAAACTTATACCATATCACGAATTGGCCACTAGATTAGTCGATTCTTTCAAGTCATACACTCTCACTCACACAGGTAGAGAGGACAACACCATAGCAGATGCCCTCTCATCCCTAGGTTTATCTCTAAGGGTCGATCCCACCATGAGAACTCGATCCTTAGAAATTTGGAACTCACCCCCACTCCATCCACTCACGATTTGGAGATTTGCCAAAATGACCAAAATTCAATTGAAAAACCTTGGTTTCAAGACATTAAAAAAAAAATTAGAAAATAGAGGATTTCTCAAATTTGCTTCTTCTAAAGGTAAAGCTTTTATTCGAAACATTTCAACCCGATATATGATTTTGGGAGGGGTTCTTTATAAAAAGAGTTTTTTCGGCATCTTATTGAGATGTGTAGACCTTGATGAGGCTAGGACTATAATGCATGAGTTCCACAATGGAGAATGTGGAGGCTATGTCAATGCAAATATGCTTGCCATGAAGATACTTAGGGTGATAGATGGGTTAACCTTAGCCGTTTCTAAGATCCTTTCTTAGACTCGTCTATGTCTAGGTGAAGTTTGGATCAACTCTAGGATAGACATCTTTATGGAAATTTTTGAAAGGTGAAGTTCAAAATCATAAGGGGTTAACACCATGTTTTTACCCTTGTCCATGCAATGCGATGCATTAGGAATGTATGCTTTTGAAGGATCAGGTAAAATGACCACTTCCTTGCTAGGATTCTTAGTTAAATGTGGGGGTTGATAGATCCTCCCGGACCTAGTCACCTCGCCCACACCTTCCCTAAGGCTCGCTCCTATCTTGGCTCTATTTTAATGCTTCGGAGCACCACGAATTTCAAATAAGGTTCTAGTCGGGGGCGGGACTCTAAGCGCTCTCCGGATCACTACTTGCTTGGCTTTTTTTATTACGATTGAATGTGGTGTGTGGCAAGTAGTGTGTATCATATGCAATGCATGCTCCATTCCATGAGCCATAAGTGGAAGAAGGCATACCTCTTTTCCCTTCCCACTTGTTCTTCCATGATTTGGGAAGGGTTCCTTTAAAACCGCTTGGGAGGGCTCTAGTTTTTCTGTGACGTGGAGCCTTCCTTGCTCAATCAAGTCTTCAATTTTATTCAAAAGTACAAAACATTTATTCGTTTCATGGCCTTTGAGCCTATGATACTTGCAAAATTCATTTAAAAATTTTCCCTTGGTGGGTGTCCCTTTGGGAAGAGCAGGGAGAGTGACCACTCCTTGGGCTAGAAGGAGGTCTAGGACTTCGGTGATAGGTTGTCCTAATTGAGTGAACTCCCCTCTTTTGAAATTCCTTTGAGGCTTTTTCACATGTTTTCGTTCGAAATTCTTAGAAGGGTCGGCTGGGCTTGGTTCCATGCGGACATTTGCAATCTTTTGGGGTTTTGCCCCATTGTTCGTTATGGGTGGTCCATATGCCCCTTGTTTTTCAAAACGATTCTTTTGAAAATTTCTCCCCTTCCATAAGTCTTCATAAACCCCTTTTTTCAAATTGGCCTCAAAGAGTAAAGCCTTTTTTTATAAGTTTTTAAAAAGTTGAGATCTCATGAAGGGAGAAAAGAGCTTTCAAATCGATTCTAAAATTTTTAAGGATGAGCATCACAGCGCATCCTTCAGAAATGAGCTCCTTTACTTGCCCTAGGAGCGACCTCCATCTAACGATAAATACATGGGCATCCTCATTAGGTGGTTGTTTGGTGTCCCTCAAGGTATTCAAAGTAGGAGTGACTTCCACGTTGTGAGAAAAATATTGCATGAAACAATTCATCAACTCCTCGAAGGTGGTGAATTGGCTCAAATCGTAGGAAGCCAACCACTTGGAAGCATTTCCCTTGAGGGAGAGGGTATAAGTCCTTCGGGAAAAGAGTTGAAGGTGGGATCTACAATCCCCACTTCCATCATACCGATGGAAATTCGGTATATAATCATCACTATCGGTTTGATAGTCAGATGGTAGGAAATCCAATAGTGCATATGACCTCTTTTCCTTAGTTTGGCCCTTCAACAATTGTTGTAAGGCTCTTCTATCTTTCAAAGTAAAGGATTCGTGTTCTCGTTCTCCCTCTAACATAGAGGTCGCTTTGGGCTTCTTTGAATGATTTGATTTCCTATGAGCCCTTGCTTGTTTCCAATAGGAAGAGCATGATTTGACTGTCTCGGCCTCTTGGCTTAAGGCAGCGACCTTCTCTCCTATGAGCTTGAGATCCCTTCTTAGGGAAACAAGCGAATCCTCTCGACTTTTGTAATACATTTTTGAAAACTTTTTCAAAATTTGACTTGATGAGCACGAAGCTCGGCTCGATACTTTACATGATCCTTCTGAACTAGACATGTATGTAATGCTTGAGATAAGTAAAAACCTGTGCACAAGTGAGGAATTAACACCACAATTTTAAGAGATTGGAATTTGAAAAGAATCACCTAGACATGGAATCCCAAAAGACTCGAGTCCCACCGAGCGTGCCAATTCTATATACGTGAAATTTTCACTCCAAGCCTATGTAGAGACTTGAAGTAAAACTTTTAATTCTACTTTATGTGCGAGCATGCCAGCTAGTTTTTAAAAACTAGCAAAAGTATGAATTTCACTCGGCGATTGTGGCTAAGCGAGTTCTTTTCGCTTTAGGCCTTCTTGAACTGATGCTAAAGGGTTAGCCTAAGCACTTAGGGATTCCAAATAGATAGGTGATATTCCAAATTCACATGAAAACAAGGTGTTGAAGGATGACAAACAAGTGCACTTAGTTTTCAAGTTAAAAAATGTACAAGTTTTGAAAAAGAGAAAACTCTGTTTTTAGGACTTATTTCTCGAATCACTTTGAATGCCTTAAAGACCTCCAAAAATCATCAAAATTTTACAGGACTAAGCCTGAGATATGTAGTACATTTTTCATATTTGCATTCGAATTATGATATTATCGAGGTATCAAGTTAATGAGTCATACTATGAAATTATGGGAAAGAATTATCGAACGTAGGTTAAGACAAGTATCAAGTACAACAGAGAACCAATTTGGATTCATGCCAGGCAGATCTACTATTGAAGCGATTCACCTTTTGAGATGTCTTATGGAACATTTTAGAGCAAAAAAGAAAGACCTTCACATGATATTTATTGATCTAGAAAAAGCTTATGATAGAGTACCGAGGGAGGTTCTTTGGAGAACTTTGGAAAAAAGAGGTATCCCATTGACATATATTAACCTTATAAGAGACATGTATGATGGTGCAAAAACATGTGTGATTTGGAACTATGGAGAGAAACATTAGAAAGCAAAGGCCTCCGACTTAGTAGAACAAAGACAGAGTATATGGAATGTAAGTTTGATCATTTGGCTACTTCAGAGGACATAGAAATTAAAATTGGCACACATTGCATTCCTCAAAAGGAAAGTTTTAAATACTTAGGGTCAATCTTTCAGAGTGATGAAAGAATTGATGGAGATGTTACACATAGAATTAATGCTGGTTGGTTAAAATGGAGAGGAGCATCAGGTATTCTTTGTGATAAGAAGATACCATTAAAATTAAAAGGTAAATATTATAGAGCAACAATTAGGCCTACCATGTTTTATGGTTCTGAGTATTGAGCAGTTAATCATCAACATGTACAAAAGATGTCTGTGACAGAAATAAAGATGTTGAGATGGATGAGTGGTTATACAAGAAAAGACCGTATGCATAATGAGGTTATTAGAAACAAATTAGGAGTGACACCAATAGAGGATAAAATGAGAGAACATCGTTTAAGATGGTTTGGACATATAGAAAGAAGATCAAAAGAAGAACCTGTAAAAAGGTTAGAAAAACTAAATTTGGAAAGTATTAAAAGAGGTAGAGGACGACCACAAAAGTGTTGGAAAGAAACAATAAAGAATGATCTAGCTTATTGGGAGTTAACTGCTAACATGACACACGATAGAAATCTGTGGAAATAAAGAATCCATGTAGCCGACCCCGTCTAGTATGGGAAAAGGCTTAGTTGTTGTTGTTGCATTAGGATTATGATGTTGTATAATTAATTCAAAGAAGTGCCTCTACTCAGACCCAAAACTATTCTGTCAAAGAAATATATAGACTCAAAGATGAGCCTATATCTTGGCGCTCAAAGTTATAAATTTAGTTAATTTTATATTATTGGAAAGCTATAGATGTTAGCTTTTCAATAAATCAATAATCATTTATTTTGGATGCCTACAGACAGAGTTATAGGATGAATACCTAGACTCTGTTGTAGGAAAACCGAATTGACAGACATTTTACAAAATTTTTCCTGATTTTGCTCTATTTTAATTACATGGTTGCACGGCTCTAAAATTCTTGAAAATTTTATTAAGAGTGAGCTTGTTTGTGTAGATATAGAGTGCAAAATTTCGGAGGATTTAAAGCAGTGGTTCAGAAATGAAAAATCAGACAATCAACATATGCAAGAATACTGAAAATCAATTTTCAGGTTTTAGAACATATGTGATGCAAAACTCACGCGAATCAAAGTGCAACAACACAACATCCCGAAATTAAATGCTAAAGAGAAATGAATTGAAATGTATCTAATAACTTAAGCATAGAGGAGATAAGAAGATATAGAGTGTTTATAGCATATATTAGGGTAGAATCAAGAACTCAAATACATAGAGTGCATAAGCAAAGGAAAGGGAAATTTCAGCACATCTACTTCTATTATATCATGGGGGAGACAAAGCTCCATTAATACAACCACTTTTCAATTGAATAACAAGAAGAGATGAAGATTTAAACAAGATAGAACCAGCACTTACCCGGATTCCCTTGGAGATGGCATCCAAAAATGGTTCTCGACCCTCTTTTTCCTCACTTTTCACTAAATTCTCTCACCTAAACTCAAGAGCTTTGAGACTAACACCCCTTTCCCTCTCTAGGCCTCTCCCTAGCAGCCTATTCTCTCACTCTAACAGCCCGAAGTGCTTTAACTCTCAAGAGGATCCAAGATGAAAAACTCGCCCATGGGGCGGGTGGCCCAAGACCCAATTTGATCCAATCCTTCATGGTCTTCATGTGGAATAGAGAGGGGAGTGGTCCCCTTTTGGCCAGCCATGGACCAGCCCCATGTGGGCTGGTTATGGACTTGATTCGGTGTACCTAGCCATGGCCGGCTAGGTGCCTTGAACCCTTACTTTAAATCAGTCGGTCCTTGCTTCCATTTGTTGATTCCCTCACTTGATCAATGGCTAGGTAAGAAGATGATTTGATAAATTTTGGCCCAAGGACATAGGATGAATAAGGCTAGAAAAATCTAATATTGGATTGAATTAAAAACATTCGGTTCAAATAAGGCTTGATGTTTAATTCAAACTACTCATGTCTAGCACTTGATTCAATTGGGATGGGTTTGATGAGGCCGTCTATTCTTGATTTGATCTTGAGTGCGGATATTATTTTGACTTGATCTTTGTAAACACCGTAAAAATGGTGATGTTTTCCAAAACTCCTAAGGTTTCAAAATCTAGCTTACAGCCTTCTGAAACCTTTAAAAACCCAAAATTTTAAAGCATAACCTTTTGGGAAATATTTTAAAATAAAGGTTTTAAATTCAAGCTAAAAGCCCATAGATTTCAAAGCAGATCAAAATGGACAAGTGAAACCCGATCCGAAAACGCCAACTCGAGGTTAAGTCAAAAAGTGAAGGATGGGCCAAGCCGGTCTGGATGAAAGCCAGATGGAAGATCGAACCCTGTGTTCATATTGAAGCAAGTTCAACTTCAAAAAGGCGAAATGAAACCAAGACCCTGATGTAGCCATCAAAAATCAAGAACCGAGCCTGTCAAAACGGAAATCAATGTCCGCTTGAAAATCTGGGATCGACCTCATCAAAAACAAACTCAAGACGGGGCCAAACAGATCAAATCAAGCCTCAAATGAAAATTGGATCGGGTTGGACCCAAGGATCCAAACCCGATCCAAAGATCTACCCTTGGCCTATAAATAGGGCCAAGGGGGTTTACTTGAGGAGGTTGGAAAAAGTTGGTGGAAAGTGAGGAGAGAGGAGAGAAGGTGGAGCTCACGTGAAGAGCTTCGAGTTGCACCAAAGGGGGGCGCTGCACCAGGGGGGAGCTACTCGGCACAAAGGGGGGCACTGCACCAGGGGGGCGATGCTCGGCACCAAGGGGGCACTGCTCGGCACAAGGGGGGGCGTTGCTCGGCAAAGGGCCACTGCACCAAGAACCCCACTGCCCAAGGACATGACTGCACCATGGTGGCTTGGCCGAATGCTGGGAGTGAAGACCCGGGGCTGACCAAACGGTGAGTGCCTAAACTGAAGACTCGATCAAGAAAGAGGACCAGCTAGGCACCAACTGGCCGAACCTCACCACCAAGAGGAAGGCTTGACCAAGTGGAGGACACGAGCTTGAAGGCCATGGTGGGCTGCACCTTGGAGCACCAAAGCGACTGCACCAAGGCCAAACGAAGGTGGGCTCAAGCCAAGAGCTTGGACTGAACCTAGAGAGAGAAGAAGCTCGAGTGAAGCAAAGGGGTTGCATCAAAAGAGCAAAAGTGAACGGGGAAATTTGTAAGTGCTTTAAACTGTATTTTAAGCCATTTTCTCCATTAAATTCAATTCAAAAAGGGGTTGTATTAATGGAGCGAAGTCTCTCCCCATGTTGTAATATTCGTGCATGAACACGATCGCACCGACGAGCACTTAAGCATTTTCGCTCTTAACTGGTAGATGAACACGATCGCACCTGTAACATGAAAATTTTCACTCCCAATTTATGAGACTAGAAATGAACCTTTTCGTGCCTATGTCGTTTTGCGAGCGTGCCAGCTAGCTTACTCAAACTAGCAACGGTTTTTGAAAGATTTCTGACTTTCTGGGGATTGTGGGAAAGCGAGATCTTTTCGCTTAAACCTTCTTGAACCGATGCTCAAGGGTTAGTTTAAATGCTTAGAAACTTCGATTTTTCAAATCAAATACTAAACTTCGAAAGATGAGTGTTGTATGAATTTGATGTATGCCTTCTTTACAATTTTTATTACGACTGTTGGATGACCCTAAGTCTTTGTAAGTTTTATATATTAGGCCTGATATGTGTGTGAATGTGTGGCCTATTTTCAACGTGGTTTGAGCGAGGATTCGAGGGCTTTTGAAAGCAAGCGAATGCAAGGATGCTGAAATCCTTTTTGGTTTTTGAAAGCAATGATGCGAGCTAGGCTCAAATCGAAAGTTTAACTTGTAGACGCGAAAATTTCTACTCCGGGTTCTTAGGCCTGAAGTGAACCTTTTCGTATGTCTAAGTCGCTTAAAGGGCATGCCAGCTAGCTTACTTAAGCTAGCGAAGTAAGTTTTGAAAATATCTGACTTGTGGGGTGATTGTGGACAAGTGGGCTCTTTTCGTCGCAGACCTTCTTGAACCGATGATCAAGGGTCAGTCTGTATGCTTTAAAAAACTCAATTTTAAGCAAACATGACCTTTTGAAAATATTCAAAGTGTTTGATTTGGTTTAGTTTGTTTTGTTACAGATTTTATCAATGTGAGATTTGCACGTTTCCTATGTCTTGGGTTTTAGCCAATTTAGGCTTGTAGTTATGTGCATTCAATGCTTAATTTGGCGAGTTTTGTGTGGGTAGTTCGAGGTTACTTTGATGCAGTATGCACCCTATCTCATGGTATGGTGGATATGCAATGCAAACTCACACAACTGAACGGGAAAACCCATGCAGTAGAAAATATATAGATATGGCTATATCTTAGTGGCTTCTGAGGCCAAAATGTGCGTGAGGTGCTTGAGCAAGCACTTGGGTGTTCTTTGGGTGCGAGTGTGTAATTGAAAGACAAACTCACACGACTTAATGTAACAACCCAGCTGAATTGAAATACATATATATATTAAGAGCGAAGGCTCAATGCACGCGTGTGTGGAGTGTGTAAATGTAAAGACAACACACACAACTCTTACTGGAGTCTTGGGAGTAAGAGCGAAGGCTCAATCGTGCATGTGGTGCTTATGTACGAGTTAAGAGCTAAGGCTCAAGTGCTCGTGTATGCTTCGTGTGTCAAACCACGTTATTACAAACCGGGGGGAGACAACGCTCCGTTATTATAACCCCGTATCACGAATTGAATTAAATGGAAAGGAACTCAATATATATCACAAGAGACTTACACTTTCCAGATTTTTGAGTTAGGATTGTACAAGGGACGAGTTCGGCTTCTTCTTATGGAATCCGGGACACGTGGGAGCGAAGCCGGAGTGCTTGGAAGCTTGGAAGCACTTGGAGATGGGAGCAGCAAGTTATACCAGCTTTAGGGGCCACTCGGGGCTGATTTGGGCTAAGGTAGGACTCGAGCCAAGGTGGCTCGAGTGGGACTTGGTCTTGAAGGTTCGTGTAAACACCCCAAAATCCCACGATTTTCTCAAAAACACCTGGTTTTGCAAAAGTAGCCCCAAAGGGCTATTTTGAGTCTGGAAACCCAGGAGCCTTCCAGGCAACCCTGTACATATGTCCAATCCAATATCCACATCCATGGCCCACATCACCTTCTCATAAATGGAGGTGGGGCCCACAAGAAATTCACATGAAAAGCTTGGGAAGAGAGAGAGTGGGGGATAAAGTATGAGTGAGAAATATGGTGGGCTTGACTTTTGTGTTAAGTTTTGGGTTAATCATGTGGGTTTAGCCTAAGAGTGTGGGATTAAGCTTGTATGCACCTACACCTAACCTAGGGCTGCACCAACATGCTGCAACTAGGTCCATGGATCAAGGCCAAGGTGATGCTTCTAAACCTAGCCCTAAGCTAACCCACCTCACCTAGCCATTCCCCCCTAAACCCGACCTAATCCTAACCACCCTCACCCAAAACCACCTAACTATACCTAGCCGACCTCACCTAGCTCACCCCACCTAACTAGACCACCTAGCCGACCTCACCTAGCTCACCCCACCTAACTAGACCACCAAGACCCTAGCTAGATTAAACCTAATCCCACCTTAACCCACCTAATTAGCCCCTAACCCTTAAATCCCAGCTACCCTAACCGACCTACCCAAACCACCCACCTAGCCGACCTACCCAAACCACCCCACCCCAGCCCACAACATCCTAAATATCTACCCCCAATACCATCCTAATCGACCCCAGCCCATGCCTATAAAATACCCCCTTTTGGGGCGGGTTTGGCAGGAAATCTGGGACAGATCTCAGCCCTCTCTCTCCTCTCTCACCTGCCCTCTCTCTCACCCATTTCACTCCCTTACCCCCACCAGCTGCACCACCACCCACCGTCGCTCCACCCGGCTCCACTTCCACTCGGCTGCCACCTACACTTCACACTCGATTGCTCCCTTCCACCCAGCTGCCACCTTCTTCCAGCTTCCACCTCCTTCCACCACCTCTGGCCACCACCACAGCCACCACCTCCGGTTAGTACCCCATCTTAATCCTATCTAACCTCCCTTCCACCCCTCTCTTACGCAACCATACCATCCATCACCCGCCACCACAACCGCCTTGCCATCTTCCTTACACCCGGTGACTTCACACCTTACATCCCCCACTTTCCCTTAGCCACCCATCTCAGCCCCTAGCTAAGCCTTCACCCTCAACCTGCCACCACCTAGCCTAACCTCCCCCAACTCAATCAACATCCCCACTTGCTGCGCCTACCACCCGTCTTTCATCAAGACACCCACTCGGCTAAGCCCCTACTTGGCGCCCATATGCACCAAAGGAGCTCCCCTTCGGCTGGCCAAGGCGACTCACTAGGCCAAAGCCAAGCAAGTCACACCCGAACCAGCTATACGTAAGTGCCTAACTCTGTCCTTGTTATGAACTTGCTTATGTTTGATTAAATTTGATACGGGGTTGTAATAATGGAGCGTTGTCTCCCCCCGCTTGTAATAATGTGGTTTGGCACACCCACACACACGTGCACTTGAGCCTATTCCACTCTTAGCTGCACACGATTTTGATACACACACGGGCCTAATCAGCCCTTAAGATATAGCTATACTTATGTATATTTAAGTTGCGTGGGTTTTCATTAAGTTGTGTGTGTTGTCTTTCAATTTCCACACTCACACACATTGAGCTTTCGCTCTTATTCCCAAGACCCTAGTAAGGGCCGTATTGCAATTTCTCTTGGGAGTTTTAATTCAAGTTATGTGCATGGTCTTTCAATTTCTACACTCACACACATTGAGCTTTCGCTCTTACTCCCAAGACCTTAGTAAAGGCCTTATTGCAATTTCGTTTTGGGTGTTTAAATTCAAGTTGTATGCGTAGCATTTCAATTTCCACACTCACACACATTGAGCTTTCGCTCTTATTCCCAAGACCCTAGTAAGGGCCGTATTGCAATTTCTCTTGGGCGTTTTAATTCAAGTTGTGTGCGTGGTCTTTCAATTTCCACACTTACACACATTGAGCTTTCGCTCTTACTCCCAAGACCTTAGTCAAGGCCTATTGCAATTATATTTGGGTTTCATTACAAGTCGTGTAAGTTGTCTTTCAATATACACACAACACCCACGCACACGTTGGCGACCTTCGGGCCCATATATATTATAAGTATTTCCCTTCGGTTATGTCTTTAAGATTTGGGTTTTAAGGTTCAGTTGTGTGCGTAGTCTTTACATATATACACGACACACACTTGCACAATTGAGCCTTTCCGCTCTTAAGATATAGCCATATTTCCCTTTTTGCAATTTCCCTTTTGCAATTTACCTTAAGTCATTTCCCTTCTGCATTGTCTTTTAATTCGGGTTTTCCCTTTGGAGTTGTGTGAGTTTGCATTGCATATACGCCATACCACGAGTTAGGATGCATATTGCATCAAAGCAAGCCCCACATTCCCGCTCAAAAATCGCCCAACTTAGGTCACTTGCGCACATACCTAGTTGGTCATAAAAAGATAAAAAGAAAGACATAGGCACGTGCAAATCCCACGTGTAATAAAATTTGCAAATCGTACATACAAAGCCCCAAACACTTAGGGTATTTTCAAAGAGGTTTAATTAAAAGACTTTGCCAAGCGTACAGACTGACCCTTGTGCATCGGTGCAAGAAGGTCTGCGACGAAAAGAGCTCACTTGCTTACAGTCGCCCCGATAGGAGTCGGATTTCAAAAAAATTTCTTCGCTAGCTTAAGCAAGCTAGCTGGCACGCCCTTTTGCTAAAATACGACTTAGACACACAAAAAGGTTCGCTTCAGGCCTAAGAACTAGAAGTGAGGATTTTTCGTGTCTACAGTTCGGCCAAAGGCTGGCCCTTTGTTTGGTCTTGTGAGACTCGAGGCCAAAGTGGCTCGAGTAGGGAGTGGTTGTGCCTTAGGGTTTGGCCAAAGGCTGGCCTTTGGTTTAGCTTGTGTGACTCGAGCCAAGGTGGCTCGAGTAGGGAAGTTTTAGGATATAGTTGGGGCTGGGTCCTAGGTGGGAGCCAAGGCGAATATGGCCAGGCTTTTGTCTAGGTTAGGTGTTGGCTGTCCTAGGTAAGGTGCTGGCTAACTAAGGCTGGCCAAGGCGAGTATGGGATTGGTACACGGCCAACAGTTGGCCGTGTGTTTAGGGCTGAAAGGAAGTCACGGCCTGCCTTGTGGCAGGTCGGTGACTTAGGTTTTTTAAAATGTTGCAGGCCGTGGGATTTAGGGTGAAGGAAGGGAACACACGGCCTGGTTTGGCCGTGCGTTTAATGTTAGGTGGCCTGCCGAATGGTAGGCCAGGTTATGGTGCAAAGAGAGGGGGCACACGGCCTGGTTTGGCCGTGTGTTTAGGGTTAGGTGGTCTGCCTCAAGGCAGGCCAGATTATGGCGAAAAACAAGGAAGCCCGATCACCTTTGGCTGGGCTATTTTAGGTAGGTGGCCTGCCTAAAGGCAGGCCTGACCTTGGGTGGAAAGAATGGGACACGGCCTGCACTTGCAGGCCATGGGTCTTAGGGGTGGCTCGACCAACTTTGGCCGAGCTTAGGGAGTGGTTTAAAGGGGAAGTTCGGCCAGCCCTTGGCCGAACTTTAGGTGGTTTAGGGTGGGGTTTAGGGTGGAGTTCGGCTAACACCTGGCCAAACTTGGCTGGTTTTTAATAGAGGACGGGCTGGGTTTAGGGTGTCTTGGGTTGGGTGGTCTAGAGAGGTTAGGGGAGAGGTTGGTTTAGGGTTAGCTTTAGATACTAACCGTGACTTGCAGCTCCACTCCAAGCCGCCTCCATGCAGCCAAGCTCCACCATGTGCAGCTCCACTCCAAGCCGCCTCCATGCAGCCAAGCTCCACCATGTGCAGCTCCACTCACGCCACCTTGTTGGTGCAGCCCGAGCCTCAATGACCCAATACCAAACACTCTAGGCAAACAAGCCTTGGCCAATAGGGCCCTCTCTCTCTCCTCCCCTTTGATTTCACGTGAAAGGGCTTCCCCTTTTGAAGTTCACGTGGATCCCATTTTTGAGCCCCCTCACCTCTATTTATAGAGGTTTGAAATGGGTCTTGGATATGGGTCTTGGATTTGGGTTTGGGTATTTGGATCCAATCCAAATATTATTTGGATCCAATCCAAATATTATTTGGATCTGGATTGCGGATCTTAGATATTTTGAGATCCAGATCCAGTCCAAATATTTATTTGGGTTTGGATCTCAGATCTCGGATCTCGGATATTTTGAGATCCAGATCCGATCCAAACACTATTTGGATCTGGATATTTTTGGGTTCAGCTCCAATCCAAACTTTTCTTCTACTCCTTGGTTTCTGGTGCTTTTCACCGTTGGTTTCGAGCGGGTTTTGATTCATCGGAGGCCCAACTTTGGCCTGGGTCTTCCCCAAGTCCATCTTCCAACTGGTGTTCTGCTGTTCAAGACTTTTTCGGCGTCTATTTCTGTCCGCCGTTTTGGTTTCTAGTCGGTTCTTGGTGATATCGAACTCAGATTACCGCACGGATTTCGTTCTTCATTCTGACGGGACGTGTCTCGGACTTCTATCGATTTCAATAGGTTTTTGGCTTCTTTCTGTATTTCAGAGTTGCTTTCTGGTTTTCTTTAACCCAAATTATGCTTTTACCCTTCTGTCGGGCTTTTCTCTGAACAAGCTCTCATTTCTTCTGTTTTTGGGCAGGGGGTGACTTTTGAAACTCTGGGCTTGAATCCTTGTTCTTGTCGGGGCTCTCCTTTTGCCTTTTGTACCTGTTTTTGCATTTTAAAACAGATTATCGTTTTGGCTCAAACGAGCTTTTTGTGTTTTTGAGAGTTTTTGAATTTTGGAAAATTCAGGGTGTTTACACAACTCACACAGCTTTCACTAATGTAAATACATGAAATGAAAGTGCAACTCACACAACTTTTACTAATGTAAATACCCGAAATGAAAGTGCAACTCACGTGACTTAAATGTAAATCCACACAAAGGGAAATGCAACTCGACTTCCACTAAAGTAAACTCACATGACTTGAAAATATATAAATATGTTTTATCCTAAGAGCGAAAAGGCTCAATGTGTGTGAGTGTAAAGAGCGGAAAGGCTCGAGTGCTTGTGGGTGTTTCTCGTGTGAAATTTAAATGACAACTCACACAACTTAAAGTAAATCCACCTGAAATGAAATTGCAACTCACATTGCTTTCACTAAAGTAAATACCCAAATTGAAGTTTATACGTTTAGCTTAAGAGTGGAAAGGCTCAATGTGTGTGAGTGTGAAGAGCGGAAAGGCTCGAGTGGTTGTGGGTGTTCTTGTGTGAAATTGAAATTGCAACTCACACGACTTGAAATTAAATCCACCCAAAATTAATTGCAACTCACACAACTTTCACTAAAGTAAATACCCAAATTGAAGTATATACGTTTAGCTTAAGAGCGGAAAGGCTCAATGTGTGTGCAATCGTGTGCAATATAAGAGCGAAAAGGCTCAAGTGCACGTGGGTGTCTTTATGTGCAACCCATATGGTGAGGGTTCGGTTTTAGGTGGGTTATGTGGGTGGGGCAGTGGAGTCGGTTTAGGGAGGAGTCGGTTGGGTAGCTGGGTGTTGGGTCGACTAGGGCTAAGTGTGTGGGGGCAGGTAGTGGTTGGGTGTTGGGTGTAGGGTGTAATTAACTAGGTTCAAAGGAGAGTGGTTTAGCTAGGATTAAGTGGAGTAGGTTGGGGGTAGTTAGGTCCAGCTGGGGGCTGTTTTGGCTAGGTTTAGGTGGGGTCGGTTGTGGCTGGGTTAGGTTTAGATGGGGTCAGTTGTGGCTGGTTAGGGTGGAGCCAAGGTGCGGATTTGGTTAGGGTGTCTTAGGGCTAGGTTTAGTGCAAGTGGGTTAGGTCGGTTAGGTCAAGTTGGCTAGGTTTAAGGACTTACCTCTTGGAGTCGAGTCCACCTTGTGCAGCCGTGGTTGCAGCCCATGTCCAAGCCATTCCACCTTGTTGTTGCAGCCCCAAGCTAGGTCTAGGTCCACAAGGCTTGAACCCACTTCACCCTTGATTGAGCCCACATGGCTAAAGCCCACCAAAGTTGACTTTTTCCACACACTCTCTCTCCTTGCAAGCCCTCCCCAAGCACTTTCACGTGAACATTTTCACCCCCCCTTGGTACTATTTATAGGCCAAGGGGTGGGTCTTGGATTTAGATTTTGAGATCCAAATCCGATTTAAACACTATTTGGATCTGGATATTTTTGTCTAGATCCAATCCAAAATCTTCTTTCTTCAGTCCTTCTAGGTGTTTTGAAACGGGCAATTTTGAACGGGCCCTGGTTTCGCCAATGACTCATTTGGGCTGGGTTTTTCCCAGTCTTTTTCTCCAACCTGCTTCTCACTTTTTGAACTTTGTTTTGTCTGATTTTTGTTTCCACCGGCTTGGGGTTTGATTTCTGACAGTTTCATTGGGGCTTTGGCCTCATATTTCATGTTTTAGGGCTGAAGTCTGCTTCTGGATTGTATGCTCCTTTTTGTTTTTCGGCCCTATTTTCAACTGGATGGGTTGAACCTGTGCTTTTTGACTCGTTCTTTGAGCTGCTTTTGATCAGGTTTCACCTGCTTGTTTCAGCTGCTTTACAAAATTCAGGTTTTTTGGCCCAGGTTCAAAAACCTTTATTTTGAAGGATTTTTAGACAGAAGTTAAAACTTCGCAACTCTGGGGTTTTTAAAAGTTCAAAATAGGTTTGAAAATGGTTTTTGAAAACCAGGTGTTTGTTTGAAAATAATCCCATTTTAGGGTGTTTACAGCACCCACGAGCACTTGAGCCTTTTCTCTCTTTACACTCACATACACTCGAGCCTCTCCACTCCCTGCCTACGTTATAAACATTCTATACTTCGAACCCCTCTTTTCTTAAGCAAGTATACGTATTTCAATTCGCGTGAGTTTTACTTTCGTGAAAGTAGAGTGGTTGCATTTTCAATTGGCGTGAGTTTTACTTTCATGAGCATAGAGTGGCTGCACTTTCAATTCGCGTGAGTTTTACTTTCATGAAAGTAGAGTGGCTGCACTTTTAATTCGCGTGAGTTTTATTTTCGTGAAAGTAGAGTGAAAGCACTTTCAATTCGTGTGAGTTTTACTTTCGTGAAAGTAGAGTGAATGCACTTTAAATTCGTGTGAGTTTTACTTCGGATGTAGAGTGGGTACAATTTTAATTCGGGTGAGTTTGCATCATCGTTCTCAAAAACCCAAAAGAGAATTTATAGCTGGCACATCGCTCGAATACTAGCTCCAACCACGCTAAAACTAGGCCACACATTCCACACACACATCTGGCCTAAATAAATAAAACTTGCAAAAAGCTTTGCGTCGTCCAAATTGGTAATAAAATTTGCCAAAAGTACACGAACCGAATTCATCAAAACACTTGTCGTTTGAAGTAAAACTTGTTTGAAAATCAAAGTTCCTAAGCACTTAAACCAACCCTTAAGCATCGGTTCAAGAAGGTTTAAAGCGAAAAGAGTCCGCTTGCCTACAATCGCCAAAGTCAGAAAAATGTTTACACTTGTCGTTTGAGTAAGCTAGCTGGCACGCTCTCGTAAGTGTAGGCACGAAAAGGTTCACTTCGAGTTTTCTAAACTTGGGAGTGGAAATTTTCATGCTTACAGGAATGTCACGTCTGGTGGGACTCGGGTCTTAAGCGAACTTCAAATCTTTCAAAAAGGTGTTTTCAAAAACTTGTGTACCAAAAATTTTGCAAGAAATGGTTGAAAAGCCAAGGAAATCCTCGTCGAGTAACTCAAAGTGGGTTTTCAAATCATTTAAAGCCCAAGAAGAGCTAGTTGCTATCAAAGAAATTTTTAGAAAGATGGACGGCTTAAGCCATGAGATTAAGGCACATCGATTATATAGCAGTCATCTCGGGCGCATAGAGATCATGAAAGAAAAACCGATCCTAAACTCGACGAAGGATATGAGGCCAAAGATGAAACCCGAAGGCGGATCAAATCATCCATTCCCAAGCCTCCAAGCTCTCCAACCTCAAAAGAAAAACCAAAAAAAGATTTTCCTACTTAAAAAACTCAAAAGAATCTGGAAAATTTTCAAAAAGACAAAAAAATTGAAAAATAAAACTTTGAAATTCTGGAAGCTAGAAAGGAAGTTCCTGATTCAGGGCACATAAACACAGTGGGATACAAAATTCACACCTCACAAAAGGACGAGAGTCACAAAAAGGTAGGATTTGAAAAGGAACGCCTCGAAAAGCAACGGGAGCTCAAAATAGAGTCACTCGGGAACAAGGCCTCCTCTCACCATGAAAAGGTAGACAAGCAGGAAAGAGGTATGCCTGAAACCCATCCTCCTCTAAACTCTCCTCTCGATATAGGGTCATCGGATGCATTTGATCACACTCATGCACCTACTAACCTACAAAATGTGCCAAAAAATGAGGATTTTCAAGGTGCGCCAAATGTCCCGCACCACAAAAAAGAATTTCAAAAATAAAAAATAAATAAAGTTCAAAATATGGTAGATCCTAAGGCATGCATCAACATACTAAGAACCCCTACCATGAATGAACCCAATTCCTCAAAACTTCCAAAAAACTTCAAGGGACCAAGCATAGCTTCCCTTGAAAACCATATCACCCAACCAAGGGTTGTGTGGAAGCCCAAGTCTTCCACCACCCCAAAATCCAAATTCCCACCCAAAATAAAATGGGTATATACCCATGATATAGACGATTCAATGTTCCAAGGGCATGAACTTTATAAAACCTTTTCAAAAACCAAAAAACCTTGGAACATGATCTTAAACATGGGATATAAACCCTACAAGGGTCTAGGAGCCAAAAACCAAGGTAGGCTAAAACCTATCCTACCTAAAGCAAACCCAAGTCGATATGGATTGGGCTACAGCCCACCCATACCCCTAAGGCACCACCCAAGACCACTTGGGTCAAGGGTGCCCTTGGAACCCACTAAAATCAAAACCCATGGCTTAGACCTATTGATTAGAGTCTAATTCATGAAGTTTTCTTTTTAGGTTTGATGAAAAAGACCTCATTTTCAAAAATCCAAAAAAATTAGATATCCTCAAAAACCAAAAAAATTGAAAACCTTCAAAATCTCAAAAATATTTGAAAATCTGAAAATTTCAAAAAGAAATCTGTTTCATCCCCCCATTCTTTATTTAGGAAAAAGTATTCAAAATGAAATCCTTTATATTGATTATTGAATTTATATTTTAAAAAAGACAAAAAAATTGAAAAATTTCAAAAAAACTCCAAAAACAATGGCCATGTACAAAGCCAAGTTTCAAAAATACTTTTCAAAATTGTATATACTCCCAAACCCAAAAATCGTCCAATGATGGTCATGTATACCTTCTATTTCCTAGAGCTTCCTCAAAATTAAAATGCTTGAGAACTATCAAAGTAAGGAGGAAAATCACCTCCAAGCTTCCTGAAATTCGTAGAATCCTTGACTTGGAAAATTTGGGGATTTTTAGAGTGAGTCTAACCCATAGTGTGTGCATGTTTACATGAGCATCATGCATTGCATTTTGAAATCATATATTTGCATAAACAAAATCAGGTTTAGACATCATCTTAGAACTCGAGTTTTGTGTCAAGCCAAAGGGAAATTGAAATCGACCCCCTAAGTATCGAACCATCATAGGCATGTCTCCATATAAATCAAATCTGAAACCTCCAAGGTTAATTCTAAGCTAGCAAGATGCAAACCTCTCAATGAGACTCTCGAAAAAGGGTTAACATTTGAAATGATGATTTCCAAAGATCTTTCAAAAAATTCATGGTAAATCCTCAAATTTTCAAAACCTCTAAAGTAAAGCTTTACATTCCAAATCATGTGAATGCATTGGGCGTTTTACTAGATCAATATGAAGATGATATCCATAGAAAGTGTGCCATACATTTCGAAAACTCTATTTGGCATATGAAAGAAATTATCAAGCCAATAGAGAAATCGTGCTTGGCCTTGGTATAGGCTTCCAAATTCGAGACATTATTTCCCCTATCATGAAAAAGGAATAATGTTGATTCATTCAAGCACTTATTTGAAAAACTTATCTTAAGGGGTAGGCAAGATAAATGGCAGCCCCTTTTAATAGAGTATGAGTTCATCCTCAAGACTCCATTAAGGGACAAGCCTTACATCGTGTGGCTGAAGTGCCTCTTCGAGACACATTCCCCATACTTGATCAAATGCCCCATGAAGGCATATTTTTCAAATGAATTCCAAAAACCCTGCTTGGACAAATTGTCTCAAGGAAAATCAAGCATGAGAAATATATTTCGATCAAGGGGCAGGTATCGAAATCATCTTCATATCTCCCAAAAAAAGTTTGTAGAAAGGAAGGATTTCCACAAATTACTTCTTCAAAAAGATCAAGTTTTGATTGGAACAAACCCTACAACATCTTGTTGATATGAAAACCTTGATGAGGTGAGGATAAATACATGAGTCCCACGATGGAAAATGTGGAGATCATGTCAATTCAAATAGGATGGCCATGATGATCACTTAGGGTTGGTTATGTTTGTCCACCCTTAAGCCAAAAATTATCATGATCATGTTAGAAATGTCATAAGGGTGAAGTGCATGGACATGTCATCCCATCGTCCACCCAGAATTCCCTTTGAAAAATCACGGCCCTTCACCATATGGCCGTGTGAAGCATTCATCTCCATCAAACTAGGGGCATTAAAAAATACATCCCCTAGATACCTTCCATGGAGAATCAATTTCATAAAACATGTATCTTCATCATATCATGTGGAATACATTTCATATTGTCATCATTTCATAAAGCATGTATTTCCATTAAATCACATGGAGTGCATATCATACATCATATACACCTCATTTACCCAAGAGGCCCAAAAAGGTGGCAGCCCAAGTAGGAATGTCCCCATGTCATAAAAAAGGTAACAAAAATCAATAATACATGTTGATACATTGATATTATGGGTAGAAATTTAGTAGACCCTGAAAATGCCCAATACTCGAAAGGGTCGATGTTAAATTCTTTCAAAAAGATTAAAAAAAAAAATTGAGCTCCTTTGAAACTTCTTGAAAGAAGGATCAAGATTGATTGTATAACCCCAAATGAAGGAATTGATGCTTTATGAAAAGTAGAGTTTTCAAAAACAAATTGGTGACATTTCAAAAATCCTTGGCTTATGAAATGAAGCCTTGTTCAAAATAACAAAATATTTTCAAATGGCAGATGCTATTAAGAAATGGGATGATCTCAATTGAATCGAGTAGCCAAAGGGATAAGCTTTCCCCCCATTTTACTCCTCTCTCCAAAAAAGAAAATTGGCAATATTCAAAAGAAAAAGAAACAGACGAGAATACAAAAACTCCTCGAAAAAGAAGTCTTCCCCGAAAAAGGGAATACAAAAACTTCTTAAAAAGGAGTCTTCTCTTTGAAAGAAGAAAGGAAAAAGAAAAGAGAAAGCAAAAACTCCTCGAAAAAGAAGACTTCCCCGAAAAGAAAAGAGAATACAAAAACTTCTTCAAAATAGGTCTTCTCTTGAAAAAGAAAAAAGAAAAAGAACAGCCAAAGCTCAAAAGAGCAAATTTTTCGACTTTCTGCCTAAAACCACGGGACGCTTCCGAAGGGACCGTGGTAACTCTTTCCCATATCCCTACAGCTTATCCCAATGGGTTCAACTATGAAAATCCTAAAGTAGGAATAGAATCTACCTATTTGGATTTCATTTTGTTTGAGAATTATACTTTGTTTTGTGAGAAATAGAACTTTGAAATGTTTTCCAAAATTTCCTATCAAAAACCTCTACCAAGTAGTAGGTGTCGAAACCCAAATAAAGGCAAGTATGAAAAATTGGAAGTCCTTTTTTATAGAAGATAAAAGGAGTTCCTTTTGAAAAAGAAATTTTTAAAACCCAAAAATATAAAAAAGACATGGGATAAAACTTGCTTGGGGCAGTCGGCCTTTAAAGGCTCTCTTCGGGCTAAAAAACCCCAAAAATCGTCTCTCCCAAAAGCTCACCTCGCTCACTCATGCATGCATTCAAAAGTCATTCATGCATGATTATGCCTAAGAAAAGCATCCCACATAGGAAAAGTCTCTTTTCGCTGGAAATCCCCCTCCTATGATAAAAGAAAAAAGAGTTTTTACGAAACGAAAGATGATTCATTCTCAAGAAAATTTAGGAAGAAAATCCATAAAGGGTGTTTCTTCTTTGATATTATCCAAATACATTTGGATCAATGCCAAGGAGGGGCATTTGTAAACACCCTAAAAATGGTGATATTTTTCAAAACTTCTAAAGTTTCAAAATCCAGCTTACAACCTTCTGAAACCTTTAAAAACCCAAAATTTTAAAGTTTAAACCTTTTGGAAAATATTTTAAAATAAAGGTTTTAAATTCAAGCTAAAAGCCCATGGATTTCAAAGTAGATCAAAACGGACAAGTGAAACCCGATCCAAAAAAGTCAGCTCGAGGTGAAGTCAAAAAGTGAAGGATGGGTCAAGCCGGTCTGGATGAAAACCAGATGGAAGATCGAACCTTGTGTTCATATTGAAGCAAGTTCAACTTCAAAAAGAAGAAATGAAACTAGGACCCTGATGAAGCCATCAAAAATCAAGAACTGAGCCTGTCAAAATAGAAATCAGTGTCTACTTGAAAATCTAGGATCGACTTCATCAAAAACAAGCTCAAGACGGGGCCAAACGAATCAAATCAAGCCTCAAATGAAAAGTCCTAAAAGCAAGCATTGACTGGTTAAAGGGGTTGGAAAAAACCCAGTCTAAAAATGTGTCACTGAGGAACCGGAGCCCGCTAAAAAACGTCCATTTCATGCACCAAAGAAGGACTCAAAAGAAAATTTTTGGATTGGATCTGGACCAAAAGATCCAAATCCATACCCCACAAGAAGACAAAAAAAATGGATTGAATCTGGATCAAAGGATCCAAATCCATGTCCCACTGAAAATTGGATCGGGTTGAACCCAAGGATCCAAATCTAATCCAAAGATCCATCCTTGGCCTATAAATAGGGCCAAGGGGGTTCACTTGAGGAGGTTGGAAAAAGTTGGTGGAAAGTGAGGAGAGAGGAGAGAAGGTGGAGCTCACGTGAGGAGCTTAGAGTTGCACCAAAGGGGGGCGCTACACCAGGGGGGCAATGCTCGACACCAGGGGGGCAATGCTCGGCACAAGGGGGGCACTATTCAGCACAAGGGGGGGCGCTGCTCAGCAAAGGGCTGCTGCACCAAGAACCTCGGTTCCCAAGGACACGACTGCACCTTGGAGGCTTGGCTGAATGCTGGGAGTGAAGACCCGGGGTTGACCAAACGGTGAGTGCCTAAACTCAAGACTCGATCAAGAAGGAGGACCAGCTAGGCACCAACTAGCCGAACCTCACCACCAAGAGGAAGGCTTGACGAAGTGGAGGACACGAGCTTGAAAGTCATGGTGGGCTGCACCTTGAAGCACCAAAGCGACTGCACCAAGGCCAAACGAAGGTGGGCTCGAGCCAAGAGCTTGGACCGAACCTAGAGAGAGAAGAAGCTCGAGTGAAGCAAAGGAGTTGCATCAAAAGAGCAAAAGCAAATGGGGAAATTTGTAAGTGCTTTAAATTATATTTTTAAGCCGTTTTCTCCATTAAATTCAATTCAAAAAGGGGTTCTATTAATGGAGCGAAGTCTCTCCCCATGTTGTAATATTGGTGCATGAACATGATCGCACCCATGAGCACTTGAGCCTTTTCGCTCTTAACTTGTGGATGAACACGATCGCACCCACGAGCACTTGAGTCTTTTCGCTCTTTACACTCATATACACTCAAGCCTTTCTGCTCTCTGCCTCAATATATGTTATAAACATTCTATACTTCGAACCCCTCTTTTCTTAAGCAAGTATATGTATTTTAATTCGTGTGAGTTTTACTTTGGTGAAAGTAGAGTGGTTGTATTTCTAATTCGCGTGAGTTTTACTTTCATAAACGTAGAGTGGTTGCACTTTCAATTCGCGTGAGTTTTACTTTTGTGAAAGTATAGTGAAAGCACTTTCAATTCATGTGAGTTTTACTTTCGTGAAATTAGAGTGAATACACTTTAAATTCGCGTGAGTTTTACTTCGGATGTAGAGTGGGTGCAATTTTAATTCATGTGAGTTCGCATCATCGTTCTCAAAAACCCAAAATAGAATTTATGGCATCTTTGCATCCGCTCATTGTGGCAAATCGCTCAAACACTAGCTCCAACCACGCTAAAACTAGGCCACACATTCCACACACACATCCGGCCTAAATAAATAAAACTTGCAAAAATCTTAGGGTCATCCAAACCCATAATAAAATTGGCCAAAAGTACACAAACCGAATTCATCAAAATACTTATCGTTTGAAGTAAAACTTGTTTGAAAATCGAAGTTCCTAAGTGCTTAAACCGACCCTTGAGCATCGGTTCAAGAAGGTTTAAAGCGAAAAGAGTCCGTTTGCCTACAATCGCCAAAGTCAGAAAAACGTTTAAAAACCTTCACTAGTTTGAGTAAGCTAGCTGGCACGCTTGCGCAAGTGTAGGCACGAAAAGGTTTACTTCGAGTTTTCTAAACTTGGGAGTGGAAATTTTCATGTTTACAATCTTCATCCTTGATTTCCGACTTACCCTTTGCGAAATCGTCCCTGTCTCGAAGTGAGCCCACCTATAAACCTGTTTTACTCCAATCTTCTGGGTTTTTATACTTTTAACTTTATTTTGAAACCTTTTAAAATCTTCATTTTAAAGACTTTAAAATTTTCATTTTAAAGCTAGAAGTTTTAAAACAAGTCAGTTTTTGAATTTTGGAGTATTTTCAGAAAAAATTTATTTAGGGTGTTTACACCTTGCTAGCATTTTTGGCTAAGTGTGGGGGTTGATAGATCTTTCCGGTCCTAGTCACCTCGCCTACACCTTCCCTAAGGCTCATTCCTATCTTGGCTCTAATTGGATGCCTCGGAGCACCACGAATTTCTATCAAGACTGTAGTCGGGGGTGGGACTCTAAGCGCTACCCGGATCACTACTTGCTTGGCTTTTTTTATTACGATGAAAAGTGATGTGTGGCAAGTAGTGTGAACCGTATGCAATGCATGCTCAATCCCATAAGTTTGAGGAAGAAGACGTACCTCTTTTTCTTTCTCGCTCGTGCTTGCATGTTTGGGAAAGGGCTCTTTTAGAATTGCTTGGGAGGGATCTGGTTCCTCCGAGATATGGAGCCTACCCTACTCTATCAAGTCCTCAATTTTATTTGGAGAGCGAAACACTTGTTTGTATCATGACCCTTGAGCCTATGATACTTGTAAAAATCGTTTAGAAACTTTCCCTTAAGGGGTGCCCCTTCAGGAATAGCTGGGAGATGGATTAGACCATGGGTCAAGAGAATGTCTAGGACTTCTGTGAGTGGTTGTCCTAGGTGCGTGAACTCCCTTTCTTCAAACTTTTTTTATTTTTCTTGAAATGAATTTTGGATATCTCTAAGTTACAAAAAAAAAATTTGAAAACAAGTTCTGAAAACATAACCAGTTTCTATTTTTCAGAACTTGTAGATTTTCAACTTTTTACCAAAGTGCATGAGTTTGCTTTTATCACAACCACATTTCAACGTGAATTTGGAAATTCATCTATACATATGAAACCCTCAAAGCGCTTAGGCTGACCCTTGAGAATCGGTTCAAGAAAGCCTAAAGCGAAAAGATCTCGCTTAACCACAATCGTCCAAAGTTAGATTTTAAACTTTTGCTAGTCTTAGAAAACTAGCTGTCACACTCGCACAAGCAAAGTAGGTTTGAGAAATTTGTTTAAGTCTTTACATAGGCTTGAAGTGAAATTTTCATATGTACATTCATCTATGGCTTTTTCCTAGTCTATCGATTTAGATGAGTTGATAACCTGTTGATATATTAAGTTATAAGTCAGCTTATTTAAAGCCATTGAATTAAACTATTCCTTTGCAAGGTAAGTGTGATAATCCTTTAAATAGGATGGAGTGACCCTAGATCTTTTATGTCAGCTTTAAGTTTTAGTTTGTTAATAAGGATCATCATTATCTATGGGTTTAAATGATGATGGATCAAGATCTATTAGATCATCCACACATTCATCATCATTCTCAAGGATGTCATTGTTAGTCTCATCTAAGAATTCAACATCCCTGATTTTTTTTAATCTATGATCCTTATCATAAAACCGATATCCCTTAGAACCTTTAGGATATCTAATAAATACACATCTTAAGGACTTGTTGTTTAGTTTATCCCTAAACTAATCAAAGATCTTCACATATGCAATAGATCCCCACCTCCTGAGATGACTCAGGTCTAGTTTTCTTTCAAATTGCATCCTATATAGTATAGAGAATATAGCCTTACACGATACTATATTTAGAATATATATAGTTGTATAAACCACTTCTCTCCAAAATATCCTATGAAAAGAAGCATCTATTAACATAGACCTAGTCATATTCAATAAGATCCTGTTATATTTTCAACTTCCTTGATCTAACCCCTTAATTATTATGTTAAATATGGAGACATAAGCTCCTTAATTACAACCACATTAAATTGAATGAAAGAGAAGAATAAAGTATTGAAAAGAAAAGGGAAGAAGGGATCTTAAACTTGGAAGAAACCTCCGGTGGCCAGCGGTTTGGGGAAGATGGGAGGCGCCTCCTCCTTCTTCTTCTCTCTCTCTCTCTCCCTCTCTTGCTGCAAGGATTTCTCTCTCTCTTACATGATCCCAAACCAGTATCCCAAGGCCCCTATTTATAGTTTTCAAGAGGGCTTTAGGGCCTTCCATGGGTTGGAGCTTGGTACTTCAATGCAAGGCCCAATTCGAGTTTGATCCAAATAAAATTTCTGGACTTGTGGATGCACATGGGGCAGGTGGAGTATGGAGAGTGGTCCCCCTTGAACCCACATGGGCTGGTGTAGCCTTGGATGCAACCCATGTGGTCGAGCCCACCCACCTTGCTTGACCCGGCTAGAATGTGGCCATGGTGCGGTCCATGACATGGATCGGGCTTCCCCATTTGCCTTGACGTGACTCAAACCTTTATCAATAGACAAGATGCCTTAGCTCAATTAATTCGAGTGTACTCCTTAATTTGTGGCTTGGTCTCATGCTTCCTTGCGCCTAGTTAGTGAAGTCCTTCAACTTAAATTTTGACTTGATTTAATTCAAGTCTTGCTTGACTAGGAATTGGCCCAAGCTTTATCTTGTTTTGCCTTTAATGCATCATTTATTTCGAATTAGATCATGATTTGATTTGTCTTGGAGTTGAATTGGATCTAATCTAATTGGGTCTTGACTTTAGCTTTGCTTGTCTCGAAATCCGAGTGGGCCCTTCTTGAAGTTTAGATCAAGTAATGTTCGGTCTTGACTCCTACTTTGAATGAAACCTTGATTTGAATTGCCTTCAATTTTGTTGGGATCTGGTTTGGCCTTGGTCGAATCTTGTTTGATTGGGTTTGACCTAGCCATGCATTGCCTCCATGCCATTTTGATTACATCCATATCTTCTCCCAGAAATTACTCCTCCTGTTGATTCGGGCTTTCCTCCAACTTTGAATAGATCAACTTCCTTTTTGAAAATATCTTGGATATCAGGTTTTCAAATTGCTTTACAAATCCAAGGGTTGTGATTTTCGAAATTCCAAAATGTTTTCTCTTTTGCAAAAGTTTGCTTGGCATTTATTACAATTTTGAGAAGATTTTTAAATCATGGATTTTCAAATGTACGACGGTTTGAAATTTTTTTTAGTGGGTTTACACGTGCAAAATATTCATAAAATGACCATTTTACTCCTACAAGAATATTTGAATTAAGAAACAAAAGTAGAACATTGAAGCCAAAGGCATGGAGGAAAGAAGCTAAGGAAGGACCTCAAAAACTGAGAAGGCTCAAGTTCGGCGATGACTCAAGCTCAGGAGAAAAGCGTCAAGTGAAAAGTCTAAAATGCCCCAACCAACAAAAATCCTATACCAAGCGACACTATACACATTAAATGTTAAAGCAGTCTAAGAAAGGTTAAAGAGATCAACCCATGGAGTAGCTAAGATTCCATTTGATAACATGAGATTATGTTATGGGAGGGCATTGGACTATAATTGCATATATTTCCTAAGCAAGCAATCCTCTTAGAGCGATACAAGCGATACCCCGGGGATCTATATGTAGATGAGTTCCTCGTCGAATGAATGTAAGTCTTCAACAAAATTCTTTGAGTGATCACTAAACCATTAAGATTCTAACTCAATTGCATCATTAATTTTCATAAGAAAATTTTTAGAGATTTCAGCATATTGCACAAACCTTATGTGATTTTCGAATTTTCTAACCACCATTTACAAGCGAAATATGACAAAATTTTGTTCTTAAGTAACATACAGATAGGCCAATACCTAGTTAAATTTTCATAAATTTTGGACTTGTGAGGTTCAAGAAAAAATCATCAAAAACAAAAGCCCCATAACATATGTTCTGTAAAACCATTATAACTCGACTTCTAGGTGTCGAAATCCCTCAAGAATAGTATCATCTAAAACACACATCCATAGATTTCAAATTGATAATTTCATAGAAATTGGAAACCTATGTATGGAGATATAAGTATTTTACTAAGATTCTAAATTTCAGTCTTAGATACTGTCCAAATTCCATAATAACATTGTGTTAAAAGATTTTCTCAGAATTTTATTTGACCATACAAGGACTCAAAAATATAAATAAAAATTTTCAATAAACCTCATACCTAGTTCTCACTCAAATTTTTGGACTCCAATAATGACCTCTAAAAAATACAAACTTTCATGTTGTAAAATAGAACCAATTCCGTTTTCATAGAACTAAACCTAGTTTGGCCAAGTAAAATCAATGTTGTTTTAGAAAAGACTGTTTCAAATCGAAATTATTTTGAAAAAACTCTTGATTCCAAAATCACTCTACCTAAGCATCTAGGCTAACCCTTGAGTGCCGGTTTAAGAAGGCTTACATCATTAAGTACTCTTTTTCACAATCGTCGAGTACTCATATCAATCTCTTTGCAAGTTTGAGTAAACTTGCTAGCATGCTCACACACATTTTTGCAAGCAAAGTTTTAAGTCCACACAAGACCAATTTTTTTTTACACCTATGATACTATATACAATGTATTCTATTTGCTTTTTGGAAGTATAAGTGTAATAGAGTTGTAATTTGTATTTTTAGATGCCCTTATAACTTTTAAAATGACTCTCATGTCCCTAAAAGACAAGGGAAATGCATGAGTATGCATTGTAAAAGGTTGAAAGTATCAACCATAAGTATTGGCAGGCAACATACATTATGAAACCTCAACTATACGATACTTGTCGGAATAGATAGATATTAATCTAACATTGTATATATGATCCTTAGAGTATGATACACCCCCTTCTCGTTATAATATGTAGATGTGCTGTAAATCTTGTCGATGTTTGCCATATGGTATGTGTGGTTTCCATTGATATACTCACATAAGATGGTGCCATATGAAGAATTTCTAAGATGCTGCATGGAAGGCATGAAATATTTGGAGGTAGAAGCCACTAATGATCCATGAAACACACAGAAATATATATATATATATATATATATATATATATATATATATATATATATATATATATATATATATATATATATATATATATATATATATATATATATATATATATATATATATATATATATATATATATATATATCAAATGCTATAAAAATTACTAGTTGAAGCCAACAAGGTGAATGTAAGTCGAACTGATCATTTAGTACTCTTCCCATTTCAGGATTATGTTAGATAATATTAATATTGTCTTGTTTTCAAGAACTTGATCAGCTTTCGGATTTCCCCCATATGTAGTGCGTATTAAAGCAACCAAAGCAACCACAATGACAACGAAAGCCAGATCATTCATGGCCATTGGTCACCCCAAGTGAATTCCAGTATTTGGGGTCCAAAGTTCTTATTTAGAAGTAGGACAGGTTGGCAGACCTGCCTCAACAAAGGCATTGCTAAGCTGTTCTGCTTTGAAAATCCAACTAGACCGCAAATACTAAATTCAGTTACTGCATTGTATATATAAACTCTATGAATGCTAATCAAAAGAAAAGCAAGGAAAGCAGTTTGAAAGGGAGCCACAAGGCAAAGAACAGAGCGACTAGAAATGGCCAACTCTTCCTTCTCCCAGGTGGTGCTCCTCCTTGTTTTTCTTATGTCTGTGACAGCCCAACCAATTTCATTGCCATCAGAGATGGGTGGTTGTGTTGATGCACTCAATGCCATTGGTGGGAACTGCGACAGCCTGCAGAACGGAGGGGTGCCTGATAATGGGTGCTGCAAGATCCTCGCTGGCATGTCAAAGTTGTGCTTATGCAAAGTCATCATTCAGTGCAATACGCCCTCGTCACCTATATTCACACCTGTTGGTTTCTTCTTACTGGGTGCCCCGCAAGAGTGCAACTTCCCCTTAGACTGTCAAGGTAATATATATGCAGCTGCCTCACTATAATACATACTTATATACTTATACATACATATATATATATATATATATATTTGATCCTGCTCACTTTGATTGTGTGTCCTCAAGTGATATGAATATGTAAAGGTTGCACTTTTTGTTTTCTCAAACATCTTCACAAATTTTTCTATAACACTTGTGCCCCTCAAAAGCAAAGGCACGGAACACACCGTCATACTTGTGCAAGATCCAATTTTCATATATATATATATATATATATATATATGTGTGTGTGTGTGTGTGTGTGTGTGTATGTATTATTGAGAGAGAGAAGCAGAGTTTTGGAATGAGACACTAATGTAACTTTTTGTACTTCTTAGCTACGTTGCATCTTCCCCCCAATTCTCCTTCTCTAAAAATATTTGCTGCTGCTAAGACGCCAACAGCATCGTTGTCGTCATCATCATTCCCGCCCGAGCAGGCAGGATCACCCTTCTCATCAAAAGACTCCACGTACCAAGCTGGTAGGGGAACCTGTCTGAAGAATTACAGTTTGGCAACCACCGTTATCTTCATGGGAGCTATTTTCTGGATCATTGCATAAATCCTGCTTTCCATGTACACCAAATACTCATGAGTTAGGGCTGTAAACATAATTTTGTATTACATTCATGAAAAATTATTTTACGATGTGATCAGAAATTCAAATCTCAACTAAATGTACATGTATGATTGATGGATGCTGCTCAATGTTGTGATTAAAGTTTTCATTCTACTATTGGTGGGTGCTGCTTAATACATGATGATCATGTGATTCTCAATAACATGGGCATCCCTCCCAAGAATTTAAAAGATGTGGATACTAGCTACTTAATGCATGACAATGATGAGATTCCCAACCTCATTGGCATCCATCTCCACATTTTCTGACATGAGAGATATTAGCAATTAGTGGTCACATTTAGCTCCAAACGGTTGATCACATTCAGCTGGAATATCATGACATTAGTACATGGAAGGTACAGACATTCATCTCTCCCTCTCTCTCACATATATATATGTATATGAATACATGTGTTGAAAATATATGACACTATATGATCTTCAACATTAAAAAATCAGTCCAAAGCAGAAAAATGGAATACGATGGTCACCTGAAAACTATTATTTCTACGAATCTCGGATACAATTATTTTGCAAGAAGGCTTGATCACAGTATCATGGAAATGGGTGACACCCGACTAAGAGATCAACAAAATCAATACTTCACCTGATTGTAAATTCTTGATCTTGTCTACAGATGATTTATGGGATAAGGTATATGTTGGACTTAATGTTAATTAATGATGGTTTGACCTAATTAAGCCCACATGAGATTAATGACATTTAGTTCATGTTGAGTACCCTTAAATGCTTAAAATGATATATGTTTGATAAAGGTGAAAGTCCAAAGTGTGAAAGTCACATGCGAATGAGGAACTTATGTATATGAATACCATTGGACATTCTTCAATACCATATTGATGGTTGGAAGAATACCACATGTAATTTAATATAGATAGTAGCTTATAAACCTCAATTCAAAGAGCTTGGAGAGGACATGGATGACTACAAAAATGCATCGGGCCTGTCTCAGGCATGAGTTTGGAAATTGGCTTCAATCTATAGCATTCCTTTTACACAAAATTTTGATCTTATGAATTCTCTCTCTCTCCTCCTGTTTCTTCGCTTCCCTGTGCCTGCACTTACCATGATTGTATGGGTTGGGTCAATATTGTGTATTCCTATGTGTAACTAGTAGGTCTAGATCCAAATTAATGGGTAGCACCCCATTACATATGATAGTCAGACCTTATATGAAAAGCATATCCAAATTAGTGGTTGTGTGGGTTGGGTTGGCTAGCCACCTCCGTTTTCCTGTGCTCTTCCTAAGATCAGGTTGGCAATTAAAAAAGTGGAAGGTGCAGACAAAGAGGAGTAGCTCACCTACTAAAGGTTTTCATCTAACAAGTTGAAGGTCATGAGTTCAATACTAATGGTGTGCATCTGAAATAATCATAGACAAATGCTCATCTTTTTTATGATGGAGAGTGATTTGTTATTTAGATTTCAGGTGGACAGAAGATACAACCATTATTGCGACCAAATGAAGCAAGTGGTGAACGTGTTCGACTTTGTTTTGGGGATGCGTGTGGCATTACCATACACATCCTTAGCTCAAAAGGCCATAACAAGGCATTTTAGGTGCTTGTAGCAAAAGGCCTGACGGTTTCAACCTAGTAGACGATTTTCGGTGGTTGTGTTTGTATTTTGGAGGGTTGTTTATGTTTTTTCTGACCTGTTTTCTTCCAGTGGATTTTTTCAAGGGGTGTCAGCCTTTTCCAACAGTCCAACCATCAGAAAGGACTTTTCCGGTGGTTTAAACTATGGGGAAAAATGTCTTTTGAGACCACTAGAAATAACCCTTTTTGTACCAATGAGGTGATGAGTTCAATACTGATGGTATGCATCTGGGTTTAACCTTCCCATTTTACAAAAGAAATGGATGTAAGGAATTATTGTTTTGATATCTAGAAGTATGGATGAAGCATGATATACTTGAGGCTAATATCTACTACTGCAATCTTGTTAATACTCAAATACACCTTATTTAGTCAATCGAGCCCTGAGGTTTATTCAAGGTAACAAAATATGTTGCAGTCATTTAAGGGCATTTGCTTTTCTTAGGTTTTTATTTGATCATCCAAAGAACCAAAATACAAATAATTTTTTTAATAAAACCTCATACCTAGTTCTCACTCAGGTAAAATTTTTGATATTTTTGAATCTCCATAAAGTAATTAAAAAATATAAACTCCCACACTATAAAACAAAACCAATTATGTTTTTACAGAAATAAATCTAGTTTGGCCAAGCGAAATCAATGACCTTTCGAAAAGACAGTTTTGAGTTGAAATTGTTGTGAGAAAACTCAAGATTTTGAAATCACTCTTCCTAAGTGTCTAGGCTAGCCCTCGAGCGTCAGTTCAAGAAGGCCTATGTCGACAAGAACCTAGTTTCCCACAATTATCGAAGCCACATAAATCTTGTTGCAAATTTGAGTAAACTTGTTTACACATGTGAAGCAAAAAACCATCAAACTCAGATGGCCTTAAACATAGCTCTCTCGTGACTGTAAACACCCATTTTTTTTTCAAAATAATTTTTTTTCATCTTTTAGAAATTTTGCTTTTTTGTCAACTTTGGGATTTTAAATAAAAATATATCAAATGAATTCATTTTGGCATCAAAATTTTCTACCAAACTCAAAATGATGGTATATTGCATCCCTCACAAAAAAATCCAATTTGGACAAAATTATATAAAAATGACTATTTTGCCCTGAAGACCAAATTGGTAGGATTTGCCTTTTTAAATGATTGCCTTTAAAGAAAGGATGATTTCAAACAATTCTTTTTATATAAACAAATGAAGTGAGACATTGGGAATCAAACCCAAAAATGTTGACAAATTTATAAATTTATAAAATCCAAAAACCCTTGAAATTCATAAACAAATTAAATTCAAATCAGACCTTAGAAATTCACCCGGTCGAGAATAGTCTCATTCCGAGACCTGATACCCAAGGGTTAAAGTGGTTCGATACCCTACACCCATTAAAGTGGTTTGATACCTTACACCTACTAAAGTGGTTAAAGTAGTTTGGTATTAGAAAGGAAGGTTGATGTCAAAAAAGGAAAGTTGACGTTCAAGAAAGGATAGTCGACGTTTAAGAAGGAAAGTCGACTCCCAGAATGAAAGGTCGGCATCAAGGAAGGAAAGTTGGTGTCATCCACGTAAAAGGAAAGTGAACCTCAATTTGGCAAGTTGTAATGCTCGATTTGGCAAGTAGTGATGTTTAATTTGGTAAGCCACTAAGACGAAACTTACCAGTTTCGGAGTTCAACATCAAAGGATTAAGCAACTTACCTTATCAAGCTTCATCAAAAAAGGAAATTTGCCAAATGAAACCATCTTCAATAAGGCAACTTGACTTATGAAAATTTGTAGCAAAGAGGTAGCCCTTGGCCTATAAAAGGGGCCTCAAGGGGGCTGTAAATCATGAATCCGAGTTCAATCATCCCATCCATAAATCATCCAACCATCTAGCTTCCCATGACCCAGCGAGAGGGAGAGAAAGAGAGGGAGAGAAAGAGAGAAAGAGAGGAAGAGGAAGAAGAAGGTGCACTGCCACTAACCACTGGCCGTCCTCCAATCCTTCTGCCACATAATAGATTATAAAAAACTAGAAGTTTTGTGATAGAGGTTGGGTTATTGTATAATATCTTTGTACACATTAAACCAATTTGATTTAAATTGATCTCATTGGAAAGTTGAAATCCATAGCTTTCCAACAAGACTAATTTCATAGAAATCGGAGGTTTAAGCATAAAAATACAATAGTTTTTCTAAACCACTCACTTTCTGGCAGAGGTCTACCCCGAGAATCTGAGTAGGGTGTATTTTCGGATATAATTACATAAATCGACATCACATAAAATAAAAATATTTTCTAAATTTGTACATCAAAATCTGTTTTCTGTAAAAATTTTAAAATTTTTGGAAATTCACAACTATTCCAAAAAAATCAGAAACAAGCATATGAAAACAGAATTAGTTTATGTTTTTCAATACTTGACATTTTTGCATGGACATACGAAGACATGCCGGGTCTAGACCCAAAAATCGTAGAGCATTGTCTTTCCCTAGATTCAAAGTCAAAACCCATAAAACAAAAGCTTAGAAAGATTTATCTGAACGTACACTCTCAAGTGAAAGAGGGTTTAGAGGATCTGCTTAAAGCTGATTTTATAAAACCCATTGCGTATTCTGATTGGCTTTCAAACATTGTTGTAGTTCAAAAATCCAATGGAAAATTTTGAATTTGCATTGATTTTAGAAATCTGAACAAAGTCACGCCAAAGGATAACTTCCCTTTGCCAAATATTGATTTGATAGTCGATAGTACTGCAAATCATGAAATGTTTTCTTTTATGGATGGCTACTCGGGTTATAATCAAATCAAGTTAGCCCCAAGAGACCAGGCTAAAACTACTTTTACCACACCCTGGGGCACATACTGTTATACAGTCATGCCCTTTGGTTTGAAAAATGCTGGTGTCACATACCAAAGAGCCATGACTACGATCTTTCACGATCAAATTCACGAGCTCTTAGAAGTATATGTGGATGATCTCTTGGTAAAATCGAAAACTCGATGCACACACATCGAATCTTTGCAAAAAGTTTTCGAAAGACTGAGGCTTTATAAAGTGAAACTAAACCCTCAAAAGTGCATCTTCGGAATAGAATCTGGCAAGCTTTTAGGTTTTATGGTAAGCCAAAGGGGCATTGAAGTCGCACCCTCTAAGTGTCGAGCCATCATAGATATGCCTCCACCCTCCAATTTAACTCAAATCTGAAGCCTCCAAGGTCGCCTCCAATCAATTAGAAGGTTTATTTCAAACTTCGCAACAAGATGCGAACCTTTCAACAAGCTTTTAAGAAAAGGGGTGAAATTTATGTGGGACAACGATTGCCAAAAGGCTTTCGAAAGATTAAAAACGTATTTGGTTAATCTGCCTGTTTTAAACACTCCAAAGCAAGGAAAACCTCTTTTACTTTACATTTTTGTGCATACGAATGCCTTGGGTGCCTTATTAGCTCAATATGAAGATGATACCCATAAAGAGTATGCCATTTACTATATTTCGAAAATTCTATTGGCTTATGAAAGGAACTATCAAGCCATGGAGAAGACGTGCTTGGCCTTGGTATGGGCTTGTCAGAAATTTTGACATTACTTCCTAGATCATGAGATCTGGATAGTGTCTAGGCTTGATCCAATCAAGAATTTGTTTGAAAAACCTATCCTCACGGGTAGGCTGGGTAAATGGCAGCTCCTCTTAATGGAGTATAACCTAAAATTCCACTATCAAACCTCCATTAAGGGGTAAGCCCTAGCTGACTATGTGACCGATTTCCCCTTAGAGGATTCATATCCCACACTTGATGAAATACCCGACGAGGGCATCTTTCTAAATCAATTTCAAAACCATATTTTAGCAAAATGCTTAAATGAAAACCAAGTGTGGAAGATGCACTTCGATGGGGCACGAAACCAAAGAGGGGCTGGGGCAGGAATCATCCTCATATCCCCTGAAAAGGGAGAAATTTCCATCGCTATTCGCTTAGATTTCGAATGTTCTAACAATACAGCCGAGTATGAAGCACTCATACAAGGCTTGAAAATTTTGAAAACTCTAGGGGCATCATGCATTGAAGTCTTTGGAGACTCTTTACTTGTCATAAACCAAGTGTTAAAAATTTGGCAAGTCAAAAATTGAAAACTTCTTCCATACCATGAATTGGCCACCAAGCTGGTCGAGTCGTTCTAATCGTGTACACTCACACACGAAGGAAGAGAGGACAATGGCATAGCCGATGCCCTCTCATCCTTAGGCTGAGCCCTAAGGGTTGATCCCACCTTAGGAACTCGATCCTTAGAAATATGGCACTCACCCACTCCATCCACTCACGATTTGGAGATTTGCCAAAACAACCCAACTTCTACTGAAAAACCCTGGTTTCAAGACATTAAAGATTTCTTAGAAAACAAAGAATTTTCAAAATTCACTTCGCCTAAAGACAAAGCTTTTATTCAAAAGATTTCAACCCGATACATGATTTTGGGAGGGATTCTTTATAAAAAGAGTTTTATTGGCATCTTATTGAGGTGTGTCGACCTTGAGAAGGCTAGGATAATAATGCATGAATTCCACAATGGAGAATGTAGAGGGCATGTAACTGCAAATATGATGGCAGTGAAAATACTTAGAGCTGGTTACTTTTGGTCTACTCTAAAGCAGGATTGCCATGACCATGTTAAGAAGTATCACCCATGTCAAGTGCATGGACACGCCATTCATATCCCGTCATCCACCCTGCATTCCGTGGTCAGCCCATGACCATTCACCATGTGGGCGTTTGACATCATAGGACCAATTTTTCCAAATGCATCAAACGGACATAGGTTTATCCAAGCAGCCACTAAGTACTTTTCCAAATGGGTTGAAGCTACCTCCCTGACTAATGTCCAGGGGCAACATGTAGTGGCATTCATTAGGAAAAATATCTTGGCTCGATTTGGAGTTCCAAGAGACCTAGTGTCTGATAATGGCACCCCCTTCAAAAACGAGAGGATGGTAAAGTTATGTAACACGTATGGCATAACTCACCACTTCTCATCGCCCTACTACCCTCAAGGCAACGGCTAAGCCGAAGCCACAAACAAGACCCTCATAAGCATTATTGAGAAAACCTTAGAGAAGGGTAGGATGTGGCATGAGAAGTTGGATGAAGCCTTATGGGCTTATAGGACTTCCATCCGAACTCCCACAAATGCCACACCATTTGAGTTGGTCTATGGCACAAATGCCATTCACCCCATTCATACCAAACTGCATTCATTTCATACATCGCTTGCACTCGACCTCTCCCTAGAGATGCTTCAGCATGCTAGAATGGCCGAGCTTGATTTATTAGATGAAAGAAGGCTCCTTGCCATGGATCATGCACATGCATACCGGCAAAGGATTGCCCGACATTATGAGAAGCATATGAAACCTCACCACTTCAAAGTGGGAGACCTTGTGCTAAAAACCATCCAACATCGTGGCCCACATCCACTTGGAAAGTGGCAGCCCAAGTGGGATGGTCCTTATGTTGTACGTGGAACCACCACGAACAATGCATACTGGTTAGTCGATGTTGAGGGTAGGCATTTAGCAGACCCTATGAATGCCCAATATTTGAAAAAATACCATGTGTAGAATCTAAGCTAAATCCTATTGCAAAAATATTTTGAGGAAATCTCCTTTGAAACTTCGAGAGTGAGGATCAAAGTAGATCGTGCAACCCTAAATGAGAGAATCGATGCTTGCGAAAAAGCGGAGTTTTTCAAAACAGATGGGTTATATTTCAAAATTCTTCATCTTACAAAGGAAGGCCTGGTTCAAAATAGCAAAATACTTGCAAGTAGTATGTGCTATTTCTAAATAGGCTGATTTGGGATGAATCGAGTAGATCATTGGGATAAGTTCTTCTCCTCTTCTCTTCTCTTCCCCAAAAGGAAAACTTGGCACAAAGCGAAAAGGGAAAATCCCTACAAAAGTCTCTTTCCAAAAGAAAGCTGAATAGAAAAGGAAGGATCGTTTCTTCTATGAAAAAGAGGGAACAAAGAAAAAATACTCCCAAAGGGAGACCCTCTATGAAAAAAAGGAAAATATCCAAAAGCTCAAAAGAGCAGTTTTCCGCCTCTTTGCCTCAAATCACGGGACGCTTCAGAAGGGACCATGATAACTCTTTCCCCATCCCTACACTTATCCCAAGTGAAGAAAGGTTCATTTCATGGAGTCCTAAAGTAAAAATAGGATTTGCTTACTTGAATCTCATTTTGTTTGAGAATTAGACGTTGTTGAGTAAGGCGTAGAAATTTTGAAATGTGACTTGATTTTCTTATAAAACCTCCACTAGATTAGCAAGGGTTAAGACTCAAGTAAAGGGAAACACGAGAAGCTTAAAATCTTTAGGATTGAAGCTAAAAGAGTTTTCCTCTCTCAAAACAAATTGAGAAAACCTCGTACATCGAGCAACATAAGACCAGCTCACTTGGTGCAGCAGGTCTTCATAAGACTCCCAAGTTCGACCATTCCATTAAGTCTCTAGGAAACCATACTTCCTAGCATATCATTCCATGTCATCCACTCATATGTTCACGCATGGATATCTATACAATCCCAATTAGGACTAGAACCGTATTAGGTAAAGTCCCCTTTGTAAAAAATCCCCTCTTACTAGGCGCAAAGGAAAAAGTTTTCTCAAAATTGGGACGATCCCATATTCTCGAGGATGAATCCAGGGAGAAATCAAACAGGGGTGTTGTCTTCTTCACCATTATCCAAATAAATTTGGATAATGCCAAAGAGGGGCATTTGTAAACACCCCAAAATCAAATAATTTTTAAAACAAACACCTGGTTTGAAAAACCCATTTCAAAACCAAATTTTGAGTTTTCGAAAACCCAGGAGTTGCAAAAAGATTTAAACTTCTGCTTGAAAAAACTGTTCGAAATGTAAATTTCTTAAACTCGGGCCAAGTCCCAATTTTGTAAAAACTCAAATCCAACAGGTAGAGCCTGATCGAAAGCAGCCTCAAAAACATGTTCAAAATCCCAGAATTCAGCCTAGCCTGACAAAAGCAAGATCAAAAGGCAAAAGGAGAGCCCAGACAAGAAGCATACCTCAAGCCCGGAGCATCAAATACCAAGCCAAGAGCATCCACGAAATCATCTGAAATTCAAGCCTGAAATATCGAAAATCAACTCAAACGGAGTCTAGAAAGGTGAGAAAGAGTTCGAACAAAAAGATTGGGGAAGACCCAGCCCAAGACGGAGCGTTGATGAAGCTAGGGCCCGTGAAAACTATCCGTCTCGAAACGCCAAGAAGGACTGAAGAAATGAAAAATTGGATTGGATCTGGACCCAAATATCTAGATCCAGACCAAATAGTGTTTGGATTGGATTTGGATCTCAAAATCCAAATCCAAGATCCATACCAAAGACCCACCTCATTTGCCTATAAATAGAAGTGAGAGGGGGGCCATAAAATTCATGTGAAATTGCAAGTGAAAGGCTTGGGAAGAGAGAGAATGAGTGGAGGGCATAAAGTAGATATGGTGGGCCATAGCCATGTGGGCTTGATCAAGAGTGTGGGTTCAAACCTTGTATGAACCTAAGCTCAACTGAAGGGTTGCACCAACATAAAGAAGGGCTGTAAAAGGGCATGGAAGGAGGGGCTATGCATGGTGGACCGGCTCTAAGAGGTAGGTCTCTCAACCTCACCCTAACCTAGCCTACTTCACCTAACCGACCCCACTAAACCTAACCCAAACCTAGCCTAGACCTAGCCCCTTTCACCTAAACCAACCCAAACCGACTCTCTTTTATCCCTTGGCTGGACCACCCTAGACCCAACCGACCTAGCCCATATACCCCAACCTAACCGCTCAACCTCACCCTAAACCAACCTAACCTAGCCCTAGCCGACCAACCTCACCTAATCCACTTCCCCACCGACCTAAATCTAAACCTAACCGAGTGAAACTGCACTCGGTTTGAGCCTATTTCAAACCTCATCCAACACCCTGCATCACCCGGCTCCCGGTGCACCTAGCGCCACACCACACCAACTCCCAGCCGAGACCTCCACCTACCATCACCACACCACCCCACTCTCCCCAACTCCCAGCTAAGACCTCCATCACCACCCCACTGTCCCCAGCTCCCAGCCGAGACATCCACCATCCAGCGTCACCCCACCGTCCCCAACTCCCAGCCGCACCCCATCACACCACACCTGCTGCAACACAGCACCCCCGACGCACCTAGCGCCACACCGCACCTGCCCTAGCGCTACCCCAGCGCCGCATCCCATCTCCCTACCGTTGGCACCCTGTCCCTAGCGCCTAACTCCAGCGCCCTACCACATCCTCCGTGCCACCCACCTGCCATAACCCACCTCACAGCACCCAACCATCCCTTTGCCGCGACTCACCCTACCTCCCTAGCGCCACCTAACACCCCAACCCTCACCTTGGCCGAACCAATCCCCTCCTAAGCTCAAGCACCCGGCTGCCCCCAAGCATACCCTAAGCCTAAACTCACGTCTAAACCCACCTAGGAAGACCCATCTCTTGGCTGTCAAGGTGGACGGACCCGAGCACATTGAGAGGAAAAGCCGACCACTTGTAAGTGTTTAAATTCAGTTTATACCTTACTCCTTTGAAATTTAATTCAATTCGACACGGGGTTGTAATAATGGAGCGTAGTCTCTCCCCGAAATATAATATTTGTGCTTGATACACAAGGCACACACGTACACTTGAGCCATATTGCTCTTAGACGTACACAAGGAACACCCACGTGCACTTGAGCCTTTCCGCTCTTAATTGCACACGATTGCACACACATTGAGCCTTTCCGCTCTTAAGCTAAAGTATATATTTCCCTTTGGGTATTTACTTTAGTGAAAGCTGTGTGAGTTGCAATTCAATTCGGGTTGTTACATTTACGTTGTGTGAGTTTGTCATTTAAATTTCACACTCGCATACAAAAGTACTCGAGCATTTGCTCCACACTCTCACACACATTTTGAGCCTTTGTTGCTCATAAGATATAGCATACTTATATACTTTCAAGCTGCATGAGTTTTACATTAAGTCGTATACGCACTTACATTCCGGGTGGGTTTAATTCAAGTTGTGTGAGTTGTCTTTACATTTACACACCAAGAGCACTCACTCACAATTGAGCCTTTCCGCTCTTACTATATACTTATATTTCAATTTTGGCAAGTTCAATTCAAGTCGTGTGAGTTGTCTTTCCATTTACACACCAAAAGCACTCACTCACAATTGAGCTTTTCCGCTCTTAAGATATAAGTATATTTCAATTCTACAATTTACATTCAAGTCATGTGAGTTGCTTTCAAGTTCGGGTATTTCCCTTAAGCTGCGTGAGTTGCACTTTCAATTTTGGGTAGTTACATTAAGTTGTGTGAATTGCTTTCAATTCGAGCCTAGCTCACATCATCATCAACCCGAAAAATATTTGTGCATCCTTGCATTCGTGTGTTTTCAAAGAAACCCCGAATCTATGCCCAAATACACCAAAATTAGGCCACTTGTGCACACACATATCCGGCCTAAATAGCTAAAAACTCAAAGACTTAGAATCGTCCAGCCCCATATATAAAATTTACAAACATAGGCAAAACTCGAGTTTTCAAAAACACTTGTATCCTTTCAAAGAGTCCAAATTGTTTTATCAAAGTCTATAAGCGCTTAAACTGACCCTTGAGCACCGGTTCAAGAAGGTTTAAAGCAAAAAGATCTCGCTTGCTTACAATTGCCTTAAAAATATCAGATATTTCAAAAATCTTCGCTAGCTTGAGCAAGCTAGCTGGCACGCCCATAGAAATGACGTAGATGTGAAAAGGTTCATTTTCGGCTTCAAAACCAGAAGTGAAAATTTTCGTTGTTTACAAGGTGATATTGAACCACCACACTCTCAATAAGTGCTTGGTTGATGGGGGAGGAGGTCTAAATATTCTTCTTCTCCATGTGGCCTTCCAAATAGGAGTACCTGTATGTAGGCTAGAACCGAGCCGAATCGTCATCACAAGATACAATGACAACTCTTCTCACCCCTTAGGCTCCATAGAATTACCCATGAAAGTTGGTCAAATACTATATGTAGGGTTGTTCTATGTCTTAGACATAAACCCTCACTACAACTTATTGTTAGGAAGACCGTTGATACATTGCCTCCGAGCCATCCCTTCAACCTTTCATAAGTACCTTAAAATCCCATGGGATAACCATGGTCATGGTAGTCTTTGGAGAGGATAACCCAAACCTCAAGGGAATACAAAACTTCTCTTGCCTATCAAGTGATCCATCGAGCAAAGTAGAGAGGACCATGGAAACATCCAACCCAGGCCATCTACACCCCATGTCCCTAATACCAAAACTATCTACCTTCTAAAAGAACCCAAGTCACACCCTTCCAAGGTCATCCATCCCCTAGGAACAGTCAAATTACCAAAACCTTTCGAACCTAAGGTCATGTACACCCTAGGGAAGCTGAACACATCTACCCCTAAAGTCATACACCTCCTAGGTACCCCCCAAAAAACTTCAGTGTATAACCATGCTGTTGATGATACACTATTCCAAGGCCATCCCCTTTATCAAAACTTTTCAAAACTCAAAAAGCCTTGGAATATGTTGCTAAACATGGGGTATACACCATACGAGGGCCTAGGAGCAAAGAGCTAAGGAAAACTGGAACCTATTATACCTCTACCAAACCTGGGTCGATATGGCTTAGGGTACGACTCATCCATACCCCCTGAGCCACCACCGAAGACCAATTGGGTCAAGGGTGCCCTAGAACTGACTAAAACTGAAAACTATGGCTTAAATCTCTTATTTCGAGTCTAATTCATGGTGTTTTTTTTGCAGGTTTGATGGAAGATCCCTTTATCGAAAAAAAATTCAAAAAGAGTATATATTTTGAAAAACCAAAAAAATTTAGAAAATTCTCAAAACTTAAAACCATTTGAAAAAGCTAAAAGTTCCAAAAAGAAAGTTTTTTATTTTTTCCTTCTAGTAGCTATTTAGAAAAATCAAAAAAATCTAAAATCCTAAAAATTTTGTTTTGCAAAACCGAGTGCAAACTCAAAAATTTGTTTTAACCAAGCCCAAAGTGTCTTTTATGCATAACCCTTCTCTTATGCGTAATACCTCCCTAGAAATCAAAGTGCTCGAGAGTGATGAAGGCAAGGAGGAAGATCCCCTCATCCATGAGGATAATAAAGCCTCCGAGCTGCCTGAATTCCATAAAATTCTTGACATGGAAAAATCCTCAAATTCTGTAGGGGGGATTTTCTAGAAGTCAATTTAGGAAATGAGTCTAACCCAAAAAGTGTCAAAATAGGTGTTTGTCTGCATGAACATGAAAAAGCATCATTCATTGTATTTTTTAAATCATACATAGATGTGTTTGGATGGACTTATGAAGACATGTCTGGTTTATACCCTAGGATTGTAGAACACCATTTACCTCTAGAACCGAATGCAAAACCTGTGAAACAAAAGCTTAGGAAAATCCATCACGATGTTCACTCCCAAGTAAAAGAAGGTTTAGAAGATCTTTTAAAAGCTGGATTTATAAAACTCATTGCTTATTCCGAATGGCTTCCTAATATTGTTGTTGTTAGAAAATCCAATGGAAAATTCGCATTTGCATTGATTTTAAAAATTTGAACAAAGCCACTTCAAAAGATAATTTTTCACTCCCAAATATTGATTTGATAGTAGATAGTACTGCAAATCATGAAATGTTTTCTTTCATGGATGGCTATTCAGGTTATAATCTGATTAAGCTGGTACCAAAAGGTCAGGCTATAATGACTTTTACTACACCATGGGGCACATATTGTTACACTGTTATGCCTTTTGGTTTGAAAAATACCGGGGCCACATACCAAAGAGCCATGACTACTATTTTCCATGATCAAATCCATGAGGACTTAAAAGTATATGTAGATGATCTTTTGGTAAAATCTAAAGCCCGATGCATACATTTAGAATCTTTGCAAAAGGTTTTTGAAAGACTTAGGCTTTATCAAGTGAAATTAAACCCTCAAAAATGTATTTTTGGAGTAGAGTCGGGAAAACTTTTAGGGTTCATGGTTAACCAAAGGGGCATAGAGGTCAACCCATCTAAGTGTCGAGCCATCATAGACATGCATCCACCCTCTAACTTGACCCAAATCTGAAGCCTCCAAGGTTGACTCCAAGCAATCAGGAGATTCATCTCCAATTAAGTAATAATATGTGAACCTTTCAATAGGCTTTTGAGAAAAGGGGTTAAATTTGATTGGGATTCTGATTGTTAAAAAGCTTTTGAAAGATTGAAAACCTATTTGGTAAACCTTCCAATTTTAAAACCTCCAAAGCCAGGAAAACCTTTATTACTTTATATCTCCATTCATAAGAATGCATTGGGTGGTTTACTTGCTCAATATGAGGATGATAGTCTCAAGAAATATGCTATTTACTACATTTTGAAAACTCTATTGGCATATAAAAGAAATTACCAAGCCATGGAGAAAACGTGTTTAGTCTTGGTATGGGCTTGCCAAAAGTTTAGACATTATTTTCTAGATCATGAAATTTGGATAATGTCTAAACTTGACCCTATCAAGCACCTTTTTGAAAAGCCTATCCTAACGAGTAGGCTAGGTAAATGTCAGCTCTTATTAATGGAGTATGATCTAAAATTCCATCACCAAAACTCCATTAAGGGACAAGCCTTAGCCGATCATGTGGCTGAGTTACCCCTTAAAGATACATATCCCATACTTGATGAAATGCCGGATGAAGACATCTTGACAAATGAATTAGAAAATCATATTTTACCAAATTGTTGTAATGAGGATCAAGTATAGAAAATGTATTTTGACAGAGCAAAGAATCAACAAGCGGCAAGTGTGGGAATCATTTTCATATCCCCTGAAAAAGGAGAGATCCCAATGGCATTTCGCTTAGATTTTCCTTGTTCAAATAATATGGCTGAATATGAGGCACTCATACAAAGCCTAAAAATTTTGAAAAATCTAGGGGCATCATATATCGAAGTCTGTGGAGATTCTATGCTTGTTGTAAACTAAGTTTCAAAGGTTTGGCAAGTCAAAAATGAAAAGCTCATTCCATACCATGAATTGGCTACCCAGTTGGTTGATTCTTTTGAATCATGCACAATCACTCACATAGGTAGAGAGGACAACACCATAGCATATGCCCTCTCCTCTTTAGGGTCATCTCTAAGGATTGACCCCACTATAGGTATTTGAACCATAGAGATCCTATACTTACCCACTCCATCCACCCATGATTTAGAGATTTGCCAAGATGACCAAAATCCAAATGGAAAACCTTGGTTTCAGGACACTAAAAACCTTTTAGAAAATGGAGGATTTTCTGAACTCGCTTCCTTTAAAGATAAAGCTTTTATCTGAAAATTTTCAACCCAATATGTGATTTTGGGGGTTCTTTATAAAAAGAATTTTATCGACATCTTGTTGAGATGTGTCAACCATGAGGAGGCTAGGACCAATATGCATGAGTTTCATGATGGGGGAATGTGGAGGTCATGTCAATGCAAATATGATGGCCATGAAAATACTTACAACAGATTATTTTTGGTTCACTTTGAAGCAAGATTGTCATAATCATGTTAGGAAGTGTCACCAATGTCAAGTGCATGGAAATGCCATTAACATTCCATTGAGTCCATGGCCCTTCACCATGTGGGCATTTAATATTATAGGACCTATCTCACCTACTGCATCAAATGAACATAGGTTTATTTTAGGAGCCACTGAATATTTTTCTAAATGGGTTGAAGCTACCTCCTTGACTAATGTCCAAGAACACCATGTAGTGGCATTCATTAAGAAAAATATCTCGGCTCGATTTGGAGTTCAAAGAGACCTAGTGTCGGATAATGGCACCCCATTCAAAAATGAGAAGGTGGAAAAGTTATGTAAGACCTATGGCATTACTCAACACTTTTCATTACCCTTCTACCCCCAAGGCAACGGCAAAGCCGAAGCCACAAACAAAACTCTCATAAGCATCATCGAGAAGACTTTAGAGAAGGGTAGGACATGGCATGAGAAGCTAGATGAAACCTTATAGGCTTATAGGACTTCCATCCGCACACCCACAAATGCCACACCATTTGAGTTGGTCTATGATATAAATCTTATACTTCCCATTCATACCAAATTACATTCATTTCATACATCTCTTGCACTCGATTTGCCCATAGAGACCCTATAACAGGCTAGGATGGCTAAGCTTAACCTACTTGATGAGAAAAGACTCTTTGCCATGGATCATGCACGCGCATACCGGTAAAGGATAACCCGACATTATGAAAAATACATGAAGGCTTGCCACTTCAAAGTAGGAGATCTTGTTTTGAAAACTATTCACCATCGTGGCCCACATCCACTTGGTAAATGGCGGCCCAAGTGGGATGGTCCCTATGTTGTATGAGAAACAACCTCAAATAATGTATATTGGTTGATTGATGTTGAGAGAAAAAATTTAGCAGATCCTATAAATGCCCAATACTTGAAAAAGTATTATGTATATGGTCTACTTTAAATTCTTTTGAAAACATTTTAAAAAATGAATCTCTTGTAAATTTCTTGAAAGAAGGACCAAATATTGATTATGTGACCCTAAATTAGGGAATTGATGCTTTATGAAAAGTAGAGTCTTCAAAATCATTTGATGACATTTCAAAAATCTTTGTCTTACAAAATGAGGCTGTAGATGTGAAAATTTCACTCCAAGCCTATGTAGAGACTTGAAATAAACTCTTCAAACCTACTTCATTTTGCGTGAGCTACCAGCTAGTTTTCCAAAACTAGCAAAAGTTTAAAATCTGACTTTGGACGATTGTGGCTAAGCGAGATCTTTTCGCTTTAGCCCTTCTTGAACCGATGCTCAAGGGTCAGCCTAAGCGCTTTGAGGATTTCATATGTGTAGGTGAAATTCTAAATTCACATTAAAATGTGGTGGTGACTAGATATGAAAATTTCACTCCAAGCCTATGTAGAGACTTAAAGTAAACTCTTCAAATATACTTCATTTGCGCGAGTGTGCCAGCTTTAGGCCTTCTTAAACCGATGCTCAAGGGTTAGCCTAAGTGCTTTGAGGATTTATAGGTGAGATTTCAAATTCACTTCAAAAGAAAACTGAGAAAATGTGAACCAACTCGTGCACTAAGTATTTTGGAAGATAAGTTTTCATCAAGCTCTGAAAAATAAAAACTGGTTATGTTCAAACCTTGATTCCTGATTTAATTTCATTATATTCCAAATTTCCAAAAATTATCAGAATTTAGCAATGACCAGACCCTCATGTGGATCTTCTAAAACTATTTTTGTTTTATTTTTGGAGCTATAGTGATACAAAATTAAATCAGAAAAGTTTCTTTGCTCAGACGCTCGGAACTGTTCTATCACAGAAATATAGAGACTCAAAAATAGGTTTGTATCTCAGTGCTCAGAGCTTCAACTTTAGTGAACTTGATTTTGTTGGAAAGATATGGATATCAGCTTTACAATGAACCAAGTTTCACCGAATTTAGATAGCCACAGATAGAGTTATGGGATAATTACCCAAGTTTTATTGCAGGAAAATAGTTTTGACAGAAATGACTCAGGATTTTTCCTAATTTTATATACCTTTTATTACGTAGTTGCACGACCCTAAAATTCTTGTAAATTTTATTACAAGTGGGCTAGTGTGTGTAGATATTGTGTGACAAATTATAGATTAATTGGAGCAACAGTTTATTAATGAAAAATAAAGCAATCAACATATACAGGAATATTGAAATCAGATTTTCTGGTTTTTACAACATACGTGATGCAAACTCACTCGAATTTAAATTGCAACAACACAGCATTCCAAAGTAAATTGTTAAAAGGAAAGGAATGGAAATATATAGATTAGCTTAAGCATAGAGGGGATTATGAGTTATAGGATGTTTATAACATATAGAGAGGTAGAATCAAGAACACAAACGATTAGAGTGCATAAGCAAGAATTGAAAATTGGAGCACATCTACTTCTTATTACATCATGGGGAGAGACAAAGCTCCATTAATACAACCCCTTTTTAATTGAATATGAAGAAGAGAATAGGAAGGAATGATAGATGAGGAATACTTACTTGATTCCTTCCAAGGATCGGCTTCCAAATGAAGCTCACGGTCCTCACTTTTCCCTTTCTTTTCTCTCTTCTTTTTTCACTCACTCTCTAACTCTTGCAACACTTGCCTACCTTTCTACACTCATTCTCTCTCTCTCTCTAACCTTTCCCTAGAGGAAACTCACGAAAATCTCAGCCCAAGGTACAGATCACTCAACTCTCCAATGCAAGATAAGATGGAATGCCCCAAGCCATCCCCCCTTGGCCTCTATTTATAGGCCAAGGGGGACCTCTTCTAGGTCCTTCTTTGGGGCGGGTGTTCCATGGCCTAAATCTAGCCCAATCCACCTTGGTAATCACGTGGCCTTGTGGTCCCCTTTAGTTAAGGTTGGACCAGCCCCATGTGTGTTGGTTCTTGGCTCAAGTTAAGTGCACCTAGGCATGGCCAGTTGGGCCTAGGTGCCACCAAATGCACTTGGCTAGGCTTGGTGTGTTGCTTTGATTGAACTCCTTTATAGCTCATCCCATAACTTCTTACTTTGTTTGATATAACTTGATTTGGTTCATAGGCTGGGGTGTCCTCGGATTGACCCTAGCTCTCCCTTGGTACAACCAAATGAACCTAGTGTAGCCCACGATCTTCAAGACTTGGTAAGGTGCAGTCTTATGCCCTTCTTCGAGCCCATTGAGTCAAGCGTGGCCCAGGTGTCCTTGTATGCTCGAGCCATGTCTTCATGAAGCCCTTCCTTGACTTTACTTAGGAAATTTCAAAATCTCCATTTGAGGATTTTGTGAAAAATTCTTGATTCAAAGCAGGGGTTCAAAACAAGCAGATTTTCGAAATTGAGAGTGTTTTTATAAAATTGATTTAGGGTATTTACAGTGATAGAAACAAACTCCTACACTTTGGTCAAAAGTTAAAAATATGCAAGTTCTGAAAAATAGAAACAGGTTCTGTTTACAGAACTTGTTTCCAAATTTTTTTTTGTGACTTAAAGATCTCCAAAATTACTGAAACATTTACAACACATAGCCTGGAATGTGAACATCCTAAGCCTGCTTTTATTTCGAATTTTGGGGCTGTAAATTTGTAGAATTAAATGAGGAATTTAACTCTACTTAGTAGTTTCAGGATATTCTGTTACAGAAACATAAAGGCCCAAAGAAACCTTTGTATCTCAGTGTATAGAACTTAAAATTATATGATTTTAGTCTTGCCGGAAATCTATAGATGTCAACTTTCCGATGAGACTAATTTTATCAAATTTGGTCCACTACAGACAGAGATATGAGACTTTTACCTAACCTCTGTTGCAGGAAAACCGACTATACGGAAACAAAATCTAAATTTGCCTGATTTTTCCAGTTTTATTTATATAGCTACACGGCCCTAAAATTTTTAAAATTTTATTTTTAATGTGTTTGCATGTGTAGATGTGGTGCATAAAATTTCAGAGCATTCAGATCACGGTTTAGAAATAAAAATTACAGCAATCAACATATGCCACATGTTGAAAAAATAAAAATTTGTTTTTAGAACATACATGATGCAAACTCACCTGAATTTAAATTGCACCAACACAACAACTCAAAATAAATTATTGAAGGTAAATGAATGGAAATATATAGACTAGCTTAAGCATAGAGGGGATTAGGATTTATAGGATTTTTATAACATATATAGAGGTAAAATCAAGAAAATAAACAATTAGAGTGCATAAGTAAGGAACAAAAATTGCAACACATCTACTTCTTATTACATCATGGAGGTAGACAAGGCTCCATTAATACACCACCTTTTGAATTGAATGTTAAGAAGGGAATAGAGAGGAATAAGGGATGAGAAGCACTTACTTGATTACCTCTAAGAAACGACTTACAAATGAAGCACTCAACCTCTCTTTCCCCTCTTTTTTCTCTCTCTCACTCTCTAATTTTGCATCACTTCCTAGCTTTCCTACCTCCCTCTCTCTCGCCATTTCAGCCTAGCTAAACCTCACGAAATGCTCCAGCCAAGATGCCACTCAATACTCACCAATACTAGAAATCGTCTCCCTTGGCCTCTATTTATAGGCCAAGGGGGGCCTTCTCTAGATTGTTCTTTGGGGCGGGTGATCCATGCTCCAAAGTCCAGCCCATAAGGCTTGGTCTTCACGTGGCCTTTAAGGGGGCTTCATGTGGTCCCACTAGGTCAAGATGGTCCAGCCAATGCAACTCCAAGTGGGTTGGTTAGGTCTTGGCTTGACCCACCTTGGTACTTGATCCCATCACCTAAACATAGGTCGATTGTTCAATGAAAAAGGTGGGTTGTTCACAACGAGTTTGGCCAAGGCTCGGCAAGGTACTTTTACTTGTGGTTTGGCAAAGGAGTGTAAGGTGGATATGACTAAGGTTAATCAACTCCACTCGGTCTGGTTAAGGCCACATGGTTGGAGCTAGACCATGAGTCATGGTTAGCCTAGGTGAATCAAGTCTAGGCTTTGATCAAATTTAACTAGGTTAGGTTGGTGAGGCCACCCACTTGGATTGGTCTTTTGATGGAGCCATGCCTTAACTCGATGTGGTCCACTTCCTTGATCCATGGCTTGATTTATATGAACTTAATCCTGTCTTGATGTTGGCTTTGCTCAACCGTCGCCTTGATCTTTGCTCCCGTCTTCATTTGTTTATATCCTTTGGACTTCATCCCTTCAGCTTTAATTTGAACATCTTTTACTTTGAAATATTTATTTTAAAGATTTAAAATTTTTACTTTAAAGTAGAGGTTTTAAAACAAGCTAGTTTTCGAAATTGGGAGTGAGCTTGTTTTTTTTTTCAAAATTTATTTAGGGTGTTTACAGATGCCCCTCTTTGAAATTGATCCAAATTCATTTGGATAATGGCAAAGAAGAAAACACCCCTTTTGATTTTACTTCTCAAATTAACTTGAGAATATAAACTTTTCTTTATTTCATAGTATATTTTCCTTAGATTATGGAGGAGGAGATTTTAATCAAAGGGGACTTGACTCACCCTGCATACTAGTCCTAAACATGATCATGCATGGCTATCTTTTCAATGCACATATGATGTACGATGCAAATGGAGTGTAATGTTTAGAGACTCATTTATGAGATGGATGAGCTTGAAGAGAAGCCTATGAAGGCCGGCTGCCCCAAGTAAGACAATCCCATGTCGTTTGTCATTTCAGGTTTTCAAAATTCTTTTTCAAAGGGAAACTCCTTTTAGTTTCTATCCAAAGGACTTCCAATTTTTCATATTTTCCCTCATTTGGGTTTCAATACTCATTACTTAGCAGTGGTTTTGTAGAAAATTTTGGAAGACATTTCAAAATTCCATTTCCTATATAACAAAGTTTAATTCTCAAGCAAAATGAAATCCAAATAAGTAGATTTTATTCCTACTTTAGGATTTTCATGGACAAACCTTTCTCCATTGTGATAAGTTGTAGGGATTTGATAAAGAGTTACCACAGTCTCTTCTGAAGCGTCCAGTGGTTTAAGGTAAAGAGATAGAAAATTGCTCTTTTTGAGCTTTGACTTTTTTCTTTTTTTCTTTTTCTTTCAAAGGGAATATCTCTTTTTCTTTTGGAGGAGTTTTTGTATTCTTTTTCTTTTTTATTTTTGTCAATTTTCCTTTTTTGGGGGAGAAGTAAAATGGGGGGAACACTTATCCCTTTAGCTACTCGATTCAACCAAGAACATCTCATTTCCTAATAGCATCCACCATTTGAAAATATTTTGCTTTTTTGAAATAGGCTTCATTTTGTAAGCCAAAGATTTTTGAAATGTTACCAAATGATTTTGAAAAGTCTACTTTTTATAAAGCATTGATTCCCTCATTTTGGGCCATACAATCCATCTTGGTCCTTCTTTCAAGAAGTTCAAAGGAGACACATTTAAAAATCTTTTCGAAAAAAATTTACATAGACCCTATACATAATATTTTTTTAAGTATTGGACATTTCATCAAGTATGGGATATGTATCTTCAAGAGGCAATTCAACCACATGATCGGCTAGGGCTTGTCCCTTAATGGAGTTTTGGTGATGGAATTTGAGATCATACTCCATTAAGAGGAGCTGCCATTTACCTAGCCTACTCGTTAGGATAGGTTTTCCAAATAAGTGCTTGATTGGATCAAGTTTAGACACTATCCAAATTTCATGATCTAGGAAATAGTGTCTAAACTTTTGGCAAGCCCACACCAAGGCTAAGCACATTCTCTCTATGGCTTGATAATTTCTTTCATATGCCAATAGAATTTTCGAAATATAGTAAATAATATACTCCTTAAGACTATTATCCTCGTATTGAGCAAGTAAAGCACCCAATGCATTCGCATGAATGGAAATATAAAGCAATAAAGGTTTTCCTTGCTTTGGAGGTTTTAAAATCGGAGGATTTAGCAAATAAGTTTTTAATCTTTCAAAAGCTTTTTGGCAATCGGAATCTCATTCAAATTTAACCCCTTTTCTCAAAAGCCTATTGAAAGGTTTGCATCTTATTGCTAGATTGGAGATAAATCTCCTAATGGCTTGGAGTCGACCTTGGAGGCTTCGAATTTGAGTCAAGTTGGAGGGTGAAGGCATGTCTGAGCATTGAGATGACATCCATAGCTTTCCATGAAGATCAAATTCATTAAATTTAGAACTCTGAGCACTAAGATACAGGCTCATCTTTGAGTCTTTGTATTTCTATGACAGAATAGTTCCAGGTGCCTTAGCAGAGGCAATTCCTAGATTTAATTTTGCAACAATACAACTCCGAATTACAATCTGAAAGATGTCCAGACTCTCCACATCTCAGCTTTGGCCTATAAAATTTTGATTATTTTAGGAGGTTTAAAAGGCATTCAAAAGGATTCAGGAAACAAGCCCTGAAAACAGAATTTTCTGTTTTTCAGAACTTGTTCATTTTAAAACTTGAGTATAGTGCACATGTTTTTCACTCTCAATACCTTTGCTTTTCACGTGAATTTGGAAGTCTCACCTATTTAGTTGAAATCCCTAAGCGCTTAGACTGACTCTTGAGCATTGGTTCAAGAAGGTCTAAAGCGAAAAGAGCCCGCTTAGCCACCGTCAGATTCAATTTTGCTAGTTTTTAGAAAACTAGCTGGCACGCTCGCGTATAAAGTAGAGTTGGAACTTTTATTTCAAGTCTCTACATAGGCTTGGAGTAAAAATTTCATGTCTATAAATTTGAAATCATGATGCAATGTACAAAGCCCATCACTTGCACAGAGAAGATGACACTACCCCATGCCCCTAACATGCCCTATCACCATCCCTCATGGAGGATTTGTGATACCTTCTACCCATTTTCAAACTTTATTGGGCCCCCTTGTGGAACCAAGTTGACACACATAAATCGAGTATGGTCATACTTAATTGGACTATACTATATAACTAGGATATAGGCTTTGCAACAAAGGAAACTGTAAAAGTCTCTTAAAAAAGATTTAAATAAGAGAAAATATAAAATGCAGATTCAGAAAATAGTATAAGAAAGTTTATTTCTCAAACCTAAAAAAATATCCCTTAAACAAGCAACAAATGTTCAAATTATTTTAAACAAAAAGATGTTTTCTTTATGAGAAATAAGTCGATTCTTTTTTTACATAAAAATAGATGAAATTTTTCATGCAACCAATTAAAAACTTTTTTTAATTTCAAAAATATAATGAGGTATTGATAGAATTAGTTCACCGAGCATGGACATGCCCTAAGATAAGGTTGTGAATTTGAAACCCATGGTATAGATATCTAGCTTAGTGTCCCATGGAAAAGCCAAGGGAGGTTTCCATCAGCCATGCCAACCTAGGAGCATTAGAAAATTACCATAGAATGACCTTTTGTTCAAAGAAAATTCCATCTCCGCTCCCTATCAATAACTAATTCAAGTCTCCCTATGGGTGAAGATTCTCATTACACCTCTGTTCCCCGTTGAAACAAAAGAAAACCATAAGTAGAGTTGGTTTGAGTCTAACCACCACAACTATGAGGGCCGTCTTTGAACACTTAACCTTCAACTTAATGGTTTTGTTGAATTAACAAGCAACAAGGAGATCCATAGTTCCTGGTTTAAAGAAATATAAAGGAACTTATCTTAAACAATAAATTATTTGAAATTTTGTACTCATTCTTGTTTTAAAAAAATTTACATATTTGCACCTGAGGTGTGTTATGTAGACTAGGACTAAGAATAATTCAATTAAAACTGAATAATGAAATTGACACAATCAAACTTTTCATTTCACTTTGGCTTTTTGCATTGGTGGGTTCTGTTTCAAAAAACAATTTGGCAGATACGATGAGACTTCATCTTTCAAACCCAAAGCCTACAAAAATGAACCAACCAAAATGACATATATATATATATATATATATATATAGTAAGAGAGAGAGTTTTCTCTTTCGCTTAGCCCAACTTAATTATTTTGTTGATACTTAAAATCTTTTTCTCAGTTTAAAAAAATATAATGAGGGGTTGATAGCATTAGTTCACCTAGAAAGGACACCTCATAAGATAAGATCATGAATTTGAAACCCAAGCTGTAAATATCTACCTATAGTCTTCCTGTCTGGTGAAGCCAAGAGAGATTATCTATCGGCTAAGCGAACCCCAAAGATTTAGAAAATTCCATAGAATGACCTTTTGTTCAAAGAATACTCCATCTCCACCCCCTATCCAAAACTAATTCATGTCCCCTATGGGTGAAGATTCGCATTACACCTGTGCTACATGTTGAGACAAAAGAAAACCATAGGTGGAGCTGGTATGAGTCTAACTACCATATTAGCAAGATGAGTTTAGGTAGATCTCTAGTAGATATCGATTTTATGAGAAACTTGAATTCATGACCTTCAACTTAAAGACTCTTTTTAATTAGAGCCATGGCTCCTCAGCCTCCGTGCACTCTTTAGACTCTTTCTAACATATTAAAATACAATGGAACTTATTTTAAACAATACATTATTTTACATATTTTTAGGAGCAAGATATCCAAGAATTTATGATGCAAGAAAAGTTGCTAGGGCAATTAAAATCAGGATGCAAGAGGAGCAAGAATTTAAAACAAGATCGCTGAAACTAATATGATGCAAAAAATATTGCGCAGCTGTATGATGTGATGAATTTAATAGAACTAAGGTGATTTAACGATTATGCAAGAATTAAAGTTCCCAGGTTATTATTTGATCAAGATAAAAAATCAGGAAATTGATGCAAGAAGTACTATGATGTAAGGAAACTAATAGATGATGCAAATGTGTGTCAAGGATGGTCGATGCTTTAATGATGTGTCTAAGGGTTTAGTGGGATGTTATGATGGTCAAAAAAGGTAATGATGAGTGCTATGGAGATGGGTGTAGGAAGCTGAGGGTGCTAGGGCTTGCAATGACTAAAGGTAATGAGGTTAAGCGTACTCAAACCAACCTATATTTAATATCTAATATAAATATTTTTCTTTAAATAAATTTCCATGGATAGATAATATAAAAGCATGCTCAATTTTTGCTTCCTTTGAACCGAAGTAGCTCCCTTTGAACTAAGATGGTTTCATTTGAACCAAGATAACTTGGATTTTAATCATGACAAATCCATTTGAATTGGGACAACTTTCCTTTGGAACGAGACAACTCTATTTGAAATCAGATGGCATGAAGGCCAGCTGATTCCACACATTGCTTGGAGGCTCCTTGAGTGGCTCGGCTTTGTTTGAGGTCTTGGCTTCATTTGAGTCGTTCCTTGATCGATGTTGCTTGATAGTCTTTGAACTTGATGCACCATGGGGCGCCTCTTTGTAGCTTGACATGGAACCAATCTTAATGAAGTGGGTTGTACTTTGGCTGGGTTAGGCTCGGTGGAACTTTAGGTTAAAATTTGAGCAGCACACATAAACCTAACACAAGCTTTATGAATAAGGCTCTTCTTTTGCCTTGTTTTTGATATAAAAATATATGTAAAACTATTTGCCAAAAGGATAAGATAAAGAGGCAAAGGAGAATATTTCTAAAATGTTTTCCATGAATTTCACTTTACTGCCTATATTTATATGCTCTTTAGTTCCTGAAATATAAAGTATTTATTGAAAAGTAGCTCCATACACACACATATATAAATTGAAATTATTATTTTTGTAAATAAACCCTCATTCTAACACCCTTCATGTGCATAAACATATGTATATATCTGAATTGCAAATTTTGCATGAATCATAAATATAAAATCAATGTGTATTTAATATCCATTATAAATATTTTTCTTTAAATAGATTTTTATGGAAAAAATATAAAAGCAGGCTCAATAGGGTTGTTATGGGTAAAAATAGGTGTAGCTAGCCCTTGAATTTTAAATGAGATTCATTCTCGATTAGAGACACTTAAAGAAGCGTAGTATACCAGCCATGACCAACCTACTTCATGGAATAAATTTTTTATGAAGTCCACTTTGTCGGCATGGAGCCAAAAGTCTTCAAAATTTCACCATCTCCCCATAAATAATTTTATTTCTTCCTTATGTGAGCTCTATTTTATATGAAAACAAAGCCTCGAAGTCTCACCCCATGTGCTTTGAAATTGGCCTTTTAGAAACAAATTTTAAAAGAGTATTTTCTTAGAAAAATTTTGGGTGTTTATATATATGCATGAGTATTTTGTGTACATAAAGAGAAAGTTTCATCAAACTTGCAGTAGGATAATATTAAAAAATATAAAATTCGACAAACTTTAAATTGAAATTTCAACTACAATACAATTCTCTTTTTCTTTGTTGAAGAAACTTGCATACATCAATATCATTACATCACATAAGCATACTGCAGATATGAGAAACGTATATGCAAGATTTGACTTATACCACTTTATCGTAAAAGTGTTTCTCAAAAAATTTCTCAAAAGATTTGATCTTTTAGAAATTTTGCCTTAAAAAAATTGTGCTTCTAGGTCCTTTAAAGAGTTTTCAAATATAGATACCTTAAATTAACTCATTTCCACACCAAAATTTTGTAGGAGTCTCAAAATAAGGGTATTTTGCACTCCTCGAAAAAAATCCAATTTTGACAAAAACAATCAAAAATTATTGATTTGGCCTCAAGGCCAAATTGGCAGGATTATGCTTTTTCAAATTATTGCCTTCAAATAAAGAATGATTTCAAACAATTTTTGAAGGAAACAATTGAAAATGAGACATTGGAAACCAAAACCACAAAATGTTTGCAAAATATCAAAATTACAAAAAAAAATCAAAAAACAAAAACAAAAACAAAAATCATTTTGTCAAAAAAATGTCAATTCCCTTAAGATGATTTGAGTGACGTCAATTTACATGAACTTCTTTAAAATCAACAAAATCTTGGACTTGAGCAAACACTCAGGTTTCCTAAAAAGTGACCACCATAGAAATCAAACATATACCCAAAATGCATTAAAGTTAGGATCATATCATGCAATGCCAAAAACCAAGATCATGCATGTATAGGTCATTCATGCATCACATTGAAAATCATTCATCACATGCCACAATAGGGGTCGGCCATAGTGTATGAATGCTCATGTCATCTCCTCCAAACTAGGGGTATGTAGAGTGCATTTCCTAAACACCTTTTGTGGTGACTTGAATACATTCATCATTTCATAAAGCATGTATCTCCATCATCTCATATGGAATATATTTTACATGTCATTTACATCATTCACCTAAAGAAGCCCAAAAAGTGGCGGACCAAGTAGGAATGTCCCTATATCATAAAAATGAGTAAAACAAAAATCAATTATTCATATTGGCTCAGCCTAGGGAAGAAACTTGGTAGACCCTATAAATGCCCAATTTAAAAAAGATATGATGACTAGTGTCTACCACAAATTCTTTGAAATGATTTTTGCAAATGAATCTTCTTTAGTTTCTTGAAGAAGAGACAAAGTTGAATATATGCCTCTTAAATAGGAATTGATGATATATGAAAAGTGGAGTGTTTTTAAAATCATTATTGACATTTCAAAAATCCTTCTTTTACAAGATAGGGCCTAGTTCAAAATAGCAAAATATTTTCAAATTGTGTGTATTATTATGAAATAGGGCATACTTGACTAGACCGAGTATCTAGAGGGATAAATTGTTTTCTCATCTCGTTCTCTCCAAAGGAAAATTGACAAAAGTGAAAAAAGAAAGAAAAAAAAGTTGAAAACCCTCCAATATAGAGGTCTTCCTACAAAAGAAAGAAAATAAAAAGGAAAAAACAAAAAACCTCTAATATAGAGGTTTTCTTTGAAAGAAAAGAAAAAGAAAAGCTAAAGCTCAAAAGAGCAATTTTTCATCAAAAATCTCTTTTTCTTATACCACAGAATGCTTTAGAAGAGATCGTGGAAACTCTCCCCATTCCTCTATAGCTTATACAAAAGAAAAAAGTTTGTTATTATGATCCTAAAGTAGGAATAGAACCTACCAATTTGGATCTCATTTTGTTTAAGGATTAGGCCTTGTAGTGTGGAAAATGGAATTTTGAAATGTTGTTGAGTTTTCCAACAAAAACCTCTATAAAGTAATTTTGCATTAAAACCAAAGTGAAGAGAAATATAGGAGATGAAAGTCTTTTTTGATATAAATAAAAAGAAAGCAACCCTTTCAAAATGATTTTTACAAAACCGAAGACATCAAGCAAATGAACATGGAAGCCACCCCACTTATGGCAGCCAACTTTCATGGAGCTCCCTAAAAATAAATCATGGAAATCTTCAAACATATATCATACATCCATTGCATCTTACATCTCATATCCATATACATTCTTATATGGTCTTATGCATATATGATCCTTGTATTAGTTGACCACTATCCATGTTTAGTCACTTTTGCTAGAAATAGTCTTCCCCATTGGACCCAAGTTCAAGAAATAAATCCCATAACAAAAATGGAAAAGTTCATGAAATCTTGATTCAACTCAAATCAACTCTAGAATTTCAAAAAAATTTAATAAAAATTTTATGGAAGTTATTCTTTGCGATTAACCAAATAAATTTGGATTAATGCCAAAGAGTGAAATATTTAAACACCCAAAATTTTTCTCAAAAGATTTGATCTTTCATAAATTTTATCTTTTCAACAAAAATTATGATTGAGTCTTTTAAAGGGTTTTCAAGTAAAGATATCTTAAATGAGCTCATTTTTACACCAAAATTTTGTATGAGTCTCAAAATAAGGGTATTTTGAATAACCTCAAAAAATCTAATTTTAACAAAATTTCTAAAAAATGACTGCTTTACCCTTAAGGCCAAATTGGTAGGATTCTGCTTTTGAAATTATTGCATTCGAAGAAAGAATGATTTCAAACAATTTTTTAAGGAAACAAACAAAAATGAGACATTGAGAACCAAACCCACAAAATATTTACAAAATATCAAAATTATAAAAAAAATCAAAATCCAAAACGAGACATCAAAAGCTCGCTCGATCGAGAATAATCTCACTCTGGAACCCTACACCTAAGGGTTAAAGAGATTCAAGACCCTATATCCATCAAAAGGATTAAAGTGGTCTGACACCCTACACCCAACAAAGGGTTAAAATAGTTAAAACGGTAATGACTAAACTCACGAAGCAAAAGTAGGTCATTCATGCAAACAAACACTAAGAATGAGACTTAATTGTTCTCCAAAAAGTATTTTATGATTTCGATAAAACTCGATGTTTTCAAATATATCTCAAATGAAATGGTTTTAAATAATAAAAAAAGAAATTTTAAAACCATAAAATAAATCTTACATAAATCAAGCAGAGTAGAATTCATTCAAGCCTCAAGTTGTAAGGACCTAGAAGGCAAGTCTAGCCTACATCAAGCTCAAGTCGATTGAGAGACAAGTTGCAAGTTGAAGCCCGATCTAATTCAAGTGACTAACCAAAATTCAAAGTTTAAGGTCAAATTGCAACTCAAGAACAATTACCATATCTACTCACAAGACCAACAACAAAATTGATATAAGGTCTTATACAAAGCATCACATACATCAAGCTACCCACAGCTTGTGCATAAGGAACATTAAGTTTTTTCTCTCCCATATCGGCACAATCAACTTTACTCAATTTGACCCTTTTCGCAATGGGCGTAGATGCAGACTTCCACTCACCCATTTTAAACTTCTTGAGGATATAATCTATATATCTCTCTTTACTTAAACATAGAAGATTAGATTTTCTGTCATGAGAAATCTTTATACCAAGAATATAGGATGCGTCTCCTATAAACTCTGCGAATGCAAATCAAAAGAAGAGCATGGAAAGCACACTTTGAATGCCCTTTTTGTTTTCTCAAACAGGTTCACAAATTTTTTTATAACACTTGTACCCCTCAAAAGCCGAGGCACGAAACATACCATCATACTTGTGCAAGATCCAATTTTCAAATATAAATATATGTGTGATCCAATTTATATATATGTGTGTGTGTGTGTGTGTGCCTGTGTGTGTATGTTTGTATGTATTATTGAGAGGGAAGCAGAGTTTTTGAATGAGACACTAATGTAACTTTTTATACTTCTTAGATACGTTGCATCTTCCTCCCAAATCTCCTTCTTTAAAAATATTTGATGCTGCTATGACACCAACACCATCATTGTTGTCATCACCATTGCCATGATGCCGGAGCAAGCAGGATCACCCTTCTCATCAAAAGACTCCATGCACCAACCTAGTAAAGGACCCAGTCTGAAGAATTACAGTTTGGTAACAACAGTTATCTTCATGGGAGCTATTTTATGGATCATTGCATAAATCTTGCTTTCCATGTCCACCAAACACTCATGAGTTAAGACTGTAAACATCATTTTGTATCACATTCATGCACATATATATATATGTACTTGAAACTTCAATTGAAAGTTTGTCCAGTTCTATATTTTTCAATATTATCCCGTTTCAAGATATTTAAAATTTTCTCATTACGTTTGCAAAATACATGCATATAGCACCCAATTTCGATTATAAGTGCAGCACAATTTTTATACATCATAAAATAATTGATTTCAAATTTAGCAAAATCACAACCTGAAATCACAAAAACTCGTTTATTTGGTTTCTATATTTGACCCAATACATTGTCTCGACTAGGCTATAGGAAACGTGATCTTACGTAGTGGCCTAAGTCCATTTATGCCAATCCCAAGCGGCCAACCAATCTTTGTTGACTAGGCTGACGAGTCATACGGACCCTCTCCAATGGCCAAAGTCCAAACATGTTGATACTACATCATCCCCATGGATCTCAGATGACCAATCAACCCACATGATGGAATGCCCATGGCGTACCAATCTCTAGAAGCACCATAATACATATATTCACACATTATATTTTAGATCTTTCTTTTCAAACCAATAAGTTCTCATACCTATTCTCAAATCATCAGCATGTGACTTTGATAATCGATATATTCGAATTTAGCATTATCTTGTATCTTACAAAACACTGTTTACTCTATTAAATTATGATATTATCAGTAGAGAAGCTAAGGGATTACGACCAAACACACCCACTAACCCCTCATGTCTCCCCCTTACCAATACAAAAAGTAACTTCTTGTCATGTGATGTTTCACCTCATAACATCATCATGACACTTCTTGTTTACGAATCATCCTATTTTAAATTGTATCATGGTATCATCGTTCACAAATCAAATCATTTTTCATTATAATGTCTTTTCATAGACATAAAACCAATTCATGCTCATCAAAAACTCATGAAAGCTAATACTGACCATGCACATACGAGATTCCCCATACCTCAAACACTTCCCAATCTGCTTCCTAACTCTTGGATTAATACTTTCCAGTTCATAGTCACTTATTTTGATGAACACATTATTAGTACAATTGCCACATAAACCTTCATCAATCACGATTCCAGCAAATCAAGCCATGCTCAAACAAGACATCTTATGGTGGTAAAATGGCAAATAAACAGTTGGATGTATTTTAAGGTACAAATAAGATTTTGATCCGATCTATTTTCTTTAAATTTTATTTGGATTATTAATAAGCAGGACCAGGCCTAACTAGATCCACTCGGGCCAACCCATCTCAGTGAGATGACACATGATTTGACCTGATTTTAATGTGATGAAGAGCTTGGAAGCAGAAGAACAACCAGTTCATGGGATACTCTTCTAAGGCCACCGATTTTTGGCAACTATTGCCACGACAAGGTTTGCGGTCACAACAAATCAGTTCCCTTTGCTTTCCTCTTTGATTTTCAACCATATGCACCATTTGTGGCAGATTACTTCACCACAGCCGTTTACCTATAAATACAGTGAAATTTATTGATTCCTTGTCTATTTAGCTACTAAAGGACCAATTATACCATTGGTTCTTGGTTGGCAAATGGGGGAGAGAGAGTTGTTTTAATTCGAAAAACTGGCAACAATTTGAATGGGGCTTTGGTGCAGCTCGGTGTGGGTTTCATTTTCTTTTGTAGTACAATGATAAGCTAGTGGTTGCATCAGTGGGGACATATATAGAGGTGGAGGTTGGAAGAGTTTCCCAAATGTTGAAAGCACATTCTTTTTATGATAGTGGATCCTCTTATGTGTTGGATCTAGGTTGAGACCTTAACTTTGATTCAAAACACTATAGAGTAGCCCTGTTGAAAAAAATTGTGTCCTCAAGATCTTACATGTACCTAAATAGAATGGGATACTTCTCTCACATCTTGTCCTCAAGTTTCCAAGTTGCTTCACCAAGGGAGTGACATTATTATTTTACTTTCACCAACAAGCGAATGGATGTATGCGTATTTTCTTAGTATTGCTTAAGATATCAAATGGATGTTTAGGTTGATGCTTGACCAATAAAATGTAAGTGGATCCACGGGCTCACAGATATTCACATATGGTGCCAGGAAATGACAAGCTGGCCAACTCAAGTATCACGAGCCATAGGACCCACCCAATACATGTAGTCGAATCTCATGGTTAGCAATCAAATATTATTAGCAACACATAAAACGTTAATAATCCATAAATAACATTACTTGTCCATCTCCAAGGTCTAATCATGGTGGTCGGTACACAACTCTTTATTATGAAACTTGAACACTAGAAACACTAGTCATCTCCTACCATCCCCGCAAATTGGTCCATCGCTCATACAACTAACAACTTGTCAACCTTCAATTAGTTTCGTCAAGAATACCTGTGTGATTTGCATGGTAAGCTATGACGCTCACATCATTGCCGAACGCTAGAAAACTTCTCACATAGAACATAGTGCATCAATATTCATGCAACATAAAACAATTGATTTCCGAAGAGTAAGTAAACCACAACCCACAATGGGACAAGCCCATTTATTTGCTTTCGATATTTTGACCCAATACATCATCTTTATTAAGTCCATTCATGTTGATGTCGAACTACCAACCAATCTTTACTGACCAGGCTATGGGGGCCATTCATCCTTTGCAATCCTACATGACCAATTAAAACCCCAACTTGAAATGCCCAAAGGGGTAACAATCTTTAAAATCAACATGATATATATATATATATATATATATATATATATATATATATATATATATATATATATATATATATATATATATATATATATATATATATATATATATATATATATATATATATATATATCCACACAATTATATTTTAAAAATCTTCCTTTCGAAGTAGCATTATCTCATAACTTATACGCTTGCACACACTCTTTTCTCCATTATGTTATCATGTTGTCAACCCAAGTAACCAATGGGTTAGCACTTATCTCTCATGTCTCTCCGTACCAGTACAAAAAGTACATCCATATATAGAGATGTTTCACACTCCAAGTACTAACACTAACAATTATTTCATCATCAAATCGTAATCATTTGCAAAAGAAAATGATTTCATTATAATATCATTTCGTAAGGTTAAAACAAATCCATGCTCATTCAAAGATTATAAAAAGCAACACTACTTACATAGCTATGAGATTGCGAAGCCTTGGATCAATACCGTCCAGCTCAAAATCACTCGTTTCGATCACATGAAATTAATAAAACAATTACCACATTAAAGTTCATCAATCATGAGCCCAAACTTGACACAATGCTGAAGTGAGACATAGTATGGCCCCAAAATGGCCAAAATACGATGTTGGGTGTATTTTGGATCCAAGTAAGATTTTGATGTGATCTAAGCTGATTTGACCCGATTTCATTGGGACGAAGCACCTCAAATGAGACAAAAAAAATTAGTTCAATGGAAATCCTTCTCTCAAGTCACCTACTTCAACGCTTATTTCACATAAGTGGCCTATGGTGACCACCAATCAACTTGCTCAAGTACCACCAAAGAGTCTCCAACCACCAAGTTCTTGTCTCAGACTATTGAAGATCTATCCATAGATTTAATGTTCCTGGACATATCACTACTCCATTTCTCCGTGATTTTATCATATGTACTATTCCTTGTTATCATCATTAGGATCTAGAGTTAGCCTCGACCTAGCTCTATGAGTGTCATACATGTTGAATAAATAACAAACAAGAAGAAATGATGATGCAACAGAGATCAAATGCATAATGGAGAAAATCGGCTTAGCCACTGTCTGCGCAGTCGGCTACTATCTCCTTTTTTCTTCATAATTATAGACATGAATTTTTATTTCGAGGCCTATGTAGAGACTTGAAATTAAATTCCCGAACTACGTCGTGTGTGCGAGCATGCCAGCTAGTTTGCTCAAACTAGCAAAAATTGATTTTCTAACTTTGTGTAGCAATTGTAGGTAAGTGAATTTTTGTCGACATAGGCTTTCTTGAACCGATGCTCAAGGGTCAGCCTAGATGTTTTGAAAATCGTTCGTGATCCAGTAAGTTTTCAAAACAAAATTCTAATTTCAAAGGTTTGACAAAATTGTGATTTCAACTTCTAAACTCAAAACATCCTAAGTTCTTAAAAATAGAAAATGGTTCTATTTTCAATGACTCGTCTATGATTTTTTTTAGAATAGTTCAAAATTTCCAAAAATTTTGAAAATTTTATAGAAAATAGATTTTGATGTAAAAATTCAGAAAATATTTTTATTTTTATTTTATGTATTGCAAATTTATATAATTAATTCCAAAAATACACCCTACTCAGACTCTCAGGATAGACCTATGCCAGAAAGTGAGAGGTTTAGAAAAACTATTGTATTTTTTTAATCAGACCTTCGATTTCTATGAATATGGTCTTGTTGGAAAGATATGGATTTTAGCTTTCCAATAAGATTATTTTCAATCAAATTGGTTTACTGTATATAAAGATATTGGATAAAAACCCAACCTCTATTGCAAGAACCTCTAGTTTTTCAGAATCTATTCTAATTTTAATAAAACTTCTCCGATTTTATTGGTGATGTTTCACAAGCCTAAAATTTTTAAAAATTTTATTGAAAGTGTGTTGGTGTGTGTAGATTAAATGTGTAAAGTTTAAGAACATTCAGAGTATGTTATCTGGACATAAAATTCATTCATTGGACATATGTAGAGTGTAGAAAAACAGGTTTTCAGATTTGCATGTGTTTTCGTCCGAATTAAAATTTAATCTATAGCTATTCAAAATAAATAAAATCCTAATTACTACGTGAGCATAAGGGGATTAAGAGGTCTATAATCATATTAGAATTCAAGAAGCTCCGAGGCTTGATCATCCTCATGGATGAGGGTTCTTCCTCCTTGCTTTGATCACTCTCAAATGCTTTGATTTCTAGGGAAGTATTATGTAGAAGAGAAAGGTTGTGCATAAAAGACACTTTGAGTTTGAGAAGATATATGGGTTTTGTCAAAAACAATTTTTGAGTTTGTATTCGATTTTAAAAACCAAACTTTTGGGGATTTTCAATTTTTTTATATTTTTTCAAACAAATGATAGCAAGAAGAACATAAAAGACCTTCTTTTTGGAATTTTCAGATTTTTCTAATGTTTTTGGGTTTTGGGAAATTTCTAAAAATTTTTATTTTTCCAAATATATATAGTTTTTAGATTTTTTTTAATAAAAGGGGTCTTCCATCAAACCTACAAAGAAAACACCATGAATTAGACTCCAAACAAGAGGTTTAAGACATAGGTTTCAGTTTTAGCTGGTTCTAGGGCACCCTTGACCCAATTGGTCTTAGGGGGTGGCTCAGGGGGTATAGGTGGGTTGTATCCTAAGCCATATGGACCTAGGTTAAGTAAAGGTAGGATGAGTTCTATTCTACCTTAGTTTTTTGCTCCTAAACCCTGGTATGGTGTATATCCCATGTTCAATAACATATTACAAGGCTTTTTAAGTTTTAAAAGCTTTTGATAAAGAGGATGGCCTTGGAATGATGTGTTGTCCATGCCATGGTTGCACACTTGAATTTTGTTGGGTGTGCCCAAGAGGTGTATGGCTTTAGGGGTGGAAGAGTTTGACTCTCCTAGGATATACATGATCCTAGGAGTGAAAGACTCGGGTGATTTGGGTTCCTCTAGGAGATGGACGACCTTAAAAGGGTGTGACTTAGGTTCCCCTAGGATATATGTGGCCCTAGAGGGTTTGGGATAGGTCGATTATGGTTTTCCTAGTAGGTGGATGATGGGGAATGGATCCTAGGTGCAACCCTCTGTGCCCCTAGGGGTGGACGATTTGAGTGTATATGGATGCTAATGGAGAGAATATTTGATCTCTTGCACAATGGAGAGAAAAGGATTCCAAGGGAACCCATAGTAGGTCCCTTGGTTGGTTTATTGATGTTGAAAGAAATCATGGCCATAGGCTTGGGTTTATGATGCAAACCTAGGCTAAAAAAGATTTGTTTACACACGGTAGGGTTAGGTGTACCTAGGATGTCAAGCATGCCTTAGGAATAACCATGTCTACCAAATTTTGAATTTTATTTTGTTTTTTTTTTCATTTTTAAATTCTTTTTATTGGTGTTGGACATTCGCCGCACCTTAAAAATCCACATCCATCAGAAAATTTGGTGGGATTGTGGATGCATGAGTGTGATTTGAATATGGATGATCTACCAATCCTACACAACAAAGAGAAGAATCGAGTAGAGAGTTTTGATAGAAATGAGTTTCAGCAATACTTTTTTCGAGCTTTTCTACCTTTCCATGGTGAGAACAAGCTTCCTTGTAGGTGTCTTGAGGGTGATGTAGCTCATTGTAAATACCCAAAATTTTTCTAAAAACATTTGACTTCTAGAAATTTTTCCTTTTTAAAAAAATTTGTAATTTTGAGTCTTTTAAGGGTTTTCAAATAAAGACACCTTAAACGGACTCATTTTCATACTAAAATTTTGTGACAGCCTCAAAATAAGGATAAATTGTATCCGTCTCAAAAAAATCCAATTTTGACAAAGAGCCAAAAAAATGATTGCTTTGCCCTCAAGCCTAAATTGGTAGGATTTTGCTTTTCAAATGATTTCCTTCAAAGAAAGGATGGTTTTAAACAAATTTTCTTCAAAGAGACAAATGAGAATGAGACATTGGGAACCAAACCCAAAAATATTTACAAAATGTCAAATTTACCAAAAACCTTTGAAATTCAAATCAAGTTCAAATCAGGCCTCAAAAACTCGCCCGATTGAAGATAGTCCTACTCCGGAACCCTACACCCATCAAAGGGTTAAAGTGGTTTGAGACCCTATACCCAAGGGTTAAAGAGGTTTGAGACCCCACACTCATCTAAAGGGTTAAAATAGTTTGACACCCTACACCCAACAAAGGGTTAAAGTGGTTGAAACGGTAAAGACTAAGTCACGGAGAGAAAGTAGGTCGCTTGTGCAAACAAACACTAGGAATGAAACTCAGTTATTTTTAAAGAAAAGAATATTTGAAGATTTCGATAAAACTCAATGTTTTCAAATATATTTCAAAACAAAATGGTTTTAAATAATCAAAAGAAATATTTAAAACCATTAATCTGAAATCAAGCGCAGGATTCAAGTCTGATTCAAGGACAAAGCTGCGAATCAAATCAAAAGAGGATAAAATATCCAAGCATGCTCTCAGAATTTGAAAATAGGTTTATCCTTGATTTAAATGAAAATTGTGAATTTCACAAAATCATTAAAACAAAGATTTCAAAATCAAATGTTTCTCAAAATCAAGGAATCAAATGTGGAAATTGAAAAAGGGATGAAAGCCAGGTCAAAACAAAGATAAGAACAAATCAAGATGGGAGCGAGGAACAAGGCAATAGTTGAGTCAAAACAGGACCAAGCTTATGTGAATCAAGCCATGAAGATCAAGCAAAGGCTTCACCAATCACAGACCAAAGTTGCCCCAAGACGAACTTGGCTGGGCCATATCAAGTCCCACCAAGCCCACTTGGTAGAGTAAAACCACCTTGACCAAATTCCTTTGGCTAAACCCATTTTGATCAAGTCACCTTTTAACCTAGGCCTAACCAAACTACCTAGACCCAACTTACCTTGACTTAACCATGAACCTAGCCCACGCACTTGAAGGAGCTAGGGACTGCACCTTGGCGGATCAGACTCACTTGGCTCAACAAACCCGCCTAGCCAAACCATGTCAAACCCAATCAATGGGCTGCACCGAACCTACCTTGGCTGGACTCTCCTTGACCTAGGGGACCACAATACCATGTGAGGCCATGTGCAGCTAGGCCTCTTTGGATTGGAGCCAAGCTTGGGCCAAGAAGGAGCCCACCGATCCACATCAAGGAAGGCTCTAGGAGCCTCCCCACTTGGCCTATAAATAGAGACCTTAGGGGGATAATTTCCAGCATTGGAGGGAATTCAAGAGCATTGAAGGAAGAGCTTAGGGCCTACGAGAGAGAGTAGGTGCTGTAAAGAGGGAGAGAAAGAGAGAGTGAGAGAAGAAGGAAAGAAGGGATCGTCCCCTTCCTTGGAGACGTGAGCCATTAGAGGAAGTGTAAGTGAGTTTCCTTCCTCTTTTTTTGATCCTAATGCTTTTTTCCTCTTATTCAATTTAAAAGGGATTATATTAATAGAGCTTTAGTGTCCCTCCATGTTGTAATAGAGTAGAAATGTTGCCCGTTTTATTCTATTTACGTTTATGCATTCTACTTGTTTGATTTCATGTTTCCTCTACCTCTCTATATTCTGTACATTCTTATATGTCCTAATCCCCTCTATGCTTAAGCTAAATATGTATTTACATTCATTTCCCTTTAGTCATTTACTTTAATTTAGTTGTGGATTGCTTTAATTTCAGATGAATGCATGCACGTATGTTTTAAAAAAAGTGAAACTTTGTTTTCCAGCATCCCGCATACGTCAATTGTTGTATTTTTCCTTTCTGAACTGCTGCTTTGAATGATCTAAAATTTGAAACACTGAATCTAAACACACAATCCCACTTATAATAAAAATTTTAAGGATTTTAGGGTAGTGTAGTTGTAAACATGAAAATTTCCACTCCCAAGTTATAAAACTCGAAGTGAACCTTTTCGTGCCTACGCTTATGCGAGTGTGTCAGCTAGCTTAATCAAACTAGCAAAGGTTTTTTAAACGATTTTCTAACTTTAGCGATTGTAGGCAAGCGGACTCTTTTCGCTTTAAACCTTCTTGAACCGATGCTCAAGGGTCGGTTTAGTCGCTTAGGAACTTCGATTTGCAAACAAGTTTTACTTCAAATGACAAGTGTTTTGAACGAATTTGGTTCATGCACTCCTTGCCAGTTTTATTACGGGTTTGGAGACCCTAAGTTTCTTGCAAGTTTTATTTGTTTAGGCCTGATGTGTGTGTGGAATGTGTGGCCTGGTTTCAGCATGATTTGAGCGAGTGTTCGAGCGATTTGCCGCAATGAGCGGATGTAGAGATGCTATAAATCTTGTTTGAGTTTTTGAGAACGATGATGCGAACTTAACCGAATTGAAATTGCACCCACTCTTCTTTCACGAAAGTAAAACTCACACGAATTGAAAGTGCATTCACTCTACGTTCACGAAAGTAAAACTCACGCGAATTGAAAGTACAGCCACTCTACTTTCACGAAAGTAAAACTCACGCGAATTGAAAGTGCAGCCACTCTACATTCATGAAAGTAAAACTCACGTGAATTGAAAGTGCAACCACTCTACGTTCACGAAAGTAAAACTCATGCGAATTAAAAATGCAGCCACTCTACTTTCACGAAAGTAAAACTCACGCGAATTGAAATACGTATATTTGCTTAAAAAAAGAGGGGGTTCGAAGTACAGAATGTTTATAACATATATTGAGGCAGAGAGCGAAAAGGCTCGAGTGCATGTGAGTGTAAAGAGCGAAAAGGCTCAAATACTTGTGGGTGCGATCGTGTTCATCCACTAGTTAAGAGCGAAAAGGCTCAAGTGTTCGTGGGTGCAATTGTGTTCATGCACCAATATTACAACATGGGGGAGGCTTCGATCCATTCATATAACCCTGTTCTGAATTGAATTTAATGAAGAAAACGGTATGAAATCAAAGTTTTAAGAACTTACAAGTTTTTTTCTTCAATCGAGCCCTTGGTTCAGTTCGTTTGGTTCACTCAAGTCCTTTGGTTTGGTTCAATGTGGCCCTCTTGCCGAGCCCCCCTTGGTGCAGCCGGGTCCTCCACTTGCCGAGCCCCCTTGGTCAGCCGGGTCCTCCCTTGATCAGCCTTGAGTTTAGGCACTCACCTTTTGGTCAACCCCAGGCCTTCACTCCAAGCATTCGGCCAAGCCTCTAAGGTGCAGTCAGGTCCTCCCTTTGGTCAGCCCCTCCCAAGCCCAGTCTTGACTCCACTTGCCAAGATGCTTCACGTGAACCACATTGCTCCAACCTCTCTCCTCTATCCTCACTTCTCATTTTTTTCAACCCCCTCACAAGCCCTCCCCTTGGCCTTATTTATAGGCCAAGGGAGTTGATCCTTAGATCGGGTTTGGATCTTTGGGTCCAACCCTGTAAACATGAAAATTTTCATTTTGGAGTTTATTAGAGAAACTTGAAACGAAAGTTTTCACACCTATGCTTGCGCGAGCGTGCCAACTAATTTGCAAAACTAGCAAAGTTTTTGAAATATACGACTTCTTAGGTGATTGTGGGCAAGCAAACTCTTTTCGCTTTAGACCTTCTTGAGTCTATGCTCAAGGGTCAGTCTAAGCGCTTGGAAATTTTAATTTTGAAACCAAGATGAACTCCAAATCACGTGAAGAGTTGGTGTTTGTGAAAGAAGTAGTATGTGCACTTGATTCCAGACTTTGAAATGAACAAGTCCTGAAAAACAAAATATTATGTTTTTAGGGCTTGTTTCTCGAATTAATTTGAATACCTTACAGACCTCCAAAAATTACCAAAATTTTATCAAACAAAGCCTATGGTATGAGCATCTGTAGCACATTACAGATCTAAAATCAGAGTTGTTTTGAAGCCACAATAAATCAATGAATCAATACTTCTCAAGTGCCCAAAACTATCCTGTCACAAAAATACAGAGACTCAAAGATAAGTTTGTATCTCGGTGGTTCGAGTTCCAAATTTGGCGAATTTGATGGAAAGCTATGGATGTAAGCTTTCCAATGAATCAAAATTCAATTAATTTAGACTCCTACACATAGAGTTATGGGATAAAAACCTAGGCTTTGTTGCAGGGAAACTAACTGTGCAAATAGTAGACAGATTTTTGTTTGGTTTTGTCCAGTTTTATTTATGTGTCTAGACGGCCCTAAAATTCTTGAGAATTTTATTTCTAAGACCTGGGTGTGTGTACAGAGTGTTCCTAAAATTTTAGCACGTTTGGATCAGAGAATCAAGAATTAAAAATACAGTAATGAGAGATGCAGATGTAAAAAATGAGTTTCAGTTTTTGTATAGAGAATACGTGCAAATGCAAAACTCACACCAAAGCAAATTATAGCAACACTTAATTCCGAGTTTAAATTTGCTAAAATGTAAAGGAATTGAAATTATTTATAGCTTATGCATAGAAGGGGTTAGAAGTATAGAGGGCCTATAATATATAGGAAGGAAGAAAAATAGCATCAAACACATGGCGTGCGTGTGTGTGCATAATGTTTCATCCATCAAATGAAAGTTGTAGTAAATCCTAACTTATTACAACGTGGGGAGAGATAAAACTCCATTATTACAACCCCATTTAATTGGATTTGAATGAAGAAGATGCATTAAAATTGAATCAAAAGGCACTTACATGAGTTGGCACGAGAAAACCGGAGATTCACAAGTGAATTCTGACCACTTTGGTTCTTTCTTCTTCACCCAAACTCCTTAGCACACACCTACCTACCCTCTTCTTCCCCCAAACTTGGAAGTGGACGTCATCCTTTTGCTGAAAATTTTCAGCACCTAGACTAACACACACCCTTGAGATGACCTCTCTCTCTCTCTTGCAAGATTCCCCTTTCCAAAATATCTCCCCCCCTCTTGAACCCCCCCCCCCCCTTGGCCCTATTTATAGGCCAAGGGGCTGGTCTAGGCCCTTCTTTGGAGCGGGTTGGATAACCCCTTTGTTTGGTTTGAGACCCATTTGAGTGGTCCCCTCCATGATAGAATGGACCAGCCCCATGTGGGCTGGTTCCCAGGCTTGGATCAGCCATGAACTTGGTCCAATCGGGTGAGCCTTCTTGGCTTGGTTGGCCCATGTGAGCTTGGCTTGTCTTGGCCTGATATGATGAACTCTTGGTGATGCTTGGCTGCTCCTTACGAGCCATTCTAAGTCCTTTCGATTCATAAGTTTAGCCATGCTTTGATTCTTGCTTGGTTCGGCTTCCACTGTTTGCTCTTGAGTTCAACTTGAAATCTCCTCGAACTGGATAAGCTTGTTATCATGGTCTCGAGTCTTGGTTCCATGTTGGCTCTATCTTGATTGGACAAACTTAGATTTGATCGGTCTTGACCTTGTATTTGAATAAATTATTGAATTTGAACTTGATATGCTTCAACTTTATCTTCTCTACTTTTGGGAATCAATCTGAATCTGAGCTTCGATTGGGTCTCATCTGCTTCGAAATTCTGAGGTTATTTTAACTCGAAATTTAAAACCTTTAAAGTATTTCCCCAAATGTTTAAACTTTAAAATTTGTGGTGTTTTTGAATTTAAAGGTTGATAAAGGTTTTAAACTGGTTTTTGGAAACTCAGGAGTTTTTGAAAACATTTGAAAATTTTTGGGTGTTTACAAACTCGATCCAAAGGATTCTTCTTTGGGGCATAGATCTGGATCCTTTGGTCCGGATCCAATCTAAAAATTTTCTTTTGAGTCCTTCTTTGGTGCATGAAATGGACGGTTTTTTAGCAGGCTCCGGTCCCTTGGTGACCCGATTTAGGCTGGGTTTTTTCCAGTCCTTTTGACCGGCCAATTTTTTGCTTTCAGGACTTTTTCATGTTTGGTTTTGAATTGTCTAGCCCCGTCTTGAGCTTGCATTTGATGAGGTTGATCCTAGATTTAGAAGTGGATACTGATTCCCGTTTTGACAGGCCTGGTCTTTGATTTCTAACGGTTTCATCAGGATCTTGGTTTTATTTTGTATTTTTAAAGCTAAACTTGTCTTTTGAAATGGACACCGGGTTCGATCTTCCGTCTCGCTTCTATCCGGATAGGCTGGGCCTCTCCTTCACTTTTTAACTTGATCTCGAGCTAGATTTTAGATCGGGTTTCACCTGTTCGTTTGAGCTGTTTTGCAATCCATGGGTTTTTTACTTGAATTTAAAATCTTTATTTTAAAATATTTTCCGAAAAGGTTTAAACTTCAAAATTTTGGGGTTTTAAAAGTTCAAAAAGGCTGTAAGCTGATTTTTGAAATTCAGGAGTTTTTGAAAATATTCCCATTTTGGGTGTTTACAGTAGCATCATAAATAAAATTGAAAAAGATAAGTCAAATACAGAGTCAGTTTTGCACAGTCTATTTTTCCTATAATAGAGGTTGGATAATCTTCCCATAACCTAGTTTGCAATAAGCCAAATTTGATGAAAGTCTCATTGGAAAGCTGATATCCATACCTTTTCAACAAGACTAAATTCATAGAAATCGGAGCTTTGTGCACCAAAATACAGAGGTTTCTTTAGACCTTTGTGTTTCTATAACAGAATGTTCTAAAACACCTGAGCGGCAGTCTTTTCCAGATTTAATTTTGAAAATCCACAGCACAAAAACACAAAATAAAAATAGTCTTAAAATCTGCACATTTTGCCCTATATGTTGTAAATTGTTCTTAAATTTTGGAGATCTATAAGGTATCCAAAATAATTCGAAAACAATCTCTGAAAATAGAAGCAGTTTATGTTTTTCAGAACTTGAAAATTTTCATTCTCTAGACCAAGTGCACGAATTGTTTAATTAAAATTGTCTTTCAAAGTAAATTTTAGAAATACATACTCAACCCAAATTAATCCTAGAAGCTTTTAGGCTGACCCTTGAGCATCAGTTCAAAAAAGCCTAAGACGAAAAGATCTCGCTTAGCTACAATCGCCCCATGAAGTCGGAATTCTAACTTTGCTAGTTTAAGTGAAACTAGCTGGCACGCTCTCGCAAGAACGAAATAGATTGAAAATATTATTTCAAGCCTCTATATAGGTTTTGGAGTAAAATTTTCACATCTACACTCATGCATGGCTTCAAGCTCCCGTTGGTTTTCGAGGTCTTGAATTTCATCCTCCAAGCCTATGTGTGTGCAACATTCATTCTCCTTTGTGTATGAAACGGTGTTATGGGATATGAACCCATCAGAGCAACCAATTTCAAAAATTTTTGAATGAATTGTACGAAGTGACTCTCATGCCCCACTCCACTTGTGCACTTAGGGAAGTAAACTTTTTCTTTAATTTTCAAATTTTCAACTTTGTGATTTTCAAATGTTTTTGATTTTGGAAAAAAATTTAGATTTTTTTTATTTTTTGAAATAAAGAACTTTTTTGGTTTTTTTATAAGCGAAAGGGTGTTTGGATGACTAGCAACGTTAGATGATTTGACCTTAACACTCGCGTCATCTGTGGCCTCATATCCTTCATCAGATTTTGGCCTTGGTTTGGTTTTCCGAGTATGGTTCTTCTCCCTATATACTCGAGATGATTTTTCATGTGAACGATATATCTTGGCCTCTAGAGCCTCAATTTCCTTTTCAACTTGTATTGCTCTCCTCTTTAAAAAGGCAATTTCTTCTTCTCGTGCTTGTGAAGATTTCTTTGTGGTTTTGCAAAACCGATTTTAAAAGTATGATGAGTCCTTCGTTGACATATTTTCAAAGGAATCATCCAAACATGGCATTATTGAGTTGCTGTAATTGAACTCAAAACAAAGGATAAAAAAAGAGAAGTTTAAAATCACGATTTGAAATTAGTTTTGGTTTTGGAAAAACAAGACTCGATCAAACAATTTTTAAAGACTCACGTCCCATCGAGTGGCCAAATCTGTAGACTTGAATTTTTATTTCGAAGCCTATGTAGAGACTTCAAATTAAAGTCTCGAACTACGTCGTGTGTGCGAGCGTGCCACCTAGTTTGCTCAAACTAGCAAAGATTGATTTTCTAACTTCATTTAGTGATTGTAGGTAAGTGAATTTTTGTTGATGTAGGCCTTCTTGAACCGATGCTCAAGGGTCAGCCTAGATGATTTGAAAATCGTTTGTGATCCGGTAAGTTTTCAAAACAAAATTCTAATTTCAAAGGTTTAACAAAATCATGATTTCAACTTCTAAACTCAAAACATCACAAGTTCTTGAAAAACAGAAACTTGTTATGTCTTTAGCGACTCATCTTTGATTTTTTTTGGAATAGTTCTGAATTTTCAAAAACTTTGAAAATTTTACAATTTTTATTTTTCTTTTATGTGTTGTAGATTTATATAATTAATTCCGAAAATACACCCCACTCAGACTCTCGGGATAGACCTGTGCTAGAAAGTTAGAGATTTAGAAAAACTATTGTATTTTTATAATCAGACCTTCGATTTCCATGAATATGGTCTTGTTGGAAAGATATGGATTTTACCTTTTCAATAAGATCATTTTTAATCAAATTGGTTCACCGTGTATAAAGATATAGGATAAAAACTCAACCTCTATTGCAAGAACCTCTAGTTTTTCATAATCTATTCCAATTTTAATAAAACTTCTTCGATTTTATTGGTGATGTTTCACAAGCCTAAAATTTTTGAAAATTTTATTTAAAGTGTGTTGGTGTGTATAGATTAGACTGCAAAGTTTAAGAACATTCGGAATATGGTATCTTGACATAAACTTTGTTCATCGGACATGTGTAGAGTGCAAAAAAACAGGTTTTTAGATTTGCATATGTTTTTGTCCGATTTAAAATTTAATTTATAGCTATTCAAAATAAATAAAATCCTAGTTACCATGTGAGCATAAGGGGATTAAGAGGTCTATAATCATATATTATGTAATGGAGTAGAAAGAATCAAAATTAAAATATATAATGAATAGCATATGAATGAAAGAGAGACGGGGCAACGTATGAACCTTGATTAATACATCATCATGGAGACATGAGCTCATTAATTACAACCCCATAAAGCTTAATGAAAGAGGGATATAATTATAAAATAATAAAAGAAGAATGGACCTATGGTGAAAGGATTGGAGGATGGCCAACAGTTAGTGGCATCCATGATGGGATGATTGAACTCGGATTGATGCATTACAGCCCCCTTGAGGTCCCTTTTATAGGCTAAGGGCTGCCTCTTTACTGCAAATTTTCATAAGGCAAGTTGTCTTATTGAAGATGGCTGTATTTGGCATGTGAATGTTGACCATTCTTGACAAAAGCATGCTGCCTTGGATAAGGTAAGTGAAGTGCTGACCATTCTTGCCAAAAGCTTGCTCCCTTAGATAAGGTAAGTGAAGTGCTGACCCTTCTTGCCAAAAGCTTGCTCCCTTGGATAAGATAAGTGAAGTGCTAGCCCTTCTTGCCAAAAACTTGCTCCATTGGATATGGTAAGTGGAATTGCTCATTTGATGAAGCTTGATAAGGTAAGTTGCTTAATCCTTTGATGCTGAACTCCGAAACTGGTAAGTTTCCTCTTAGTAGCTTACATATTAAACATCACTACTTGCCAAATCGAGCATTACAACTTGCCAAATCAAGCATCACTTTTCCTTTTGAGTGGATGATGCCAACTTTTCTTTCTGGACGCCGACCTTCCATTCTAGGCACTGACTTTTCTTCTTCAACGTCGACTTTCTTTTATAGGCGTTGACTTTCCTTCCTAGATGTCGACCTTCCATTCTGGGCACCGACTTTCCTTCTTAAATGTCGACTTTCCTTTCTTGAATGTTGACTTTTTGTTTTTTGATGTCGACCTTCCTTTCTAAAGGATCACCCTTGCCTTGTCGGTCCCAAGCCTAGATAAAGAAGGAGGGTTGTGTTAGGCTTCCAATAGTCAGCATAAAACTTCATCAGATTTTATAACATAGATTACAAAAATTATGAGTATTGCTTTGGGGCGTCCCCGCCTAGCGACGTGCTGCAGAGCCCGAATGCAATAATAAGTAAGAAAGGGCCACTGCATTTTCGTCCGAATGTAGTGAATCAATTGCAGAGAGGGTTCCCACATCATGGACGCATGTGGGTAAAGAAGTTAGTCCCGCTACATTACCACTCAAATGTAGTGAATAATTTTTAGAGAAGGTCTCCGCATTTTGATTATAGATGGATGTGGGGGGTAAGGAATCTAGTTTTAGATAATAAGATTCGTATTGGTTCTTGTAATATCGAAACATTATCCGGTAAGCTAATGAAGGTGGTAGATACTATGGTTCGAAGAAAGATTCATATTCTATGTTTACAAGAGACAAAATGGGTTGGAGAAAAAGCAAAGGAGATAGAGGATACAGGTTTTAAATTATGGTACTCAGGTAAAGAAAAGGCTTGAAACGGAGTTGGTATTATCATAAATAAAGATTTAAAGGATAGTATAGTAGACATACAACGATATGGTGACCGAATCATAACATTGAAATTAGTGTTAGGAGCAGAGGTTTTGAATATAGTTTGTGCTTACGCACCCCAAGTAGGACTAGAAGATAGTATAAAGATAGCTTTTTGGGAAGAGTTAGATAAGGTGATTCAAAAGATTCTACAAAGGGAGATCATTTGTTTAGGAGGAGACTTAAATGGACATGTCGGTAAAGAGGCATTAGGATATCAAGGTATTCATGGAAACTTTAGTTTTGGGGATATAAATGAGGAAGGTAGGGAGATTTTAAATTTTGCTATAGCATTTGATCTCTTTATGGTCAATACAATCTTCAAAAAACAAGATGAACATTTAGTTACTTATAAGAGTGGCTTATCACAAACACAAATTGATTACTTTATTTGTAGAAAAAAAGATAGAGTGTGTTGTAAAGATTGCAAGGTAATTCCAAGAGAAAGCTTAACCACCCAACATCGACTTTTAGTTATGAATTTACAAATAAAAAAATGGACAAAGAAGAAAAGAGTGCATCGAGCTATTCGAACTAAATGGTGGAACCTCAAAAGTGAGAAAGAAGATATATTTAAACAAAAAGTCCTTCAAGGAGATGTTTGGAATTATGATGGTACACCCTGTGATATGTGAAATAATATGGCTATATATATTAAGAAAGTAGCGAAAGATGTGTTAGGTGTATCTAAGAGAGGTGTGGCAGTATAAAAAGAAGCTTGGTGGTGGAGTGAAGTAGTGAAAAATAAAATCAAGGCAAAGAGGGCATGTTACAAATTACATTATACTAAGAAAACTAGTGAAACTTTAGAGGCTTATAAGAAAGCAAAGAAGGAAGCGAAAAAGACCGTAAGTAAAGCAAAAACTAAAATTTGGGAGGATTTATATAAAAAACTCAACTCAAAAGAGTGTGAAAGAGATATTTTTAGGATAACTAGGGCTAGAGATAAGAAAACTAAAGATCTTAATTATGTTAGATGCATCAAGGATGAGGATGAAAAAATTCTAGTGACAAATGATGATATAAGAAATAGATGGAAAAACTATTTTTATAAACTTTTTAATGAAAATAAAGATGTTAGTATTAGCTTAGGAGAGTTAGCCAAATCAGAAAAATATATAGACCACAATTTCTACCGACATATTTAAAAGAATGAAGTCAAAGAGGCTCTTAAACATATGAAGGGTGGTAAATTGGTAGGACCAGATAATATTCCCATAGAAGTTTGGAAAATACTAGGAGAAATAGGAATTACTTGGCTCACAAGACTATTTAATGAAATATGGAAAAACCAAAAGATTCCCGAGGAATGGAGAGAAAGTACACTTATACCCATATATAAAAATAAGCGAGACATTCAAAATTGTGCGAATTATCGAGGTATCAAGTTAATGAGCCATACTATGAAATTGTGGGAAAGAATTATCGAACATAGGTTAAGACAAGTATCAAGTACAACAGAGAACCAATTTGGATTCATGCCAGGTAGATCTATTGTTAAAGTGATTCACCTTTTGAGATGTCTTATGGAACATTTTAGAGCAAAAAAGAAAGTCCTTCACACTTCACATAATATTTATTGATCTAGAAAATGCTTATGATAGAGTACCGAGGGAGGTTCTTTAGAGAACTTTGGAAAAACGAGGTATCCCATTGACATACATTAACCTTATAAGAGACATGTATGATGGTGCAAAAACATGTGTGATGACTCATGAAGGAATGACAGACTTCTTTGAAGTTAATATTGGGTTACATCAAGGATCAACTTTAAGTTCATATTTATTTATAATGGTGATTGATGAGTTAACAAAACATATTCAAGATGAAGTACCTTGGTGTATGTTATTTGCAGATGACATTGTATTAGTGGAGGAGTCTAAGCAAAAAGTTAATAGAAAATTGAAACTATGGAGAGAAACATTAGAAAGCAAAGGCCTCCGACTTAGTAGAACAAAGACAGAATATATGGAATGTAAGTTTGATCATTTGGTTACCTCAGAGGACATAGAAATTAAAATTGGCACACATTGCATCCCCCAAAAGGAAAGTTTTAAATACCTAGGGTCAATTTTTCAGAGTGATGAAAGAATTGATGGAGATGTTACGCATAGAATTAATATTGGTTGGTTAAAATGGAGAGGAGCATCAAGTATTCTTTGTGATAAGAAGATACCATTAAAGTTAAAAGGTAAATATTATAGAGTAGCAATTAGGTCTGCCATGTTTTATGGTTTTGAGTATTGTGCAGTTAATCATCAACATGTACAAAAGATGTTTGTGACAGAAATAAAGATGTTGAGATCGATGAGTAGTCATACAAGAAAAGACCGTATACATAATGAGGTTATTAGAAATAAATTAGGAGTGGCACCAATAGAGGATATCGTTTAAGATAGTTTGGACATATAGAAAGAAGATCAAAAGAAGAACCTTTAAGAAGGTATGAAAAACTAAATTTGGAAAGTATTAAAAGAGCTAGAGGACGACCTCAAAAGTGTTGGAAAGAAACAATAAAGAATGATCTAGCTTATTGTGAGTTAATTGCTAATATGGCACATGATAGGGATCTGTGGAAACAAAGAATCCATGTAGCCGACCCTGTCTAGTATGGGAAAAGGCTCAGTTGTTGTTGTTGTTATTGTTGACCTTCCTTTCTAATACCTGAACTAAAAATGACAGGTTACCTTGCCCAACAATACCGAAATTGGTAGGTGCTTGGTTGTTACCTTTTTGGTTCATATCTCCTCCTCTTTTTGGAGAATTTGCCTCCTTTTGGTCTGAGTTTTATATATGGCAGGTGTAAATGTGAAATTTTCACTCCAAGCCTATGTAGAGAATTGAAGCAAAACTTTCAATTCTACTTCATGCGCGAGCGTGCCAGCTAGTTTTTTAAAACTAGCAAAAGTGTGAATCTGACTTTGCGATTGTGGCTAAGCGGACTCTTTTTGCTTTAGGTCTTCTTGAACCGGTGATCAAGGGTTAGCCTAAGTGCTTAAAGATTTCAAATAGACTGGTGATATTCTAAACTCACGTGAAAACAAGGTGTTGAGAAATGACAAACTAATGCACTTAGTTTCAAAGTTCAAAATGTACAAGTTCTGAAAAATAGAAAATTCTCGTTTTGAGGACTTGTTTCCCAAATTATTTTGAGTGCCTTAAAGACCTCCAAAAATCACCAAAATTTTCAGGACTAAGCCAGAGATGTGGAGAGTCTAAGATACTTTTTAGATTTGAATTCGGGGTTAGTATATTTTCCATCAAGTGCCTCTGCTCAGACATCTGGAACTGTTCTGTCACAAAAATACAGAGGCTCAAACATTAAGTGCCTCTACTCAGACATCTGGAATTGTTCTGTCACAAAAATACATCATGGGAGGAGACAAAGCTCCATTAATACAACCCATTTTCAATTGAATAATGAGAAGAGATAGGGATTTAATCAAGTTTAGAACCAGCACTTACCTAGATTCTCAAGGAGATGCCCTCCAAAGATGGTACTCGACTCTCTTTTTTCCTTCTTTTCACTCAATTCTCTCACTCAAACCCAAGAGCCTTTATCCTAACACCCTCTTCCCTCTCTAAGCCTCTCCCTAGTAGCCTATTCTCTCACTCAAGCAGCTCAAAGTGTAGCAACTTCTCAAAGAACTCCAAGATGAAGAACCCGCCCCCCACCCCTTGGCCTATAAACCTTTCTAGGCCCTTCCTTGGGGCGGGCAGCCCAAGATCCAATTTGATCCAATTCTTCATGGTCTTCACGTGAAAGAGAGAGGGGAGTGGTCCCCTTTTGGTCAACTATGGACCAGCCCCATGTGGGCTGGTTGTGGACTTGATTGGGTGCACCTAACCATGGTCGGCTAGGTGCTTGAGCCCTTACTTCCAATCGGTCGGTCCTTGCTTGCATTTGTTGATTCCTTCACTTGATCAATGGCTAGGTAAGAACGTGATTTGATAAATTTTGGCCCAAGGATATAGGATGAACAAGGTTAGAAAAATCAAATATTGGTTGAATTAAAGGCATTCGGTTCAAACAAGGCTTGATGTTTAATTCAAGCTACTCATGTCTAGCACTAGGTTTAATCGGGTTGGGTTTGATGAGGTCATCCACTTTTGATTTGATCTTGAGTGAGCATATTGTTTTTTACTTGATCTCCACCCTTGATTTCTAGCTTACCCTTCGCGAAATCATCTCTGCCTCGAAGTAGGCCCCACCTGTCAACCTGCTTTACTCCAATCCTCTCGGCTTTACACTTTTAACTTTATTTAAAACCTTTTAAAATCTTTATCTTAAAGACTTTAAAATTTTATTTTAAATCTAAAAAGATTTAAAACAAATCAGCTTTCGAATTTTGGAGTATTTTCAAAAAAATATTATTTAGGGTGTTTACATATGCCCCTCTTTAGCATTAATCCAAATTTATTTGGATAATGGCAAAGAAGAGAACACCCTTTTTTATTTACTTCCTAAATTATCTTGAGAATTTAAATCATCCTTCATTTCATAAAATACTTTTCCTTAGATTATAGAGGAGGGATTTTAGCCAAAGAGGACTTGACACATATTAGGTGCTAGTCCTGAACATGATCATGCATGGACGACTTTGGATGTATGCATGCATGGTGTGTATGATGCAAATGAAGTGTGAGGTTTTAGAGATTGACTTAAGATCTGGGTGAGCTCGGGGAGAAGCCTATGAAGGCCGGCTGTCCCAAGTAAGACAATCCCATGTCATTTGACATTTCGGGTTTTCGAAATTCATTTTCAAAAGGAAACTCCTTTTAGCTTCAATCAAAAGGACTTCCGATCTTTCATATTTCTCCTCATTTGGGTTTCAATACCCACTACTTAGCAGAGGTTTTTGTAGGAAATTTTGGAAAATATTTCAAAATTTCATTTCCCACACAACATAGTCTAATTCTCAAACAAAATGAAATCCAAATAAGTAGATTTTGTTCCTACTTTAGGATTTTCTTGGATAAACCTTTCTCTATTGGGATAAGTTGTAGGGATTTGGGAAAGAATTATCACGGTCCCTTCTGAAGTGTCCCGTGGTTTAAGGCAAAGGGATGGAAAATTACTCTTTTTGAGCTTTAGCTTTTTCTTTTCTATCAACATGGAGTGCCTCCTTTTTTTTTCTTTTATAAGATTTTTTTGTATTCCCTCTTCTTCTTCTTCTTCTTTTTCATTTAAAGAGAAAACCTCTTTCGGAGGAATTTTTGTATTCCCTCTTTCTATTTGAAGGAAGACATCTTTTTGGAGGAGTTTTTGTATTCTCTTTTTCTTTTGATTTTGCCAATTTTCTTTTTGGAGAGAGAAGTAAAATGGGGGAAAACTTATCCCTTTGGCTACTCAATTCAACCAAGTTCATCCCATTTCCTAATAGATTCTACCATTTGAAAATATTTTACTGTTTTGAACAAGGCCTCATTTTGTAAACCTAGGATTTTTTAAATGTCACCAAATGATTTTGAAAACTCTACTTTTCATAAAGCATCGATTCCCTCATTCAAGGCCATACGATCAATCTTGATCCTTCTTTCAAGAAGTTCAAAGGAGATCCATTTTAAAATCTTTTCGAAAGAAATTTAACATAGACCCTATACATAATAGTTTTTAAAGTATTGGGTATTTATAGGGTCTACTAAATTTATACCCTCAACATGAATCAACCAATATGCATTGTTGGTGGTTGTTCCCTTTACAACATAAGGACTATCCCACTTGGGCCGCCACTTTCCAAGTGGATGTGGGCCACGATGGTGGATGATTTTCAATACAAGGTCTCCCACTTTGAAGTGGCGAGCCTTCATATGCTTTTCATAATGTCGGGCTATCCTTTGCCAATATGCATGTGCATGATCCATACAGATCAAGTTCATTGCTTTAAAATATAACAGCATCATAATTATTCTCAGCATCCATTAAATTCTGCAATTTTGCATTAGCATAACTTTTTGGATCCTCAATAGTTATTCATCACTCACCATAAATTCTGTGTATCATCAATTGTAGCATATAGTTAATTCACTGCATCAAGATATGGGTCGTCATCAAATTTTGCATGATTAGCATAAAAATTCCATCACCTTAATTATTCTTGCACCTAGATCAATTCAGCATCTAATGTATATTTTATGCACAACTTCAGCATCTTAGATTGATTCCTGCATTTAGATTAAATCATGCATCTTAGATTGATTTCTGCATCTAGATAAATCCCAAAACTTATATTATTGTCTACATTTAGTGTTGTCTACCTGTCTATCTCTCTCAGAAGATGAGAATGAAAAAGTGAATAAAAGAACAGGACAAAAGAATTAACTTGGGCTGACCAAAAGAAAAAACTCTCTGTGTATATATATGTGTGTATATATATATCAATTTGATTGGTTCAGTTTGTTTGGCTATGGGTTTGAAAAACTATCTGCCAAATTGTTACATACATACATATATATATATATATATATATATATATATATATATATATCAATTTGGTTGGTTCAGTTTGTTTGGCTATGGGTTTGAAAGACTATCTGCCAAATTGTTTTTTTGCAACAAAACCAGCCAATGCAAAAACGCAAACTGCTAAACTGAAATAAAAAGTTTGATTGTGTCAATTTGATTATTCAGTTTTAATCGAATTATTCTCAACCGTAGTCTACATAACACATATGTAAATTTTCCTAAAGCCAGGATGAGTTCATAATTTCAAATAATTTATTGTTTAAGATAAGTTCTTTTGTATTTTAATATGACAGAAAAAACCTAAAGTGTGCACAAGGAGGCTAAGGATTGATGGCTCTAATTCAGAAGTGCTTTTAAGTTGAAGATCATGAATTCAAGTAGCTCATAAAATCAATATCTACTAGAGATCATCCTAAACTCATCTTCCGAGTACGAAAGAAGTGAAAACCACAATTAAATTGCAAAGGAACTATGGCTCTCCTTGTTGTCAGTTAATTCAACATAACCATTAAGTTGAAGGTCAAAAGTTCAAAGATGATCCTCATAGTTGTGGTAGTTGGACTCAGACCAACTTCACTTATGCTTTCCAGTACAAACAATGATATCTTCTCATTTTGATTTTCTTTTGTTTCAATAGGAAGCGAAGGTGGAATCAGGATTTTTGGTTTTTTTGACATACATATATATATAGCTTGGTAATGTTACATTTCAAAACCAATCACAATTGTCCAATTTGAAAGATGGATGATTAATATTAGAATATAAAAAATCAAAAATTCCCTTCTACCTTTTGTAAGTGTAGTTGCTTCTGTTTTTAATTCAAATCTCAATCGCCCATCATTCATATTGGATGGTTGAGATTTTTTTAATGAACTAGTATCTAAATGTTACTACCATGCACTCTAAATATACTACTATTTCTTGTGAAAGCAATTCAAGTAATCATGTTATCCATAACCAAACCTAGTCACCCCATATATTACCTACCAAATAAAATCAGGTTAGCAAATGTTGCCAGCCTTATCCAACACAAATAGAGATTGGAGGACTTTGAACCAAAATGTGTTGCCCATGACCACAATGAAAGTATAATGTGTTAACAACATAATCTTTCTACGGAAGCATCCAAATCCTAATCTATAAGCAATATATTGACTAGCAAGAAACATATATATTAAATTTCTCATATAGTTATGGCCTTCAAGATAGGAGTTTTGTTAAATATTTTCCCGAACAATAGCACCACAGAAACATAATCTTCCTCATAGGTGCACACATGCCTCAGGGTGCATCGAGATACCTCACAAAGGGATATTCCCCTTTGAGAAGTACTTATTGTCAACATAGCACTAGGGGAAGGGGTAGAGAATGAGGGGCTGGTCTACTACCATAGCATATGCACTATGGCATGGTCACTATGGAAGTGGAAAAAGAGGAGACAAGAGGTAGAGGGAGATACTAGACCTATATGAAAGCAGTGATGATAGCTGATGATGATGGCATCAGCAAAGAAACGATGGTAGCTCCTCAAGGAAAGGAGCAATAGAAGAGAGTAGATCTGATAGCGTATGAATAATTAAAAGGTGTGTACAAATAACGAGTCCCAACATAAATATGGTTTTTAGTTTTGACAATTATTATCCAATTCTAGTAGTTTAATTTGCAAAATCTATAGTAGATCTGAACCTGATCGGTCCTCTATGTGATGATGTGGGTTCACGTTTAGGGAGTGTCAACCTGAGTATCAAGGAATTGTAACCAAGCCAACTTAGGTTTGGATGTGGTGACTGATTGAATTGGAACAAAACCAAATCTAGGGACCTTACAATTAAATTATGGCTTCACCTATTGGGAGAACCAAGTTGGAATAGGAACCAGTAGTTCCAAGCCCTTTTCAAATCTTATAGTTATTCCATGGATGTTTCAAATGAAACTACAAAGGAAACTCTAGCACAATTGAACCAGAAAGCAATAGAATTTGAATTATAACTAAAGGGGCCAAGCCTACTTTACGGATGTGCATCAGTTGGTTCAGCTTAATAACTGAACCGAACCAAATTAACCAAAAACCAAATTACGTGTGAATTTTAAAACTGAAATTGAACCAAATTATATTGGTAACTAAGTCAAACTGATCACCAGAAGATTTTGGTTCACTTCAATTTGTAAGTTCGGGCTCCCTAAACTGAACATTGAAAGACATTCGAGCCTAACTTGCAAATACAGGAATTTTCTGAAAGAGGTTGTCACTTATAACAGTCTTTAACCAAACCCTAAATAAGTAAAACCGTGATTCAAAACCGAATCAAACCAGAATCGTCAGTTTGCTTCGGTTTTAATCATTCCACGGTTTAGTTCAGTTCTCACAATATCAAAGAACTGTAAATAGTGGTTTGCTTCGAGGTTTTTCTTCGGTTCTCAAAATATCAAAAACCGTAAGTAATGGTTTGGTTCGAGGTTGGAATTAGAACCGAACGATCGTGAACACCCCTAGAAAGAAAACATAAGAAGCTACTGTCTCATATAGCTTTAATCTTTAAAACAAATAAATTTGCTTGCTGTAATCTAGACTTTAATTGTGCACTAGCACATTGTAGCGATTATGAGTCTACAAATTGCTCATAATTTGGCTCATCATAAATATTATATGAATGTTCAGACTTGAACACTTAATGTTAGGTTTATTGACCCATTTAAGAACAATAATCACTGTCCTTAACTCCTATTTTTTCAATAGTCCTTAGCTTTTAAACTTTTTTGTGCACAGCCCTATACTTTCATTTTTCACTATCAATAATATTTTATTACACAGTGCTATTAAGTAAACCACCATCTGTCATTTGATCGTCATAGGATCATTATCTAATAAATAAATAGGTTTATATCGATAAATAGCTCTAATTTGCTTGAACATGCTATATGACTAATTGTTAATGAATGCTTCTTATCTTGCTTTTACGTTATCATTGAACATCTCTAATTAAGAAAGGAACTATGTCATTGATATTAATGAAAAGTTTTGTGTAATCTTGCCAACATTCAATGTATGAACGGAATCACAATGCTTTCTTTTACATTTCTTATATTTTCAATTGTGGTTACTACCATTAATTTTTCTAATAGTATCACGCTCACTAGAAATTGTTCATAATTTGAATGGAAATGACATTGTTGGCGTGTTGGCCTGGCAGACTCACTTTAGGGCGAGGTGAGGCATGTATCTTATCCAAAATTTGAAAAATTCATGTGTTTGTCACTATGTATAAGAAAATATAAGTGCTTTGTGAACCTGAAATACAAGTATAACCCACCCCAAAAAAATCCTAATGTGAAAAGGTAACCGTCTAAAATTAGCAGGGAAATGAGAAAAGGGAACAAAGATGGCCAATTACTTTCTATGGTTCAAGATTTTTTTATTTATTCTGTATATGATTTGTCCAAATATTTTGGATCACAATTAATTTAACACTATAAGACTTAGAGAGTTGGTGTTTGCCTTCACATTTAGTTAAAAATTGGCACATGAATAGTTTACTCTTAATCGTTACAAATTAATTATTCTATTCGTTTTATGTTCAGCCTAATGTAGGTTATATACAATGCTGATAAAGCTTGCTAAGCTTGTGCAAAAGAAGAAAAGCCTTAATTAGTTAGCTTATAATTAAACAAAGAAATCCAGAAAACAATCCATCAGTAAGGTAAACTTTTGTGGGCATATTTATATATATATATATAGATAGATAGATAGATAGATAGATATTGGTTTAGTGTATATATCGATAGAATCTCATTCTAAAGAACACTATATCACCTCTCATGATCTAAAATTGCTCCTCCAATAATTATATCACTTTTCCTCCTCTTTTATCTTCTAGGGAGAGAAGAGTAAAAGAATAGAGGAGAAGAGCAGAGCAGAGCAGAGTGCATGAAACCAAATGACCACTCCAAGATACAAAAGGTCGCTTCTTTTATCTCTACTCTCTCAACCTTAAAGGGAAGACTTGGAAAGGAAAAGGAAAAGAAGAAATACACATATATAAGAAAACTAGATCTTTTTCACATTGACATGTTTATCTATTGTTTTTTGTGACATAAGTATAATTTAAAAAAAGATTTTTGAGAAAAAAATAGAAATTATTATTATTACATTCATGATACGGTTAGACACGAGTGAATAACATTAGTGGGCATGATCCAATCACTCTTATAGAGAGAGAGAGAAAGTTCACCATATTAATCTTGTACTTTATGGTGATGGGATTCTGCAAACTTTTGGGCATAGATTGAGCTACTGAACAATACAATCCAAAAATTAACTAGATATTACAAAAGGTGAGTTTGCTCATTATTTTGTTGTTAAGGAAATATATTTAGATCATATTCTACGCCAATACATGCCTTGGAGATTACGATGTTGCTATTCAGTTTTCTTAAGCAATCCGTCATCATTGCAGCGGACCTACATTAAAAGGCTTAAAAACTACGGGGCCTGCCACCCCAACAAGAATTTTAAAAAAAGGGGGTAGGGAGACGATGTAACTCGAACCATCTAACAGAAAAAATTTGAAACAGGAGATGTACTTAGTGAAAATTTAGAAACTGCAAACTTATTATTGTGAAAATATTTCAATAGATTTGAATCTGATTTCAGTTGAATCTCATTCAGAACAAACCGATTCAAATTAAGAATTCTCAACCCCCAGCCGAGCCAAAGTTGGGTCTACTCCGAATTTGGTCAACCGAGAACCTGACTAGATCAATACATGGATATGTTTTCATGTATATGTATATGTGTGTAATATCTACCTGACCTGAACCGAAAGTCATGGAACTTGAACCCAATTTGTTGACCCGATTAGGGGTCTAACATAGGTAAGAGGATGGCGCTCAGGGGCATCGAACCCTGTTTGTGCTAATTTATCTGAAAATGCACAAAAGTGACGAACGCATCCGAGAGCTGGAGCACTGTGACCCGAACAAGATGCTGATGCCGAGAACTACCCTCAGTATAAAAGGGATTTTCCTTCTGTTATCATTCCAAAACCAGTGGCGGACCCACGTTGGGACCAGTTGAGACATGGTTAACTGGAATTTTAGAAAATAAAGACTGCGTCCTGCACTTTTAGAAGATCTTCGAAACTTAATATGAGTGGGTCTGAGCTGAGATTTTAGAAAAGGAGGAATCAAGAAATAGGAGTTAAAATTAAAATTAAACAGATTTGTTTTGGATGGATGACAAATTTCATAGAGGATTACTATTTGCAGTCTTTTTATTATTCACACATTTTTTAAAATATTAAAATTATTCCTCATCATTTTCACCCTCCTTTCCAACTCAATTTCAAAATTCTCTTATTTTATTTCATTAGTTTTTGACCGGTGTTGTTTTGTTTACTGGACACACATACCTTTACGAATTTTACTGAAGAAAAGGAAGAAGAAAGAATAAAAATAAAGAAACCTAAAAATAAAAATCAATAATAATAAAATAAAAGGAAAAATCAATAAAAATCAAAAACAAAAGAAAGAAGAAGAAGAATATACAATTAGAAACAGAAAAAACAGTCGCCTCTCCTAAGTAAGAGAACCACGTCTCTTATTAATAGAGACTTGTAGAACACACATGGCTGTCTCATAAAAAAGACGTGCTTGTACCGTGTCTTGAGTTAAGAATTACATATTATTTTTTATTTTATTTCAATCAAGAACAAAATCAATATATCAAATAAATAAACAAAAATATATCAAATCAAATTTAAATCAATCTCTTACTCTCTTTTTATCTTTCTCTTTATTATATTTGAAACAATATAAAATGTGAAATATTGAGTAATGTATATTCGATCAAGCTTTTGTAATGAAAAATGGTCATTCTCAAGCTGTAAAACATTACATGAGGAAAAAAAATGATAACATTACAAGAATTAAACCAAAAACATTATAAACACAAAATGACTTGTAACAAAAAGCCCATATGTGAAAACTAGGAAGATGAAACCATCTATAAATACTCTACAAAGAATATCGTGAAAAAATATGAGAGAAAATACAAAACAAAGAACATCTTCTCTGTGTAACCCATTTGAGAGAAACCTTGTACAATCACCCACTTCTTCTTTCCCTTCTTTCTCTAGAGGTCTTCTCGAGCCAAATTGCTTTCTGCTGCAAACTCCAGCAATCATAGAGGTGACGAGCTAAAGCACGGTTGGAGATTGCCTGTCATTGGTATCAAGGCCTAGTTATTGGAAACCTAAACAAATATCGTAGATAATTAAAAAAAAGAGAACCCTATTTTTGTGTTTTTCACGACAAAAAAGAAAAAAAATAGAGGTGACGCTTGGCAAGAAAGTCATAGCAAAAGAAAAAAGGCAAAGGCAATGCTCGACCAAAGGGAAATAGAGGTTACGCTCAATCAGAAGGTAGAGAAAAGAAAAACAAAACAAAATAGAGGCGACGCTCAACCGAAAGGTAGAGCAAAAAGAAAAATAAAAACAAGCAGCAGGGTGGAGCGATAAGCTCAGCTAGAAGGCAAGAGGTGAGGTGAAGCGATAGGTTGAGTGGCAGAATCAATCGGAAGGCAGAGCAATGAGGAAAAGGCAAAGCAGCGAAGAGGTGTAACCCCTTCTTCTCCCTCTCCCCTTCTCTCTTTTCCCCCTCGCTGTATTCTCCCTCTCTTCCTCTCGTTGTAACTCTCTTCTTTATCACCTTTCTCTCCCCCGTTACCCTGTATTCCCTCTCTCTCTCTCTCTCTCTCTCTCTCTCTCTCTCTCTCTCTCTCTCTCTCTTCTCGAAACATCCACTACCCATGGTTTTCTAAAACCATGAGCGGCCAAAACCATCCAGTTTCTAGAAAAAATGCCGGTGGTTTTCCAAAAACCCGATTTTTATTTTACAAAACTATCACTAAGTGAAATTACATAAATACCAAGATATTTTTATATAAAAGGAAGTTTTGCCCCTAATGACAAAAAGACAAAACTATCATTTGGTAGTTTTTGAAAATTATGAAATACCAGACTATGAAAGTACAAACTTATTCTTGTATGATTGAAAAATCACAATTTGCCACTATACAAAAAGAAAGTATTGTCCTTATCTTTTTAAGAAAATTAAAAAACGAGTTGAAGGATATAATTATGCATCTAACCTCGATTAATCACGAATTTTACAAAAAAAATAGGTGCCCTTTTACTATTCTGCACCAAGTCTTTTTGAAAAATTTCAAAACATGATAGAAGGATAAAATTTTTGGTTTGCCCCTAAGGTTTTTAAAAAATTATAGTGGCATGAAATAAAGGAAAAAATTATAGTTTTGTTCCTTGGATAGTTCTAAAATTTTAGAATCAAGTTAAGAGTTTTTTTAGTTGATATCTAAGTATCAACTGAAATTACTCACAAGTACTTGAAAATATTTTTAAATTAGTACCTATATATTATTGTGAATTGCTACAGTTTACTAACACACATGGTTAGTTATTTTTTTACTTTTAGATCATCTTATTATTATTTTTATCAAACAAACTAAAATGAACTCTAGGATTTGTGTATCGAAATTGGCAAAAATAGAAAAATTGAATGGTCTAAATTTTCAAGTGGGAAAAAGACGTATCCCTTTAATATTTACAATTGAAGGTGTAAACTATATTTTAAAGAATACAATTCTATCACCTACTCCAACTACAACAGAAGAAGAAAATGAAGTATACAAAATACTCCTTAGAGATAATACCATAGCCAAAACTATAATGGTAACCTATATAGAGAATGACATAATTGGGGTATTTGAAGAATACGAGACTGCAAAAGAGTTGTTTGATTAAATAAAATTTAAATATAATACTACAACTAAACTATATGTTCAGTTATTACTACAAAAATATAACTCCTACAAAATGAAAGAAAGAGATAATGTAGTAGAACATGTAAACTAAATATTGATAATGGTAAGAGACTTAGTTGTAGCAAAGTTGATCATTCCCAAGGCTATGCAAATATCGACTATACTAAATAGCCTTCCCCTTTTATGGAATATGATTATCATGGCCTTGAGATTAGGAGGTAAAACAAACATTTGTTAGTTATCCCTCAAACTAGCAATGAAACAAGAGCACGTGAATAGAAATAAGAAGGACAAGTTGCTAGTAGCTCAAGAAGAGATTGGAATAAGCTCCAAACCAAACTATAAAAAAATAAACCAAACAAAAGTTTGGCAAGAATAATAAGAAAGATAGTCAAACTTTTAAGAAATTACACAAAACTACTTCTCGAATTAACTCCTTCAATTGTGGAAAAATTGGACACTACAACAGAGATTGTAATAAAAAGAAAACTGACAGTGAAAACACCCAATAGTATGGTCAATCGGAGAAGCAAGACATAATCTGCATGGTTTCAGAATGTCTTTATATGGATCGCCCAATATGTGATTAGTGGATTGACTCTAGAGCAACAAAACATATATTCAATAACAAAGAAGGGTCATGGATCTAAAAGAATATAAATCAGAGGAATATATAGTGTATATGGGAAATAATACTTTCTCAGATGTTCTTGGTGTGAGGTCCTTTAGGATTTTTGTATAAAACACATCAGTTGTTCTAACTTGTATACTAACTGTGCCAATAATAAGGTGTAATTTGGTATTGATCCCTGCCTTGGTTATGAAGGGTTTTGAAGTTAGATTTGTCTTTGGTAAAGTAATCATAGGAAAGCATGAAAGATAGCCTTATAAAAGATTGTTCGATGATGAAAATGTTTGTTCAAATTAAATGAAAGATAAGGATCTTCTATTTATATCGATTGTGCCTTTAATGTTGATGCGAATGTATGACATTAATATCTCTCAAAAAAGTTAATGGAGTTATCTAACTTTGACTTATTGCTTGGATTTTAAGAAAAAACTTTTGGTAAATGTAAAATCTGTATAAAAGGAAAAATGACAAGAAAAATATTTTTTAAAGAAATAACAAGGGCAATAACCCTATTAAAAATCATTCACACTGATTTATGTGAACCTTTTAGGATAAGATCTCATCATGGAAATATATATTTCATAGCCTTTATCGATGATTACTTGATATATATATATATATATATCTTAGCATATAAATTTGAGACACTTGAAACTTTTAAAGAATATAAGCAGGAAGTTGAGAATCAATTGGGGCACACAATAAAAGTCCTAAGATCAGATAGAGGTGGTGACTATAACTCTACGAAATTTGTAGAATTCTGTAAAGATTTTGGTATTTCAAAACAAAATACAAGAACATGTCAACAGAATGATGTAGTGGAAAAATATAACAGGACCTTACTGAATATGACAATGTTCATGTTAATAGACGCATCTCCGCCAATGGTATTTTGGAGAGAAGTACTAAGTACAACTATATATATTCTAAATAGAATATCATGTAAAATTATATTCTTTACACTATATGATATGTGATTTGGAAGAAAACAAAACCTAGTCATCTTAGGAGGTGTGAATCTATCGTTCATGTAAAGATCCTTGACCAATCTAAAGATAAGGTAGACAATCAGTCCTGAAGATATATTTTTATTGGATATCCTAAAGGATCTAAGGAATATCTGTTTTATAACAAGGACCATGGACTCATAGAAAGCAGGGATGTTGAATTCCTAGAAGACACTAAGAATGACATCTTTAAAAATGATGATGAGTACGCTGACGATGTAGATCAATCATCCTCTCAACCCATATTTGATCTTCTTGAAAAAATTGAAACTTTTAGTAAACATAAAAGACCTAGGGTCACAATGTTCTACTTAAAAGATTATCATACTTACCTTGCAGAGGAAGTGTACAATTTGGTAGATTTAGATAAACTAAGCGATAACTTAACATGTCAATAGACTATTGACTCATCTGGATTGTCAAAGTAGGGAAAAGTCATGGATGAGAAAATTGAATCCATTGAGAAAAATAAAGTATGTGAATTGACTGATTTGCCTAAAGGAATGAAAGCTATAGGTTGTAAATGAGTTCTCAAAAAGAAATATAATTTCGATGGAACAATCAATAAGTTTAAAGAAAAGTTGGTTGCAAAAGGTTTTTCGCAAAATAAGAGGATATATTATGTTGAGACATAATCCTCTCTTGTGAAATTTATATTCATAAGAATAATCCTGGTAATATCAGCATATTATGATTTGGACTTACATCAGTTAGATGTAAAAATTGCTTTCCTAAATAGAGATTAAGATAAAATCATATATATGCAACAACCCGAAGGATATAGAGTTAAAGGCCAAGAAGATAAAATATATAGGTTGAAAAAATCCCTATATGGCCTTAAACAGTCAGGTCATGAATGATATTTAATTTTTTAAAATATCATTATTGAACTTGGGTTTGTAACTAATGAACTTGACCACTTTGTATATATTTGGAACATTGGGAGCCACTTTGTTATCTTATCATTATATGTATATGATATATTGGTGACTGAAAAATAATAATTAGATGATTGTCAAAATTAAGTCATGGTTAATTTTGAGTATAAAGATTTTTCGAGATAGAGAATCTAAACTTCTATACCTAAGTCTGAAGAGATATATTGATTATATACTCAAGAAATTTAAAATTGGTGAATGCATGTCCGCATTTACACCCGTTGTAAAAGGAATGAAATTGAGTAAGGTTGATTGTCCTGGTGAAGGAGACGATAAGCCTAATGTTCCTTATGCACATGCCGTGGGAAGCTTAATGTATGTTATGTTAAGTATAATACCTTACATTAGATTCACTGTTGGTCTTATGAGTAGATATCAAAGTAATTCTAGATGACAACATTGGATAACTTTGAAAAGGATCCTAAGATATGTTAAGGGAACAAAAGACATGAAATTATGTTTTCAAACAAATGAACTGAAAGTGACAACATACTCAAATGTTGACTTTGCTGAGAGCAAAGATGACAATAAATCAACTTCGGTCGAATATTTTTATTTGGAGGTGGAGTTGTTTCTTAGACTTGAAAAAAACAAAGCTGTGTAGCATTGCATACATAAGAGGTCGAGTATGTGGATTGTTGTATGATTGTAACTAGTGTCGTTTAGATAAGCCGCTTCATACGTGATTTGAAGCTAGTTATAGTTAACGAGTCGATTGTCATTTATTGTGACAACAATGCAATAATTATTCTTATTAAGAGTGAAACTTATAACTCTAAAAGCAAGCATATAATGGTTAAATACCATTATTTTCATAATATGGTTATGAGAAAGAAAATATCCATCTCATACATGCCAACTAATGATATGTTGGCAAACCCCTTAACTAAAGGCATAACAGACAATCTTTTCTCAAAGCATGTTACAAACATGGATTTGAGATATGTTTGATTGTTACATAGGTAAGAAACCACACAACGGTAATAATTGCAATAACAATCACACATGACATAACTTTAAAACCCCCACAAAAGTGAAATGCAAAACCAGTATGTCTGGATACTTAGCTCGAATGATCAAGTGGGAGATGTAACAGAAAATGACCATTCTCATACTATAAAATGTTACATTAGAAAAAAGAAATGATAACGTTAAAAGAATTAAATAAAAAATGTTAGAGACAAAGAATGATTTGTAATGGAAAGTTCAAACGTGAAAACTAGGAAGATGAAGTCGTCTATAAATATTGTACAAAGAATAAAATGAAAATACAGAGAACATCTTCCCGATGTAACCTAGTAGAGGAAAATTGTGTACAATTACCCACTTCTTTTTTTCCTTCTTTGTCTACGGGTCTTAAGCCATATCGCTTTCCACTCTAAACTCCCGCAATGATAGAAGTGAAAAGTTGAAGCATGATCGGAGACCGGTAAAATGAAACCCCAAAGAGGGTTGGAGGAGCATATTATAGTAATTTTCAAATTTTAGTAGGTGTAAAATCGGAATGATAGAAAAAATAAATAAATGCGTGGATAGTAAAAAGGATTCGATCCAGTCCATTTACTTGTAGAAAAAGAAATCGACCCATTCTCCTCCTTAAACCCTCTTTCATCAAGCGTTCTCAACCTCACCGTGAAGGAGACCTGGTGACGGCGTGCAGGCAGTGGACGGCGCGTGGATTCATCAATTATAAGGAACCGTTCTTAATATTAAGGCATGCTATTGCTTTTTGTTTTCGATCTTCTCATTGAAATTTTTCAAAAAACTGTGTGATCATTGAACCATTAAACTCAGATTCTGTAGTCCTCAGCCGGTTCATTGCCTAAGGCCTGATTTGGATAGGTTTTTTCCGTTATTTCTTTTTCTTTACTTGCTCTTTGATTAATGTTCCCTTCAAGTTGTTGTGTCGAGTGAGGATTTCGTGTTGGACTTGTTCCCCCGTAGCAGCAAATTCCGTGACTCCTAGTTTGTTCCTCTTTGCGGTGGAAATTTCAAAACCATCTTGAATGGATAAGCGTGGCTTATGCTTCTCTTTGATTTTGATTGGTGTTCTTCGTCTCCCTAAAAATGCCTTTTCTTTTCCTTTCACGTGGACTTTTCGGTAACTCCTTTTGCAGCTTGTGTGCTTGCTAATTTGATACAATGTGCTAACGGTTAGGATACTGTCCTATTCTGTTTTAGGATCCCTTCTATCTCTTTTCTGCTGCGAAAATTGGCAATTCTCTATTCATAAGATATTGGTTTCTAATTTGATTCAGTGTGATAAGTTAGTCTTTGTTGTTGTTCCTAAAAATTCCTTTTTCAAACCTGCTATTAGGTTGTATAGTTTGTAGTTTGTGCGGTTTCGTTTTCATCCACTGTGAACAATTCTTTTTTTTTTTATAAAATTCTTGGTGTTCTTCATTTATGTCAAAATGCCTCCTTTTCCGTTCCTGCTATTAGATTCGTCAGTTTTTAGTTTGTGGGTTTTTTTATCCTGTTTGTAGCTTGAGAGGTTGAGAGCTCCAAAATCTCGCCGTGATACAAATCATTATATTATTAAACCAAATATGTAAAAAATATTTAAGCCAAAATCATTTGAATATGTCTACCCTCGATCTTTGTGTCTAAGAACGTGCAATTTAGAGTTTTAGACCGTTAATTACTAGCAGTGGACTGGAGACTGTTTCATCTACGTTTTCTTTATCTATCTGTACAGTAAGATCTCTTTTATGTTCTTCAAGTTCCTTTCCTGAAGAAACATTAAATTTTGTATTGCGTTTCTCATTGGGAAAATCTACATGTGAAGGAAGAGAAGAAAATGGCAAAGACACGAGTAGGGGCTTTAGTTCATGCTTATATGATCCAAAAATGTTTCGGTGTAATTCTCTTAATCTTCTACTTGGGAGGATGTTAATCAGATTGAACGAACACTTAAATTATAGAACTTGCTTTATAAGAGGTTAATATTGACGCTTGACTTTACAAAAAATCAGAGTAAGGATTGCTCTAGCTCCATACTTTGAGACTACAAATGCGGTGGTATCCCCTACTAGTTCATGGAGGGCCACGGATTATCACTTCCCAAAGTATATCTAACCCCAAAGTTCTAGCTTAGAGGAAATCTTTCTCAGATCACAAAATATGATCTCCCAAAACATCTTACAAACTACTGAACCATGTCTCTCTTGTTGAAAATGTTGTTGCCTGGAAAAATTTAGGATTAATTTTTATTGCAGATCTATAGATGGCTCGGAGTTATTATTAGGGAATTCAGATTATTTTGGCATCAAGCTTTTGCGGAAAGTGTCTTCTAATTTTCATGGGATACCTAATCTGTTTTCATCCTTTTGCATTTGATTGATTTAAGGTTTTTCTTGCCTTGTTGCAGTTCCCTCTTTATTGAGCTTGAGTGATAAGAAGAGATATGGTGACCATAGAGCCTGTTTCTGGCACCCAAGATGGTCAGGTTGGAAAATCTAATGTTGAGGAACCAAACACAGAAGCTGAGGGCTATGAAACTGCTAATGAAGAGGAAGGACATGACCAATCGTCGGCTAATGATTCTTATGAAGATGCACTAACTGATGAACAACTTGAACAGGTCAGTTGATACCTCCTTTATGTTGAATTGAATTCTGATGTGAAGTTTCTTTTGTGCTTAAAACATATCTCAACTTCTTGAAGTTAGGAACTGCTGATGTGTTTCGAGCTCTGCTGCATAGCAACCTCCATTACTCACATGATGATTCCTTCCCCTTCTCTTTACTTAAAAGAAGTTTAGATGCACATAAGAACTTGTGAGCACAAAACTGTAAGTAGTTTTTCTGCCTGTAATCATTGTAAGGAAACATGTATGTTCCTTAATCCATTTTTTTTAAAGATCAAATCTGTATACAAAGTAGCCACAAAGGGCTTATTGTTATTGAATACATGAAGAGAATTTATAAAGGAGAAGAGTGAAAGCTAACAACACAACTGCTGGTTGTTGAAGGCCAACTAAAATAGCCGTTGGCCCCTCGGTGGCCCTCATGGCCCACGTGTCTCTGTTGCCCGGGTGGCTGCAACTTGGGTGACCTTGGTCTGTTGGGACCTAATTTCAGACTATTGGGCTCTGTTGGCCCAATCCTATTATATTTTAACACACTCCCTCAAACTTATGGTGTGTATACCAGTGTTATTCGTAGTCGGACCACGATACGATAGGATAACCTGCTGTATCGTGCGATACGCCTAGAGACCCGTATAAAAGGTCCTTGGCCGAACAGAAACCCGCAAAAATACGAGTTTCTGTTGTTTTTTTAGAGCTCCCCACGCTTCCTTTCTGTGGTTCTCCTCCTCCTTGGGGTTGAAGGGTCCAAAAACGTGCTCCATGGAGTCCATACAAGTCTCCTAACTCGGATTATGGTATATTTTTAGCATTTTTCTTCATTTTTTCTTTTGTATTTGTTGTTTTTTTTTTGTGTTATTTATATTTTTCTTTTTTTTGAATGACAAAATATGAAGTTATTAAGTGTGTGGATATGATTTTTATTGCATTCATGAAGTGGGAGACACTCTATTTGAGTGTTATGTGAAGATTGGGGATTTAAAAAGTGCTTTTATTTTCAGGTTTTTTATTGAATTAAAGTGCTCCATTGAGATGGCAGGAAGGGGTGTTAGAGGCTCACATTCTCGGTCTGATGATCCGGCACGACAGTGGGGTATACTAGTTGAGGGTTCAAGATTAAAGGTCAGATGTATGTTTTGTGAGAAGGTAGTTAGTGATGGAATTTCACGATTGAAGCACCACCTATCAGAGATTAGAAAAGAAGTTTTTCTTTTACAGATAGAGTTAGAAGTTTGCCGGAAGGCATTAAATGACAATGTCTTTAAATAATTGAGAGTATAAAAGAGAGGAGACAACAAAATGATGATTTAGGGCAGTTTGAGGAAGAAATGCTATTGGATTCACTGATAGTATTCCTTCACATGCCAGAATAGAGATTGATAGTAGTAGTTCTCGACCACCAAAGAGGGAAAAGAGGGTTGTTGAAGATTTTGGAAGTGGTAGAAGAGGAAGCTCAGGAAGGAGTGGAGGAAGAGCTGCTTGTAGCATACATTCATTTTTTCCTCCTAGCACCACCTGATGCTCAACCTGGAATTTGTGTTGTAATGGTTTCAGAACAACTGCATGATCAAGCAGACCTTGCAGTGGGCAAATGGTTTTATGATGCATGCATTCTATTTAATGCAACAAATAGTTTTCATTTTCTAGCAATGACAGATGCAATTGCTAATATTGGTCCAGGATATAAGATGCTCTCTTATCAGAAATTGAGAGAAAAGATCTTAGATAAGACCATCCTTGAAGTGCAAGAATATTGTTCGACTTTGAGAGAGTCATGGAAGGAGACAGGATGCATTAACATAATGCACTATCATGAAAGACGAATGGACAGATAGGCGAGGAAGGATCTTGCTAAACTTTCTTATCTACTGTCCTAAAGGACTTATGTTTTTGAGATCTCTAGACATGTCAAAGAAAAGACACACTATAGAGATCCTACGACAAGAGTTTGATAAGGTGATACGTGAGGTTGGGCTAGAGAATGTAGTCCAATTGATTACAGATAATGCAACTAACTATAAAGCAGTTGAGAAGGAGTTAACAGATACTTATGGGACTTTCTATTGGACACCCTGCGTAACCCATTGTTTAGATCTCATCCTTGAAGATATTGGTGAGATGAATGAGATAAAGACAATAACTAAATGTTGATAAGATATCACCAAATTCATCTATAACCTTGCATTTGTATTGTGTATGATAAGGAGATATATAGATAGTGCAAAGTTTCTTCGTACAACTGCAACTCGGTTTGCAACTAACTTCTTATCTATACAGAATGTTCTTCTCAGATGAGTGACAACAATTTGCAGAGTTACCTCAAAATAGAAGAAACAGAAAGTTGAATGAGATTTTAGAGACAGTCTTCAGGAGTACATTTTGGAATGCATGTGTTAGATTGTTGAGAATTATATGTCCTTTGGTAAAGGGTTTTAGATTAGCTGATAGCGAGAAGAAACCATCTATGGGCTACTTTTATGAAGCCATGGATAGGGCAGAAAAAGTCATTAGAAATAATTTTAATAAAAAAAAAGAGGGATTATGTGCCTGTGTAGAAAATTATAGATAATAGATGGAACAAACAATTGCATCAGCCTATTCATGCAACAACATATTATCTAAACCCATTATTCAGGTACTCAACAAGCTTCAAAAGGGACGGTGAGGTTAATCGAGACATCATTGATTGTATAGACAGATTAGTCCCTAATGAGAGTACAACAGATGTTATACATCGAGAGATGAAGATCTATGATAATGTTCTTGACTTGATGGGTTTGTCTGTAGTAATTCGCAATCGTACTACTATATGTCAAGGTAAATTGTTTATCTTTATATTTAAGTTTCTTAAATCAATAAATTTTATATTATTATGGATTATATCCCTAATGTTTGCCTTTTTCTAGAGATGTTTGGTGGAATAGGTTTGGAAGTGATTGTCCAAACCTTAGTGATTTTGCAGTCAGAGTTATGAGCCAAACTTGTAGTGCAACAGATTCTGAAAGGAATTTGAGTGTCTTTGAATACATCCGTACAAAAAAGTGCAACAGGTTAGAAAATAAGCTGCTCAATGACTTAGTTTTCATCCGTTGTAACATGCGGTTTCGCTAAAGGTAATCTTGTATTACTTACTACTTAGTACTGAAAAATTCAATTCAATATATTGTTTGACTTCAATTGTTAATGTGATTTACTAACTTCTAGTTCTTATCTTTCTTTCTTGTAGGCAATTGAAAAAGATAAATAAAGAAGAAAGCCAATTTGATCCAATAAGTTTGGATAATTTTGATATATTAGAATACTGAATTATGGAATATAACGAAGAAAATGCCCTCTTGACTAAAGAAGACATTGCATGGATTAATTTGGAAGGAGCGCAACAACATTATGAAGGAGATTAAGATTTTGATTTTCAAGCAGAAGATGGTGATGATGATGAGGATCTTTAGCAAGGAGAAGATGAAGATTATTTAGTTGATGATCCTGATTACAATATGCAAATGTAAATGTATTTCATTTTTTGCTTCAAAATATATAAATTTGGATGCAATTATTCAATGTGGAATGCTCAATGTGTACTAAACTTTGCATTATATGAATTCAAAGCAATTACCAGATTTTTCCTAATTTTTTCTATTTTTATTATTTTTAAAAAATATATATTTTCTATTTTTTAATATTAAAGTACGATACGATACACTCGTATCGTGGAGCTCAACGATACGCAATATGATATGCGTCAGATAATACTAGAGTATACCGAAAGTTTGTCTAACAAAAAAGACATGAATATGAGAGGGCACAACATTCTTCGAAACATCTTTCCACAACCAAAGTATCAATTTGTTTTTCATCTTTCATAAAGACAATCAAAGTATCAATCTATACGTTCACTTAGTTTCTAAAACCAACAAGACAATTTATGATATCTAGTCCAAAAGGCAAACAAAAAACGAGTCAAATAAGTTCTTTAAGTTGATTTGCTCTAATTCAAGAAAGTCATTTGATAAAAAATATTGATATAATCCAAATAAGATTGTCTATTATCACAAATAGGTTCATAAATCATCACAAACTTATGATATTGTAAGGCGACCTTGGTATATCAAATAAGCTTTTTAAGTTAAAGCTCAAGCCATCAAGTCAAACAAGTTTTTTATGGTTAAGTTTAAAACTCAAGTTTTAAGGACAAACTCGAACTCAAATAAACTTTTTAAGGCAAAACTCAAAACCTTTAAATCAAAAGCTTTTTAAGGTTAAGATCAAAACCCGCCAAGTTAAAAAAGCTTTAAGGTTAAGCTCAAACCCGAGTTTTAATAATAAACTCGAACCTAGAGAAACTTTTTAAGGCAATGCTAAAAACCTTCATACATACAATTTTGAAGGCCCTTAAATATTCTTTTGTACGGTTCTAAAAATAAGTCAATCCATTAAGATGATTAGAACAAGTCAAAATAATCAACTTCATGTTTTTCAAAAAGTCTCATAAGGTTTGTCTTATTATTCTCTTAAAACAAATTTATGAAATGTAAGTTAATCAAGATAACTATAATTACTTTTTCAATATTGATTACTCTCCAACCAAAATGCCAACAATACGAAACATCTTAATCACAAAGATCTCTAACAAAAAGCCAACAAACGGAGATCATAATCTCATAAAAAAGCAACCTTAAAGTTATAAATATCACAAAACTTCAAAAAATAATTACACCTTCAAATATCAATTAATTTTCAACAAAAGGCCACAACATGAAGCACCTTAATCACAAAGGTCTTCAACAAAAGGCCAACAACATGGATCTTAGTCATACAAGTATATGCAACTTATTGTCAACAAATATTTTTCTAATAACAACAAAGTTTTAATTCTCAAATAACAATAAGTGCATCTTGAAATATTAATTGATTTTCAGCAAAAGGCCAACAACATAAAGGACCTTAATCACAACGTAAGGGCTTCAACAAAAGTCCAACAACATGTATCTCAATTATCGAGGAAGATGCAACTTATTGTCAAACAAATAACAAACGAATTTTCTTGCAAATGAGATACCAAACAATTAATCCAACAAATATTAAAAAATAAAAAGTTTAAAAGTGCACACTTGGATGAAGGCCAAATCAGATCAAACAGACAGGGTCTGTATCTGGGTCAAGAAGAATATCATATTTTAACGGGTTTGGATCCAAGACTAGGATCCTGTATATGAGTGTAAAAGCTACTTAACAATGCACAACACCGGAACCCTCTTTCTCTCTCTCCTTCTCACGCCCTTCTACTTTCTTTGCTGAATGTCGAGAGATCGCCTCATCTCTCTCTTTATTGCCGCCCTCCTTTTCCACCGCACAACACCGGAACCCTCTTTCTCTCTCTCCTTCTCACGCTCTTATGCTTTCTTTGTTGAATGCTAAGAGATCGCCTCATCTCTCTCTTTGTTGTTGCCCTCCTTTGCCACCATTGACCACCATTGTCAGCCTCCTTTCTCTCTCCTTTCTCCTGGCCTATGCTCTCAGTCCTTCAAGCGATGGGCTTCAATGACAATGTTATGCCCTAACGGAAGGCTCCTCCCTTCTTCCTTCTTTCTTATCTTCCTTATTTTCCTCCTCCAGAAAAGGAAACATGAACCGCACTGGATAGATTGCCGACATGAAAATTTTCACTCCGGAGTTATGGGAAACTTAAAGTGAAACTTTTTCTATCTACGCTTGCTCGAGCGTGTCAGCTAGTTTTTCAAAACTAGCAAAAGTTTTTGACTCCTTTGGCCATTGTAGGCAAGCAAACTCTTTTCACTTAAACCTTCTTCAGGGTCGGTTTAAGCGCTTAGAAATTTCAATTTAAAAACAAGTATGACTCCATGAATACCAGGCGCTTTGAAAGACTTTTGATTGTACACTTTGATCCAACACTTGAAATGAACAAGTCCTGAAAAACAGAGTATTCTGTTTTCAGGGCTTGTTTATAAAAAAGACGTGGATGTGCTACAGGCCTCCAAAAATCACTAAAATTTTATCAGACCAAGTCTGTGGTGTGGAGAACCTGTGGCCTTTTACAGATATGAAATTGGAATTGTATTGAATTGGAATTAAATTTAAGAAGAGGGCTTACTTACTGACCCAGAACTGTTCTATCACAGAAATACAGAGGCTCAAAGATGAGCTTGTATCTGTGAGCTGAGTTCTGAATTTGATGATTTTGATGTTGTTGGAAAGCTAAGGATGAATCAAGAATCGAGTGATTTGGACTTCTGTAAACAGAGTTATGGGACAAACAAAAACCCATACTCTGTCACGGAGAAAACGACTGTGTAGACAGTGAGCAGATTTTGATTCGATCTTTCCTGATTTTATTAACGGGGTTGTACGGTCCTAAAATTCTTGATTTTTTTTCTAAGAACCTTGTGCGTGCAGATGTTGCTCCTAAAATTTCAGCTCACTTGGATCACGGAGTAAGGAATTAAAATTGCAGCAATCAAGGATGCAGATGGAGAAAACAGATTTTCAGTTTTGTAGAGAATACGTGCAAATACAAACTCACACGAAAGTAAATTGCACCCACTCTACATCCGAATTTAAAACTCACGCGAATTGAAATTGCCGCAACTCTACATCCCAAATTAAAACTCACACGAATGAAATGTACATATTAGCTTAAGGATAGAGGGGGTAGGAAGTATAGAGTTTTTATAATGTATATTGGGGTAGAATATCAAACAATTAGAGTGCATGTGTGTGTGTCGATTCATCCATGAAATGAAATTTGAAGCAACTCTACATCCCGAAATAAACTCACACAAAGGGAAATATACATTAAGGATAGAGGGGGTTAGGATGTATAGAATGTCTATAACATATATTGGGGTAGAATATCAAACAATTAGAGTGCACGTGTGTGTGAATGGTGATTCATCCATGAAATGAAATTTGCAGCAACTCTAAATATTACAACTTGGGGGGAGATGAAACTCCATTAATACAACCCCATTTAATGAATTGAAAGAAGAAAGCTAGGATTAGAATTGAGTAAGAGATGAACTTACACGAGTTTTTTATCAAAAGGGGTTGGGGATTCAAGAATGAATCCGGCCACCACTCTTTTCTTCCTTTAATCTCCCATAAACACTCAACTAACTCTCTCTCCTTCACCCCTCCTTGAAGTGAACGACCCTCAATGCTGGACAATTCCCTCCCCTAGCTTAGCACTCACCCCAAAGTGGCTTCCTCTTCTCCAAGTGTTCAAGAATGAATCATCCACCCCACCCCTTGGCCCTTTTTATAGGCCAAGGGGGGCTGGTTCTAGCCTCTTCTATGGGGCTTGTTGGACCTATCTTTTGAAGGTATTGATCCAATTTAGTCCATCCACTTAATGGTCCCCCTTTGTGTTGACATGGACCAGCCCCATGTGGGCTAGTCTCCAAGTGAACCCGGCCTTAGCCTAGGTTCCATCGAGCTCACTTAGTCGGTCAATGCTTGCTTTCGGGACTTGATTACTTGATGCTTGGTTTGATCGGTTCGGCCATGCCTTGAACTTGTACTCGACCCTATACTTGAAGTAGATATTAACTCCATTCGGCCCTTGACTTGAATTGGATGGATTCTTGATGATGCCTTAGTACCATGTTATTAGATAAAATGTGCTTCATCTCGGCCATGTATTGGATTTGAATTGGCTTCATTGCAGCATGATCTTGGCCCAATTCGGGTGCCCTTGACTTCATACCTCCTTGATAAGCTTGGATTCATTTGTTCCTTGCCTTTGACTTGAACACACCTTGAGATGCAACGAAATTTGAACTTGATCGGGTTGATTTCCATCCAGTCTCGATTTGCTTTTGAATCTGCACTAGAGTCTTTGTATGGGTCATGGTTTGGGTTCAAATGTGGGATTGAATTGACTTGAATTCGAAACCTTTTAGCTTTTGAAAATAATTGAGTTCAAAAACCTTCGAAACTTTTGACAAATATTTCTAAGTTTTTTCCTTTTGGAACTTTCAAAACATTTTTATTTAGGTTGTTTACAGATGTCCCCCTTTGGCATTAATCCAAATGTATTTGGATAATGTCAAAGAAGAAAACACCCTTTTGTTTTTCTTCCTAAACTTTTCCTCGAGAACATGGATCATCCCAATTTTCTAAAAACCCTTTTCTTTATGATAGGTAAGAGGGGATTGGAGCCAAAGGGGACTTGGCCTATGGTGGTTCTAGTCCTAATCGGGATCATGCACTCAACGACCATGCATGCATGCATGGGTATGAGTGGGTGACATGAGTGATGTGCATTGGAATATGACTTTCTAGAGATCCTAAACATACAATTATTGAACTTGGGAGGCTCATGAAGGCCGGCTGCCTCAAGTGAAGTGATCTTATGTTGCTTGATGTTTGGGGTTTTCAAAATTTAATTTCAAAAGAAGGGGAAATCCTTTTAGCTTTAATCACAAGGATTTCTAGTTTCTTGTGGTTCCCTTCACTCGGGTCTTAACACCTACTACTTAGTAGAGGTTTTATAAGAAAATTAAGAAATCATTTTAAAATTCTACCACTTACACCACGAAGTCTAATTCTCAAACAAAATGAGATTCAAATAAGTAAATCCTATTCCTATTTTAGGATTTTCTTAGACGAACATTTCTCCATTGGGATAAATTGTGGGGATATGAGAAAGAGTTACCACAGTCCCTTTTGAAGCGTCCCGTGGTTTAAGGCAAGAGATGAAAAATTTGCTCTTTTTGAGCTTTTGGCAAATTTTCTCTTCTTTCATAGAGGGCTTCCCATTCTCTTTTTGGAGGATTTTTCTTTTCTTTTCCCTTTTTTTCTTTTTCAATCAAAGAACTCTTTTTGCCTTCTTTTCTATTTGAAGGAAATTTTTGGAGGGATTTTCATACCCTCTTTTTCTACTTTTGCCAAATTTTCCTTTTTGGGGAAGAGAAGTGAAATGGGGAGAGACTCGTCCCAATGGTTTACTCGGTTCATCTAAAATCACCCTATTTCAAAAATAGCATTTAGTACTTGAAAATATTTTGTTATATCGAACAAGGCTCTATTTTGTAAGATGGAGATTTTTAAAATGTAACCCATTGATTTTGGAAACTCTACTTTTCGTAAGGCATTCATTCCCTTATTCAGGGTCACATGATCCACCTTGATCCTTCTTTCAAGAAATTCAAAGGAGACCCCATTTTAAAGCACTTTCCAAAGGATTTAGCATAGACCCTACACATGATATTTTTTCAAATAATGAGCATTTATAGGGTCTACTAAATTCCTACCCTCAACATCAATTAACCAATATGCATTGTTAGTAGTGGCTCCACGTACAACATAAGGGTCATCCCACTTGGGCCGCCACTTTCCGAGGGGGTGAGGGCCTCGGTGGTGAATGGTCTTGAGCACGAGGTCTTCCACTTTGAAGTGGCGAGCTTTCATGTGCTTATCTTTCATGTGCTTATCATAGTGTCGGGCTATCCTTTGCCTATATGCATGTGCATGATCCATGGCAATGAGCCTTTTTTTATCTAACAAATTGAGCTCCATCATTCTAGTATGGTGTAGGGTTTCTAATGGAAGATCTAATGCAAGTGATATATGGAATGAATGCAATTTTGTATGAATGAGGAGTATGGCATTCGTACCATAGACCAACTCAAATGGGGTGGCATTTGTGGGTGTTCGGATGGAAGTTCTATAAGCCCATAAGGCTTTATCGAGCTTCTTGTGCCATGTCCTACCCTTTTCTATGGTTTTCTCAATGATGCTTATGAGGGTTTTGTTTGTGGCTTCGGCTTGGCCGTTGCCTTGAGGGTAGTAGGGTGATGAGAAATGTTGAGTCATGCCATATGTAGCACATAGCTTTTCCATCTTCTCATTTTTGAATGGGGTGCCATTATCGGACACTAGGTCTTTTGGAACTCCAAAATGGGCCAAGATATTTTTCTTAATGAATGCTACTACATGTTGTCCTTGGACGTTAGCCAAGGATGTAGCTTCAACCCATTTAGAAAAATATTCGGTGGCTGCTAGGATGAACCTATGTCCATTGGATGCATTTGGGGTTATGGGTCCTATGATGTTGAATGCCCACATGGCAAAGGGCCAAGGGCTCACGATGGAATATAGGGTAGATGATGGGATGCGTATGGCATGCCCATGCACTTGACATTGATGACACTTTCTAACATGATCATGGCAATCTTGTCTTAGGGTGGACCAAAAATACCTTGCTCTAAGTATCTTCATGGCCATCATATTTGCATTGACATGGCCTCCACACTCTCCATCCTGGAACTCATGCATTATAGTCCTAGCCTCTTCAAGGTCTACACATCTCAACAAGATGCCTGTAAAACTCTTTTTGTAAAGTACTCCTCTCAAAATTACATACCGGGTTGAAATTTTTCTAATGAAAGCTTGGTCTCTAGAAGAAGCAAATTCGGAAAATCCTTCATTTTCTAAAAAGTTTTTAATGTCATAAAACCAAGGTTTTTCACTTGAATTTTGGTCATTTTGGCAAATCTCCAAATCGTGGGTGGATGGAGTGGGTGAGTGCCATATCTCTAAGGACCGGGTTCCCAAGGTGGGCTCGACCCTTAGAGCTGATCCTAAAGATGAGAGGGCATTCGCTATGGTGTTGTCCTCTCTTCCTATGTGAGTGAGTATACATGATTTGAAGGAATCGACCAACTTAGTGGCCAATTCGGGGTATGGAATGAGTTTTTCGTTTTTGACTTGCCAAACTTTTAAAACTTGTTCACAACAAGTAAAGAATCTCCAAAGACTTTGATTCATAATGCCCTAGATTTTTCAAAACTTTTAGGCCTTGCATGAGTGCTTCATATTCGGTCACATTATTTGAACATTCAAAATCTAGGTGAATTGCAATGGGGATCTCTCCCTTTCTAAGAGATATGAGGATGACTCCAACACCTGCCCCTTGTTGGTTTCTTGCCTCATCAAAGTACATCTTCCATACTTGGTTTTAATTAAAACAGCTTGTTAAAACATGGTTTTGAAACTCATTTGCCAATATGTCTTCATCGGGCATTTCATAAGTACGGGGTATGTTTCTTCAAGGGGAAACTCGGCCACGTGATCGGCTAAGGCTTGTCCCTTAATGGAGGTTTGATGGTGAAATTTTAAATCATACTTCATTAAGAGGAGCTGTCATTTACCAAGCCTACCCGTTAGGATAGGTTTTTCAAATAAGTGCTTGATTGGATCAAGCTTGGACACTATCCATATCTCATGGTCTAAGAGGTAGTGTCTAAACTTTTCGCAAGCCCATACCAATGCCAAGCACGTTTTCTTCATGGCTTATAATTCCTTTAATATGCCAATAGAGTTTTCGAAATGTAGTAAATGGCGTACTCTTTATGGCCATCATCCTCATATTGAACTAACAAAGCACCCAATGCATTCGTATGTATAGAAATGTAAAATAACAAAGGTTTTCCTTGCTTTTGAGGTTTTAAAATAGGAGGATTTACCAAATAAGTTTTTAATCTTTCGAAAGCCTTTTGACAATCATCGCCCCATACAAATTTCACCCCTTTTCGCAAAAGTTTGTTGAAATGTTCGCATCTTGTTGCTATGTTTGAAATGAACCTCCAAATTGCTTGGAGGTGACCTTGGAGGCTTCGGATTTGGGTTAAATTTGAAGGTGGAGGCATGTCTACGATGGCAACACTTAGAGGGGTCGACTTGAATGCCCCTTTGGCTCACCATAAAGCCTAAAAGCTTACCCGATTTTATTGTGAAGACACATTTTTTAGGGTTTAGTTTCACTTTGTAAAGCCTAAGCCTTTTGAAAACCTTTTACAAATATTCAATGTGTGTGCATCGGGTTTTTGATTTCACCAAAAGATCATCCACATGTACTTCTAAGAGCTCATGAATTTTATCGCGAAAAATAGTAGTCATGGCTCTTTGGTATGTGGCACTAACATTTTTTAAACCAAATGGCATAACCGTGTAACAGTATGTGCCCTAAGGTGTAGTAAAAGTAGTTTTAGCCTGATCTTTTGGTGCTAACTTGATTTGATTGTAACACGAAGAGCCATCCATAAAAGAAAACATTTCATGATTTGTAGTGCTATCCATTATCAAATCGATGTTTGGCAAAGGAAATTTGTCTTTTGGAGTGACTTTGTTCAAATTTCTAAAATCGATGCAAATTTGAATTTTCCCATTGGATTTTCGAACCACAACTATGTTTGAAACGCAATAGGTTTTATAAATCCGGCTTCATTGGGATGGATCTTCCTAAGCTTTTGCTTTATGGGTTTAACATTTGGTTCTAGGGGAAGACAATGCTCTACTATCTTTGGGTCTAGACCCGACATGTCTTCGTAGGTTCATGCAAACACATCTATATATGACTTGAGAAATGTAACGAATGATGCTTTTTCATGCTCATGCAAACATGCACCGATTTTAACATGCTTGGGATTAGACTCACTCCCTAGATTGACTTATACACAATCCCCTCCTATGAAATTTGAAGGTTTTTCTAAGTCAAGGATTTTATGAAACTCGGGAAGCTCGTGTTGTGAAGAGGAAGTTGACAGAATGTTTAGAGTCTAGGTTGTATCGTGTAATGTCTTTATGTTCAGTTCTATGTAATTAGTGTGAGTTATGTACGGTTTGGATCCCAATGGATCAGATTCTGACTTAGGGAATTTCTTCTAAGTATGAGGATGTTAAGAACAATATTCTTAGTAGAGAAGAACTCCCACCATTGAGTACAATATATTCTCTCCTACTTCGTGAAGAGGACAGAAAGTAGCTAGAAAAGAAAACCAAAGTGAATATATCAGAAACTTCAGCATTCGTAGGAAGATGTACATCTACTCCCACCTTTTCTAGGGAGAAAGGAGGTTATGGACGAGGCAGAGACAGATCTGGGACCACTTCTGAAGACAAGGATAAGTTAATCTGTTCACATTGTGGAAAATCACGCCATACGAGGGAAACATGTTGGAAATTAGTTGGAGTACCTACTCAGTTTTAAAATCAGAATCGATCCAACAGGATTTACTTCAGCAGTGATCAGAGAGAAACCAAGGAACGATGATAGTACGACCACATTAGCATATATGAAAAAGAAATTGAACTCCTTAAAGCCAGACTAACTGATTCTCAATCTGCGTCTACATCATCTCACAGTAATCCTCAGGCCATGGTGGCATATCCTTTTTCTTTCCTAAGTCAGGTAATATTGGTTCTTCTTATTCACGTATTTGAGTTATTGATTCAGGTGCGATAGATCATATGGTCAGTCAAAGAGAGTTTTTTGATAATTATGAATTGTCTTAAAACAACATTAATATCAAACTCGCAGATGGTTCCTATACTCCCATAGCTGGAAAAGGAAGTATTACTACTTCGTTTGGTATCTTTAAGAATGTCCTGCATGTTCCAAATATCTCAGTCAACTTATTATCAGTGTTTGCTATGACTAGAGATAAAAAATATAGTATAATATTTGATTCTACTGGGTGTTACTTTTAGGAGATGCAGACGGGGAGGATCTTTGGACAGGGTAGTGTGAGAAGAGGCTTATATTTCTGCGAGGATCATAAAGGAGCAGCACTGCAATCAATTATGATCACCAGGGAACAGAAAGAGGACATATCTCGATGGCATCAAAGATTGGGACATTTACCATTATCTAAGGTGAGAATGTTACTGGTAAAATTTAAGGATTGTAATAATTTGAATTTAAATTGTGAGACTTGTCAAAAGGCTAAGCATCTTCGTGTTTCTTTTTCTTTAAGTGGAAAATCTTTTGGAAAATGGACTTATGAGCACGAGGCCCGGCTTGACACTTTAGGAATTATCTGAACTTGACATGATTTATCGACTTTGAAAATCCTACACATGCACAAGTTTAGCAAAGTTAAAACACGTTTTTGAAAGCTTTCTTGGAGTTCACTTGTTTGAAATGAAGTTCCTTAAGACCCAAGTCCCACCGGGTGTGCCAATTCTGTAGACATGAAAATTTTCATTTCAGAGTTATGGAAAACTTGAAGTGAAACTTTTTCTATCGACGCTTGCGCAAGTGTATCAGCTAGTTTTGCAAAACTAGCAAAGGTTTTTTTGAAAGTTTTTGACTCCTTTGGCCATTGTAGGCAAGCGAACTCTTTTCACTTAAACCTTCTTGAATTGAACCAATGTTCAAGGGTCGGTTTAAGCGCTTAGAAATTTCAATTTAAAAACAAGTATGACTCCATGAATAACAGGCGCTTTGAAAGAATTTTGATTGTACACTTTGATCCAACACTTGAAATGAACAAGTCCTGAAAAACAGAGTATTCTGTTTTCAGGGCTTGTTTATAAAAAAGACGTGGATGTGCTACAGACCTCCAAAAATCACTAAAATTTTATCAGACCAAGTCTGTGGTATGGAGAACCTGTGGCCTTTTACAGATATGAAATTGGAATCGTATTGAATCGGAATTAAATTTAGGAAGAGGGCTTACTTACTGACCCAGAACTGTTCTATCACAGAAATACAGAGGCTCAAAGATGAGCTTGTATCTGTGAGCTGAGTTCTGAATTTGATGATTTTGATGTTGTTGGAAAGCTAAGGATGAATCAAGAATCGAGTGATTTGGACTTCTGTAGACAGAGTTATGGGACAAACAAAAACCCATACTCTGTCACGGAGAAAACGACTGTGTAGACAGTGAGCAGATTTTGATTCGATCTTTCCCGATTTTATTAACGGGGTTGTACGGTCCTAAAATTCTTGATTTTTTTTCTAAGAACCTTGTGCGTGCAGATGTTGCTCCTAAAATTTCAGCTCACTTGGATCACAGAGTAAGGAATTAAAATTGCAGCAATCAAAGATGCAGATGGAGAAAACAGATTTTCAGTTTTGTAGAGAATATGTGCAAATACAAACTCACACAAAAGTAAATTGCACCCACTCTACATCCGAATTTAAAACTCACGCGAATTGAAATTGCCACAACTCTACATCCCAAATTAAAACTCACACGAATGAAATGTACATATTAGCTTAAGGATAGAGGGGGTAGGAAGTATAGAGTTTTTATAATGTATATTGGGGTAGAATATCAAACAATTAGAGTGCATGTGTGTGTGTCGATTCATCCATGAAATGAAATTTGAAGCAACTCTACATCCCGAAATAAACTCACACAAAGGGAAATATACATTAAGGATAGAGGGGTTTAGGATGTATAGAATGTCTATAACATATATTGGGGTAGAATCTCAAACAATTAGAGTGCACGTGTGTGTGAATGGTGATTCATCCATGAAATACAATTTGCAGCAACTCTAATTATTACAACTTGGGGGGAGATGAAACTCCATTAATACAACCCCATTTAATGAATTGAAAGAAGAAAGCTAGGATTAGAATTGAGTAAGAGATGAACTTACACGAGTTTTTTATCAAAAGGGGTTGGGGATTCAAGAATGAATCCGGCCACCACTCTTTTCTTCCTTTAATCTCCCATAAACACTCAACTAACTCTCTCTCCTTCACCCCTCCTTGAAGTGAACGACCCTCAATGCTGGACAATTCCCTCCCCTAGCTTAGCACTCACCCCAAAGTGGCTTCCTCTTCTCCAAGTGTTCAAGAATGAATCATCTGCCCCACCCCTTGGCCCTTTTTATAGGCCAAGGGGGGCTGGTTCTAGCCTCTTCTATGGGGCTTGTTGGACCTATCTTTTGAAGGTATTGATCCAATTTAGTCCATCCACTTAATGGTCCCCCTTTGTGTTGACATGGACCAGCCCCATGTGGGCTAGTCTCCAAGTGAACCCGGCCTTAGCCTAGGTTCCATCGAGCTCACTTAGCCGGTCAATGCTTGCTTTCGGGACTTGATTACTTGATGCTTGGTTTGATCGGTTCGGCCATGCCTTGAACTTGCACTCGACCCTATACTTGAAGTAGATATTAATTCCATTCGGCCCTTGACTTGAATTGGATGGATTCTTGATGATGCCTTAGTACCATGTTATTAGATAAAATGTGCTTCATCTCGGCCATGTATTGGATTTGAATTGGCTTCATTGCAGCATGATCTTGGCCCAATTCGGGTGCCCTTGACTTCATACCTCCTTGATAAGCTTGGATTCATTTGTTCCTTGCCTTTGACTTGAACACACCTTGAGATGCAACGAAATTTGAACTTGATCGGGTTGATTTCCATCCAGTCTCGATTTGCTTTTGAATCTGCACTAGGGTCTTTGTATGGGTTCAAATGTAGGGTTGAATTGACATGAATTCGCAACCTTTTAGCTTTTGAAAATAATTGAGTTCAAAAACCTTTGAAACTTTTGACAAATATTTCTAAGGTTTTTATTTTTGGAACTTTCAAAACATTTTTATTTTGGGTGTTTACAAACACAACCATAAGTCTATGACAACATGAACCCCACTAGAGAGTATGCGTTGATCCTCACAAACACTTGAATCACCAACATGAACTTTAACACTCAGGTAGTCACCAAGGGCTTGCATAACCTTTTCATTCCATTGTGCCAACTCACAAGTGGGAGTAAGAACCAACGAATGATACTGACATGATTGTAGTCCAATTGTTGCAAGACCCCTGAACATTCTTTGTCTCGTGTTGGAGGATATGAGATATGTTTCGGCATGAAGCCCCACAAGATTTAGCGCGATCGAAACCAACGAGGCATCGGGAATCACCAAAACAACCATCGCCATCTCCGATCGTGATCACTGCTCCACCTTTGCCATTCCTTCCCAGCCATAAAACTGCCTCCAACTATCTTCGCCAAAATCTCTAGCTACATTTCAACATCAGCCACGGTTGAAGCCACCGACCATCCGCCTGCACCTTGATACTGTGTTTTGATCTGTTCAAATCTGACTACATGACAGGTAGGTCCTTCTTTGGATTCTAGTAGTCCACGGATGGATTTCTCAGCACCAACATCCTCAATGCCCAGCGAATGCATATTCATCAGGTCAGATGGCCATTCGAATAAGCCGACCGCATCGTCGAAACACCCATTTGACGCAAGTAGCTTGAATGTACCCATGACATCGAGAAGTCGGTCTGGATCATCATCAAGGGGAACGATGGCTCCTGACTTCAGAAATTCAGACTCTCAAGCTATCTCCATGTGCATGGCCTGAAGGGGAGTTAGCTGTTTAGACTCCTGGGAAATGTTGGGCTTGCTTTTCGCTCGATGAGAGTTTTTTCGACTATCGCCGCCCATTGGAATGTTCTTGAGGGAGCCTCCAACAATCAAGTATCGCCTACACGACTTGTAGAAATGCTATGACTGCGAAAAGTTCTAGTTGTAATATCAGAACTTGGTGTTAAGGGAATCACAACGCGGGCACTTGTGAGCCTGCTCCATCATCAGAAACTCTTTGGCTTGTTGGCGCTCAACCCCATCTTTGTGCATTTCATTACGTTTGGAAAGCCTCAACACAACCAAAGGGGCATGCATTGCAGATTTTCTCTTCAGGCCTGACCCAATTACTGCAACACCAGAACCACCACCAAGAGTCAATATGTTGGCCGGTACGTCAACACCGTCGCATGGACCACCGAATGCCTTGAACGTCACCAACGAATCTGATACCATGTAAAGAAATAGGTATGTTCCTCAATCCATTTTATTGAAAATCAAATCTATATATAAAGCAGCTACAAATGGCTTAATGTTATTGAATACATAAAACAACAACAACAACTAAGCCTTTTCCCATACTAGACGGGGTCGGCTACATGGATTCTTTGTTTCCACAGATCCCTATCGTGTGCCATGTTAGCAGTTAACTCCCAATAAGCTAGATCATTCTTTATTGTTTCTTTCCAACACTTTTGTGGTCGTCCTCTACCTCTTCTAATACTTTTCAAATTTAGTTTTTCTAACCTTCTTACAGGTTCTTCTTTTGATTTTCTTTCTATATGTCCAAACCATCTTAAACGATGTTCTCTCATTTTATCCTCTATTGGTGCCACTCCTAATTTGTTTCTAATAACCTCATTATGTATACGGTCTTTTCGTGTATGACCACTCATCCATCTCAAATGTTATTGAATACATGAGGAAAATTTATAGAGGAGAAGAGTGAAAGCCAGCAACACAACTGCTGATTGTTGAAGGCCAATATCTATTAGCCGTTGGCCCCTTGGTGTTCCAAGTGGCTTTGATGGCCCAGGTCTCTCTGATGCCCGGGTGTCCCCGGCTCGGATAATCTTGGTCCGTTGGGACCTGATTTCAAATAAAGACTTATGGACCGTGGACCCATCCCTATTACATTTTAACAATCATATGGTACATTAGTCATGTGATTATTTTTTACTCTATAAAATGAGTCTTAACAGTTTGCTTAGTTAAAGGCACGTCGGATATGGTCCTAAAATGGTTGAGATTTTAAGTTTTAACCATATCTGTCCACATGTCTGACCTGTTTCCATGTCTTGTCATCCCAAACAATGCATTTTTTAAAATTATTTTCCTTCGTAAGAGAGTATGCAATTTATGAGCTTTCTTCCACTCAAATAAAAGTGAACCTTTTGTTTCATAGGAACCAAGTGGATGTGATTTTCAGTACTCTAAACTCTAAAGGAGGATGGTACCAAACTCATCATCTAGTTGCAGCCGTAGGTGATGTCCCAGACCAAGGAGACAGTGTAAGACACCTAGATGCTAGGGTTCATGCAGCAGAAAAGGAATTTACTATTAGTATGCAGTATGGTCCAAGTCCTTAAAGAGAATTTGCTATGAAGAAAAAAGAAAAGGAGGCTACCTTGCCTCTGACTGCTGTAATCTATCTGCCAATAACAAACAAACAAACAACAACTCAGCCTTTTCCCATACTAGACGGGGTCGGCTACATGGATTCTTTGTTTCCACAGATCCCTATCGTGTGCCATGTTAGCAGTTAACTCACAATAAGCTAGATCATTCTTTATTGTTTCTTTCCAACACTTTTGTGGTCGTCCTCTACCTCTTTTAATACTTTCCAAATTTAGTTTTTCATACCTTCTTATAGGTTCTTCTTTTGATCTTCTTTATATATGTCCAAACCATCTTAAACGATAGTCTCTTATTTTATCCTCTATTGGTGTCACTCCTAATTTGTTTCTAATAACCTCATTATGTATACGGTCTTTTTTTGTATGACCACTCATCCATCTCAACATCTTCATTTCTGTCACAAACATCTTTTGTACATGTTGATGATTAACTACCCAACCTAATTGTTACTCTATAATATTTACCTTTTAACTTTAATGGTATCTTCTTATCACAAAGAATACCTCATGCTCCTCTCCATTTTAACCAACCAGCATTAATTCTATGCGTAACATCTCCATCAATTCTTCCATCACTCTGAAAATTTGACCCTAGGTATTTAAAACTTTCCTTTTGGGGGATGCAATGTATGCCAATTTTAATTTCTATGTCCTCTGAGATAACCAAATGATCAAACTTACATTCCATATATTCTGTCTTTGTTCTACTAAGTCGGAGGCCTTTGCTTTCTAATGTTTCTCTCAATAGTTTCAATTTTCTATTAACTTTTTCCTTAGACTCCTCCACTAATACAATGTCATCTGCAAATAACATACAACAAGGTACTTCATCTTGAATATGTTTTGTTAACTCATCAATTAACAACAACAACAACAACAACTAAGCCTTTTCCCATACTAGACGGGGTCGGCTACATGGATTCTTTGTTTCCACAGATCTCTATCGTGTGCCATGTTAGCAGTTAACTCCCAATAAGCTAGATCATTCTTTATTGTTTCTTTCCAACACTTTTGTGGTCGTTCTCTACCTCTTTTAATACTTTCCAAATTTAGGTTTTCTAACCTTCTTACAGGTTCTTCTTTTGATCTTCTTTCTATATGTCCAAACCATCTTAAACGATGTTCTCTCATTTTATCCTCTATTGGTGCCACTCCTAATTTGTTTCTAATAACCTCATTATGTATACGGTCTTTTCTTGTATGACCACTCATCCATCTCAACATCTTCATTTCTGTCACAGACATCTTTTGTACATGTTGATGATTAACTGCCCAACACTCAGAACCATAAAACATGGCAGGCCTAACTGCTGCTCTATAATATTTACCTTTTAATTTTAATGGTATCTTCTTGTCACAAAGAATACCTGATGCTCCTCTCCATTTTAACCAACCAGCATTAATTCTATGTGTAACATCTCCATCAAATCTATCTGCCAATATGATTGACTATTGTGCTGTGGTCTCCGAATTGCCCTATGGATTGCTCCTACAGCCCTTCATAATTGTGCCTATCTTATTACCAAAACACTGTCTATTGACAGCTTCCCACAGCTTCAGCCATTTTAATTAACTTTGGTGCTTTTATATCTTCAGACACTAAGGTTGCTATGCAAGCTTGTTTGTTCATCTTCTCTAGTTTCTAATGCAGCTCTGGAGTCTGGACACATTTATGGTTTGATGTTTACACTTTATTTCCTCGGAACAATGATATGCTTCATTATTTAATTTTGAAGGATTTCCGTGATAAGAATAGTTATCATTTCATCCATTACATGCTTCACTTTTTCTCTCTGCTAAAATATTCCAATGTAATGCTTTTACTGTTTTACATCACCTTGGAGTTAGTTTTGCTTAGTTTTGTAATTTGATGTCAATCTATCGAATCCTTGGTCTCTTCTATTCAAATATTGTATAGAAAGATGGCCTATATGTTCTTCACCTAAGGCATGGGAAATGTTTGATTTCAGATGTGGGTGTGGGTTTTTTCAGTCCATGCAGCTTGTTTTCATTTTGCTTCTGATAAAATATTTTCGTATATGCTTTTTGAACCTTAGAGTTTTACCAGTATTTATTTTGACACTCTTTTTACTGATCCAGAGAGCTTTAGCTCAAGCAAATGATGCAAAAGCAGAAGGTAATAAATTATTCAATGCTGGATTCTATGATGATGCAGTGAGACAGTATGCGCAAGCTCTGGATCTTGCACCAGATGGCTCTTTATCCAATGAAATTCGTTCAATCTGTCATGCAAATCGTGCAACCTGCTTTTCAAAATTGGTAAGATTACACCTCTAAGATACTGGGTTATGTCAACTATTGCAGAGACTGGAGCTAATTCCTTGTATTCTTTCGAGAGGTCCTGGTGCATGAACTTCTAGTCTTTTGCCTTCTTCTGGATGATCATTACATATCAACTTTCAATTGATGCTTTGTGATATACTGTTATAGCACATGCTTCTGTTTCATTTTCTATTTTTTGCTATCTTCTAAGTAAGGGAGAAGACACTCTCAGATGTTGTGCAACACACGAATGTTCCAATAAAATCACATTGAAGCTTGAATAGAAGTATGATACCCCACCAATTGGGTCCTTGCAGCGGCTTTGATCTTTGTTTTCCATGAGAATATTTATTCATATTGGTTTCATGTTCTTCCTCCTGTTTCGTGGAAGGAACACCAACTTATTTGACTTAAGGAAGCCTTTCATGTAATATCATTGTCTTGTGACTTACTTTCTGCCCATTAATCAGCTTTGGGTGCTACTTAAATTTTGTTTTAGTTCAATACATGGCAGGCGACTTGGTATTAGACTTCTTTGAAACTGTAACTGATATTTACCTCCAAAATACTCGTCAGGAAAGGTATAAAGATACTGTAAGTGAATCCACAAAAGCATTGGAGCTGAATCCAGTTTACATCAAAGCATTGAGCAGAAGAGCTGATGCGAATGAAAAGCTTGAGAACTATGAAGATGCCATTGCAGGTACTTCTGGATTTTCCAGTAGGTTTTTCAATAGCAAAAATAGGCTTCACTTCAACCTCTAACCTGTGTTTTGAGCAGTTCACAACATTTATTTCAGCTTTTGATGACGGCCTTCAAATAGTTGGAGTTGAATGATTTTTATTTTATTTCATCTCTTGTTTTAGACATGAAGATCCTACCTTCAAATGTTGAAGAGCTATTTATGCCTCATGATGTTTTTGCACATTACTGGTTTCTGAGCAGCTTGCAATTTCATTTTTGTATTTTGATACTCTACATTCAGACTTTGGAAGTTAAAATGCTTTTTATTGTATGCTCTTGCTTTAGACATGAAAAAGATTCTGGAGATAGAACCCTCAAATGAGCATGCCAGAAAATCTATACAGCGATTGGAGCCGCTGGCTGCTGAAAAGAGAGAAAAAATGAAAGAAGAAATGATTGGTAAGATTTAAGCTGCCTATGTTCAGTTGTTTTCTGCTACTGGCACTGTGCTTTGTGTCTTACAGTTTCCTACTGCTATTGGTTCATGTTAACTTATTTTGAATAACTATTTTGTGCTAGTCCATAGATGGAATTTTGGTCAAGGACATCTTCCCATTGCTTTTTGAAGGACATAAATGGGTATTGTGTTGTGTTAGCATCATTTACATGTTCATTTATTTCTATGTAATGATGCTCCTGTGAAATTTGTGTTGTCATGGGTATCCACACTATATTTTATAAAAGCTGCTGCTACTCCAACCATGTTTGACTGGATGATTTATATTATTTGATGATTTTGTCGGCTGCTCGAACAGCTAACGATGCAGAAGGCCAGATCTAACAGTTAGTTTAAAGAGGTTATTGATATGTCTTTGTTAATGCTAGAATTGATCTCTTTCAGATGCAAAGCAGTAATCTGTTTGGTACTATAGTCATATATTGCTTAAAACTCGTGTTTAACAATTAGGTAATGAACAGAAACCTTGTCATGTCACCTTTGACAGAGTATAACTGGCTGTGTGTTGATCACAAATGCTGGCTCGAACACCAGTGAACTTGTGAAATGCAGACTCATCAGAGCTTTTGCTGTCCTTGGACCACCAGTAATGCGCTTTCTTGCACAGACCGTGATCATAAAAGGACATTTCGTGTTGTGCATGTTGCTTGGCTTGCAAGCTGCAGGCATGTTTTTACTGATTTGCAATGGAGTTGGTAGTTACTATAGAAAAAATATTAATAGGGACACTAGTTGACGGGCATATCTGCTGTTTCATTCACTTAACCAACATAAATTAGACGTTTTAACGGTTTCTCTGTTTAAACCCCTGAACGTTTCTTTCAACACTAGAGAAAGGATAATAAGTAACTTTTAGAAGAAATCACAACTTGAGTGATGCATGATTGTTTCAAACAATTTCTTCAAGGATTGGGCATTTGTTTGAAACTTTTTGAAAATTGAAGCAGCTAAATATAACTTTGCCATTTGTTGGTTGTTAACATAAACTGCCCAAATATTAAGTTAATTTCTTTGATCTTTTGGAAAAAATCAGTATTTTTTTTATCTTTTGGGTGGGGATGGGTTTAAAAAATCATGTTCTTATTAATGCCACTTTACCTACAGGGACCTGGATACTTATAGATATGTAGTACGTACATATATGCACACATAAATATATGTAAATGATACATGGGAAATGATTTGTTAGAACACGTATGGTGACCTTCAAAGGAGCTCTAATTTTCTGTATTTTATTAGTCTTTTTGGAAGCAAGCCCTATGGATATGTATATGTTTGGTTAGTCAATAGAACTTTGTTTTATCCGATTTGTGTGGTCTCACTCTCTGATGTACTGGAGTGTGTGTGGATTATGCCTACCTATATCTCATAATTGTAAGATTTATCAGATACCACATGTGTTTGTTTGCTACTGCAAAATTGCAGATGATTTTTTGGGTACAAACTGCAAATAATTTTTTCATCATTAAACTTCAGTTCACTGTGGAGCTCGAGTTCTGCGACCATCGAAAGGTCAGACACATTGCGTTCTGTAATTGATCTGGTATCTGTTTATCAGATATGTGAGTGATAATCATACACGCTAGACTGTACTTGAATCTGTTGTACTTTGTCCTGTATGGTACGATTTTCCCAATTGGATCCGGGTTACTTTACATTTTGTCGGTATCTTATTGAGAAGTAATTTTTGCTTTTGTCAGCTATGAGAATGCTGTCGGCCACAACAATGCCACCCTGTTTCTCTCTTGAGCTGTTTTATGATTACTTGTTGCTCTCTCTCTCTCTCTCTCTCTCTCTCTCTCTCTCTCTCTCTCTCTTATAAAGCATGTTAAACATGACAAGCAAGCTTAATTTGGTTCTGTTATGCACAGGAAAATTGAAAGAAATGGGGAATTCTTTGTTAGGGCGGTTTGGTATGAACTTGGACAACTTCAAGGCTGTCAAAGACCCTACTACCGGATCATATTCTATTTCATTTCAAAGATGAGCTTTTCCTTTTCCTTTGAACCTGTGAAATATAAAGCTACATGTGGCGAAGCAAACTACTTGTCAATATATCCAATGATGGCTACTAGGCAATACTGCACCAGATATACCAGTATCTGTCGTTTGGACGATCTTGGCAGATTCAAATGCTGGCCTTTTGTGTACTGTGAGAGAAATCCTTATGTTGGAAAGTATGTGCCTTTGCAATGGTGGATCAAGCGTCAGGTCTGTGCACACTAACTGCGCTCCGAACTTGTTTACATGGATTAATCTTGTGCTTGTTTTGTTACTCCTGGAACTGGAAGGTTGTGTCGTCTGCCCATGCATGCAGGTTTGACCTTTAGAGGCTCCTCCTTGTACTCCTTGTCCTTTTTCGTTGCTCATGTTGGTACTACATAGGCTCTATTATGGTATCTTTACTGTTTCTCATCGTTCATGTTGACAAATGATATTATGGTATGCTTACTGAAAATAAGAAATAAATGTTGGTGATTTTAGTGAAATTGATTGTTGGTGGGAGTCTCCGTCGGCGTGCCTTTTAATCTGTAATGTTTGCAAATTGGCTTAATTAGATGGAGTTAGCCCACTGAAATCATATAGTGTTGGGTTATTCTATGCAACAGATCAAGCCAAAGTAACCCGATTGCTGCTACGTTGGGGGTGGACACGAAACTGAACTCTTAAGGTCTTGCCTATGCCTGGTTTTAACATTGGGTGTTAGGTGCCAGCGTTTTCTTATGTCGTGTATTCTTGTTTTGTGTTTGTTTTGAAAACATGGTGACCCAAACATGAGATGGTTCTCATACTTTGCATGGACACGAGCATTGTCTCTTTGGGTCGTGCCGGTGTCAGGGTTTAATGTATTGTCTAATATTGTCGCTTTATTTTATGTTTGCAGAGCTTCAAAGCCATGGCACTGTCATGTCTTTTGAACTCACTAAAGGGGTGGGTAGAACCAGGTAAGTTCTTGAAAAAATATTGTGAATTAATGTCTCAAAAGCATTGTCCCCAGCAGACACATCTTTGAACTCCAAATTCACTTAATGAGGTTTGGAAGAGTTTATTCCTCAAAGGAAAAAAGAACTTCGGAGTGGATGCTCACTTTGGTGCCCTTTCTGATGCATAGACATAAATGTTCTCTTTGAACAGAGCATAAACCGTACGGTAATTCTATGACACACGATGGTAGGCACCATAGAGCCACATCTCTTCTGGTTAAGGGGTGATTCAAAAAACCTTTAAGTTAAAGGTCATGGGTTTGATACCTGCGGGTGTGCATATCTGTCTAATGTCTAAGCCCAGCTTGCTAATAAAAGAATGCATATGAATTATGGCACCACATGTATGGATTATAATACAAACCTGTATAGCATTTGTAAGATTTTTATATTTATGATTGATTACTTCGAAAACACTCTTTTGAGGGGTTTGGGTAAAACTTCAAGGCCGGAGGTTTTGCTGGTCATTGGCTTCTAGACAGTCTTACGACCTTTATCTCGAAATGCACTTTTACCACCTTTATCTCGAAACGCACTTGACATTGAAAAATGTTCAGAATTTCGTTTGAAGCAAGAGCGGAGATGCCTGCATACGTGCGTAGCAAGAGCAGCAGTATTGGACTGCTGAAAGGATCAAATCTACCATTCTAGTCCTCAAGTAGTTATTTAATCAGGTAATAGAGAACCAAGAAGTTTGAGCAAACATTAAGCCGGGGATCAACGAGTTGATGTTCATCGTCCAGACTGCACCCTAATGGGACAACACTGGCATCCAATTTGTCGTGGGGCCGACACAGGAAGAGACCGACATAGCAGAAGTTGAGTTGAAGCACTCCACAATGGAGCTCTTTTACAGAGCATGGAGAGATGCCAGACTCTAATGCTCACAACAGCAGCAGGCAGAATGCCAGCTGGCACTCATGCATGCTGTTAGTCTTAGAAATACGAAGACTTATGAAGCATAAGGAAACTAATGCTCATAGATGGTCCATCCCCCAAGCAAATATAAGAATAATGAAGGGTTACCAGAACACATTATCTCAATTACATCTTGTTTACAAAACGAAACAGGGCCTCAGTTTTATTCAAAGCTTATTCAATCGAAAACAGTATACACACGAATTATCTTGATTATATTCTAAACATTTGACATCAAAGAAGTCTTTTTTGCTTTCGGTACAATGGAGAGGCCAAAGCCAGAGATGCATGTCCCGGGTATTGTACTCAGGACCTTCAACTTGTGGATCATAGTCAAAACTATTTACATGGGAATGAACAGGAACAAAATCCACTGTCACTTCATCTTCTTTTTCCACTTATGGGTACATCATACATGCAAACTAATTTAACATTACTTAAACACATACAGGATATATACAAAGATGATTTGTTGAAAATACTATGCGAGTCTATGAAGCTCACATACAATTTTTCATTCCGATGGAGGAAATGAATTAAACAATAGAACCTATCTTAGATCTGATCACATGTGTTGACAACATACTAGTGGGTGCTTGGTGCGAATCTTGATTCATCAACTGATGGCTGCTGCCTTCTCATTGATTCAAAATGAAACCAATGCACTAGTTCGTGCATATTCTGGTGTCTGTATTACGCCATTTCTATGAGTGAGTGAGAGCATCTCCAACAGATATGTTTAATGACACCAACAAAGCATCAATAATGGAGAAGGATCTCGTACAAGATGTATGATGGGTTAGATCTATAAGATGCATGACGGTTAGAAAACTTTTTAATAATAGAAAAAACAGAAATTAATTTTATTATTGCCAAAAATATAAAGGGGTATTTTATCACTAAGGCACTGAACTAAAAACCATGGTTACAAAATACCTCAACATTAGAAATTTGATTAAAAAAAGCCATCATCATTACTAACCTTTCCTACTACTAAACCGGAGGTATTGGCATATGCGTACATCCATCCAGGCTTAAATTTACTCAAACATCTTTACTCTTCAATCGGTGCGATCAACAGTAGTAGAGATTTGAAGTTAAAAAGCAAAATGTATTGTTGTACATTTCGTAGTTTACCTTTAATGCATAACAATACAATTTATTTTTTAAATTTAAATCTCCATCATTGATTGTGTTAATCAAACGTTGAGATCTTTGAGTGGATTTAAATATGGGTGGGTTTGAACCATGGACCACTATCTTAGGCCTAACCCATTTTCACTCAAATGTAATGGGATTGCCCCATTTTGTTGGTCATAGGTTTGGGTTTACAAAAAAAAACCTTGAACTGTTTTTTTGACTCGGTATCAAATGATAAGTATCTAACTTATACCAGATCCAAATGTAAATCTATATAAATATAAATATATAAAAGTGTGTAACTTCACCATGGCCAGTCCATGGAAAGGAGGTGGGTTGTTGGATTTCTGCTACAGATTCTAGACCTTATGAGAATTTTGATGGTGTAACCCCTCTTAGTAACAGACTCTATCTATACCCCACTGTGGTGAAAAACAAGGGCCTCTACATCAATATAATGTACCAATTACAGAAAGGGTTTCTTCATTATAGACAATAGATGAGTTTAGGCAAAAAAGTTAGTCCTTCTACATCAATGCCATATATAATAAATTCAGTCCAGAGATTCTCTTTGCATTTTCAGTTTTGATCATTGTTGGGAGTAAAGAAGTGGTTGTAATGTGTGAGAAGCTTGTCTGTTTATGGAGTTGGGAGCTCGCCAATAGTATTTTATTACTATTCAAAACTAAGTATGATACGTTTAAAACTATTACTAATTATGAACAATGATTCATCACTATTCACCAATAGTATTTTATCAAAAAATATTTTTACTATTCATGTATAGTTTGTTTGCTTGCAATCAACCATTCTAAGTTTTTTAATCTTATAGTCAATTATCTCTCCTAACAAAGACCTAATAGTCTTAATGCCATATCATGTGTTATATGTATGGCCAAGATATATGATGCTTCTCTTATATCCTTCATTTTGAACTTCAAATTCAACCTTGACTTCATTTTGACTATCACATGATTGTTGCTCCTAGTTAAAATAACACCATTTACATATAAAGATAGAACAAAATGGATCTCGTTGTTTCAAACATAAACAAAATATTCAAGCTCATTAGCCACAAATATAGGTTCTACAATAACATTTCAAAAACTCACATACCATTGATGAAATGATTGTTTTAAGTCATATAAGGGTTTTTTCAACTTATAGACTATATCCTCTTAGCCTTTAACAATATATTCTTATTGCTACTTTATATATACAAGTTCAAATCATAGAATGCAACAATAACTAAATTTATCATCATCGATGCAAATTTTGTAATTGCTATTTCCTATACTTGGTTTTTCTCTAGATATTCAATTTTATCATCTATTACTTTTACCAAGTTTGACGACTAAGAAGTGACAACTTTCTCATAAGGCATCTTATCAATAATTTCATTTAAGTCTATTGAATAATGCATTTAAGATAAATACACTTGGTAACCTTTTAAATAGGATGTAGAAGGTTATGATATGAGCACTTAGTATTTCACTTTTGTAGATGTGAATTTTTATTCTAAAGTCTATGTAAAAACTTGAAACGAAATTCTCAAACTACATCGTGTGTGCGAGTGTGCCAGTTAGTTTACTCAAACTAACAAAGATTGATTTATGACTTCATGTACTGATTATGGATAAGTGAGTTCTTTTCGATGTAGGTCTTCTTGAACCGATGCTCAAGGGTCAATCTAGACGCTTTGAAAATCATTTGAGATCCGGTAAGTTTTTAAAACCAAATTACAATTCCAAAACTTGACAAAAATCATGATTTTGATTCTCAACTAAAAAACATTCCAAGTCTTGAAAAACAGAAACTGGTATTGTTATCAGAGGCTTGTTTTTTTATTTTTTTTGAACAACTTATGAATCTCCAAAAATTCTAAATTGTTTACAGAAGATAGATTTTTATATGTAGATTCAAAATATATTTTTATTTTTATTTCATATGCTATATATTTGTAATAATTAAATCTAACAATAGACCCTACTCATATATTTGGGATAGACCTCTGCCAGAAAGTTAGAGATTTATAAAAACGATTGTATCTTTATGCTGAGACCTCCGATTTCTATGAAATTGGTTTTGCTGGAAAGCTATATATTTCAACTTTATAATGAGATTATTTTAAATAAAAAAGGTTCAATGTACACAAATATATGAGATTTTAACCCAACTTTTGTTACAGAAACTTCTGGTTTATAGAATTTGTTCCAGTTTTATTTTATTTTTTCTGATTTTATTCACGATGTTGAACAAGCTTAAAATTCTTGAAATTTTTATTGAAAGTGTGTTAGTATGTGTATATTATATGTACAAAGTTTTGAAATATTCAGAATAGGGGGTGAAGAGATCAAAATTATTCATCGGATATGTACATAGTGTAGAAAATAGGTTTTTGATTTTTACAGGATTCGTGTGTGTTTTCATTCGAATTAAAATTAATCTACAGCTATTTGAAATAAATAAAATTATAATTACCACATGAGAATAGAGGAGATTAAGAGGTATATAATCTTATATTATATTATGGAGTAGAAAAGATCAAAATTTAAACTCATAACAGATAATCGATGAATGAAGAAGAGACGGGGTAACATATGATCCTTAATTAATACATCATAATGTTGACATGAGCTCCTTAATTAAAACGCCATTAATATTAATGAAAGAATAAATAATAATTAAAAAAATAAGTGAAGAGTGGATTTGTGGTAGAATGATCGGTTGACGGCTTGTGACGGTGAACCTCCCCTTCTTCTTTCTCTCTTCCTCTCTCTCTCTCTCTCTCTCTCTCTCTCTCTCTCTCTCTCTCTCTTGGCCACAAATTTGGTTGATGGATGGATGATTTGTGGCTTGCTTGATGAAACTCAGACTGATGCTTTGCAGCTCCCGTAAGGGCCATTTTATAGGCCAAGGGCTGTCTCTTTGCAACAACTCTTGGTAAGGTAAGTTGCCTTATTGAAGGTGGCTGAAATTGGTAAGTGACCTTTCTTGTCAAAAATATGTTCCATTGGATATGGTAAGTGAATGTTGACCATTCTTGCCAAAAATCTGCTCCATTGGATATGGTAAGTGAATGCTGACCCTTCTTGCTAAAAATCTACTCCATTTGATATAGTAAGTGCAGCTGGGTTCGGCCAAGGTAAGTGGGTTCTGCCAAGGTGAATTGGTTCGACCAAGGTAAGTGGGTTCGGCCAAGTCTGAAGCATAGCAAACTCCTCCTTTACACTTTGGAATTCCAGTTCTAGCACAGTATCCTTTATTGAGTATTAACCAACTGGAGCAATGTAGGTAATTTTTTTCATAGAACTAGGAGGAAGTGCAACATGATGGTGCATCAAGCTATTCTCAAATATAGTAGCATACAGATCGCCACTAGTAAGAATGTCACCCTCACCTATCTTTTTAGGTTGAAAATCCCATAAAGTGTCCTTGTCAAGTGGAGAACATATACACCTTGAGGAATATAAACATCTCCAGAGTTCAAGACAATGGTTTTTAGGGGCCACTGAATCCCATAAAAAATGTTACCCAGAATACCAGGACCGAGCTCCACTGACGGACTCTTCACTGGCATCAGGTAATGTCATTGTTAGTTGAGGGAAATTCATAAGCACCTCAACCATTTCATTTCCTCTCTCTCCACACCCAACATAGATCATAGTGTTTAAGTTTGAATATTTTGAGAGAGATTGACTGATAGCCGTCTTTCCACACCCAAATGCACCAGGTATAGCACAAATACCACCAAGCACTGATGGAAACAAAGCATCAAGAACATGCTGACCCATTAAAAGAGGTGTATTAGCTGCAAGCTTTGCTGTAACAGGTCTAGGAGTATGGACGGACCAACTTTTGAATATGGTAAGTTGATTAATCCTTTGATGTTGAAATAGGCAGGTAAGTATTGGTGAAACCGGCCAACCTTTTATACCTTGGTGACTTTCTAAATTATGTATCAAGGTCACCTATGGCAAGTCATATGATCCATTTATGTCGAAACTGGTAAGTTTCCTCTTGGTGGCTTACCAAATTAAGCATCACAGTTTTCTAAATCGAGTATCACAACTTGCCAAATTAGATATCATAGCTTTCTAAATCGAGCATCACTTTCCTTTTTCATGGATGATATTGACTTTTCTTCCTAGACGCCAACCTTCCTTTTTGGGTACCGACTTTCCTTCTTGAACGTCGACTTTCCTTTCTTTAATATCGACCTTCCTTTCTAGTACCTGAAACTAAAAATGACAGATTACTTCACCCAATAATACCGAAATTGGCAGGTGCCTGTTTATTGCCTTTTTGGTTTATACCACTTCCTCTTTCCGGGAAATTTGCCTCATTCTGATCTGAGTTTCATATATGGTAGGTATGGTTTCAAACATTTTCTAAAAAATATTTTTGTATTTGAAAACATCAAATTTAATGAAATCAAATATTATTTTTAGAAATCATTGGGTTTCATTCCTAGTTTCTGTTTACAATAGTGACCTAATTTTGCTTCATGAGTTGGTCTTTAACCACCTTGATCATTTAACTACCTTCATGGGTGTAGGGTATCGAACCACTTTAAACCTTGGGTATCAGGTCTCGGAACGAGACTATTCTCGATTGGGTGAATTTTTGAGGTCTCATTTAAATTTAATTTAAATTTTAGGGGTTTTGAAATTTTATAAATTTATAAATTTGTAAACATTTTTTGGTTTAATTCCCAATGTTCTCATTATCATTTTCATTTGTTTCTCTAAAAAGAATTGTTTGAAATCATCCGTTCTTTGAATACAATCATTTAAAAAGGCATAATCCTACCAATTTTGTCTTAAGGGCAAAATAGTCATTTTTGTGAACTTTTGTCCAAATTCATTTTTTTAGAGGGATGCAATATACCATCATTTTGAGGTTGCTAGAAAATTTTGATGGAGAAATAAGTTCATTTAAGGTGTTTTTATTTGAAAAACTCTTAAAATGCCCAAAGCTACAAAAAAAGACAAAATTTCTAAAAGATGAGGTGTTTACAACTTCACAAGGAAGGAACACTTAGTTCGACATCTTTAGGTTTAAGGAATAATTCATCTAGATTTATAAGATCATTGACATCTTCATCTCATTTATACGGATATGAATCTTGGCGATACTTGAATGATCAGTTTGTAAGCATATTATTTGTATGAGAGGGAGCTCTAGCCTGTACTAAACTTTCCTTCATCTCTAGTAGATATTGATGTTATGAGCTACTTGAATTCATGACATTCAACTTCGCGGCTCTTCTTAATTAGAGACACGACTCCTTAGCCTCCGTGTGCTGCTTTTACACTTTTTTATCATATTAAAAATAAAGTAACTTATCTTAAAAAACGAATTATTTGAAATTATGTCCTAATCCTTGTTTTAAGAAAATTCATATATTCGCAAATCAAGTGTGTTATGTAGATTAAGATTGAGCATAATTCAATTAAAACTAAATAATCAAACCCACACAAGCAAAGCTTTCATTTCAGTTTGTTTTTTGGTTTAGTTTTAAAAAAATGAATTGACCATGAGGCCTCGTCTTGCAAACCCAAGTTTATCCTTTTGTCTTTTTTTATTCACTTTTTAATTCTCATCTTTCTAGAGAGGGACGGAAAGATCTCTACAATTTGCTCCCTCCCTCTCTTGAATGATAAGAATGAAAAAGTGAATACTAAACTAGATAACCAAATCGGATTAGGTTGAGCCAAAGAGAAAACTCCCTCTCTCTCTCTCTCTATGTAGTTTCCTCCTAGTCTCATGCCAGGCTGATGCTTTTGTCCACTTTTATTATTCTTTCGTTCTTATCTTTGGAGAGAGAGAGGGAGAGAGCTCTACAGTTTGGCTCTAGGAATATTTGAATGACCAATTAGTTTTTTTTATGATAGACTACTACTAAAGTTCATCTTTCGATTTATTATGTGACCAATTTTTATGCTACTAAGCCACGCTCCACCGTAGTAGATTGTTTATATATTTAGTATTCTATGGTAATGATTATGTATTAGATATTAATATGATAAAAGCAAATAACACACTTGATCTTAGCCAGGTGACCAAGAAAGGTTTTCCAAGCAGTTCATTTCTAGCACTGGAACCGTCAACCAAACGTCGGTTCGGTTCGTTCCGTTCCAGCGGTTCCTTCAACACCCCTGTTTCTTTCAAAGGATGAAGCGAAGGTGGTGGAGCTTGGAAATCTCTATAAAAGAGAGACTAAATTAATGAAAATACTTGTGTCTAAAAGGTCAACACTCTGTGAGATTAGGTAAAAGAAGGGATTTGAGCTTGGAAATCTCTATAAAAGAGAGACTAAATTTGAAAAGATGGGAACTTAATCCTGGTTTTCAATCTTTTGAAAGTCAGGAACAGGTGAAAACAGAAATCACCCTAATAGAGGGCCTTGAAAATCGGCATAACCTTCTACTTCCTTAGCATTTCTGTTGGCCTCTCTCTCTCTCTCTTGGCCTCTTCTTCCGTGACATCCTTTGTGTAACTGCAAGACCTGAGATATACAGAGAGCCTAAATGATCCTTCCTCTTAGGAAATGACAATCAGATTAGCCCTCCCCGTGTCATAAAAAGGGAATACAAGAGACCACATACAAGGCCATACTCACAAGTTTCCTGCAGGTATCTCTCTCTCTCTCTATTGTCTTTGCGTCCTTTCTCCTTTCTTGGGGAATGAAGATTTCCTGAACAATATAGCATGTACTTGGTTATGCATAAGCATGTGCTCGAGTCCTCTCCTTGATAGACAGACGATACATCTCTTTGATAGACAGACGATACATGAAGAACAGAAGAAGCTGCTTCTGTCATTTGGGCACATCAATAGTTTCTCTTCAATTCTTCTCCTTCCCTTTGTAGTCAAGCGCTCAGGTTCAACCACCATCGCCCATTTGCTTGCGCAGGAAATGGATTAGTTCATGCCGTTGTTAACATAAATGATTTTTGTCTTCGTTATCTGCTTAATTTTTCCATGTTTATTTGGTGTGATTGAAGAAGGTACATGAGCCTCCATCTTTTTGTTGCATCCTCTAAATTATTCCTTTAATTCTTCATTTTCTAATGTTAGAAAGCTTATCCATCAATCCATCCATCTATCTATATATATTTGATATAAACGTAGATATAGATACAGGCAGACATGTAAAGTGAATCGTGATTGCAGTATATTGTTCATGAAAGTACGTACGTAAATGCAGAAAAACCTTTTAGTTTTTGGCGTTAACAGCTTGGCTAGAGAAGAGCAGGAATTGACATGTATACACATTTCCCTCCTCTCCAAGAAACAAAAGCCAGATCTTCTTACTTTGAATATTGTCTCGTTGAAATAACTTTTTCCTCCAATCTACAGATACTGATACATAAATTTTCATTTCTTGTTTCTTCTAGGCTTTGATATTAAGCGTGTGGAGATAGAGATAGAGAGAGAATGAACGGCTTTGACTTTAGGATCTTTAGAGGGGAAGCAGCAGGAAGTGAGTCGCCTTCAACTTCTAATAATTATAGTGCCTACGGCAAGCATCGAACCATCGACAATGTAAGTGGTAGCCACTTCTCAAGAACCACCAGTCGCAGCGGAGGTTCTACGTTAAGGCAAGGTGAGGCACACAAAGCGCCGAGCAGAAGCATCAGCACCAGTGGTAGACCCATGTTCAGGCGAGATGAGACACCCGGCATTGCGCCCAACAGACGCAGCGGTTCTGCATTAAGGCGAGTTGAGGCATCGGAGGGGTCCTCCGGCAAAAGCACCCGCCCACGTAGCGCGTCTACATTAAGGCGAGAAGAGGCAATAGACAGCTCCGGCAGCGGCACCGGCCGGTGCCGGTCAACATTCATATTGAAGGCCCCACCAGTGGAGCGCGACTTGGAGTGCACGTTGGAAGAGCTTTGCCATGGCTGCGTCAAGAAAATCCTTGTCACCAGATCCATTATAGGAATTGACGGGTGAGTCACTTATCTATTATACATTTCATTTTTCATGGTATTTAAAATATATATGTTGTAATAATAAACAAAAAAAATTGTAACAAATACATGCATACCAAGACTATTTAGAAAACCATGGTAAAGGATTCGACCTAGTTTTTCGTGTAAATAGATACTGGTTTTCTCCGTTCACAAACTCGAGACCTTTAAAAGGAAGAATACTTATTTTTTATTCGAGCTTGAGATTGACTACGGGTAAAGAAACCCTGAGAAAGGAGTACCAGAGAAAACATGCACATAGTTAACGAATTCGTGATTTAGAAATTAGTGTCATGGTATTTTGGAAATCATCAAGACAGACGTGTGGTGAGATATTTTGTGAGGATGTGGGTCTTTAACAAAACTATCAAAGAAAAGGTGGGTGTAATCACAGTCAACGAAAGATGATCTATGTTATGCCTAGAACAAGTGGGCACGGTCATAGGAAACCATAAGATAATTCATGCCTAGATAGGTGATCTTCATGAATAAATAAAAAAATATATATATAGAGAGAGAGGGGGGTAATGTTATATACATAATGTTCTATAGTGTCCACTGTTGCCGCTTCTTTCATCACGTTTTGTTACTCCTTTATTTTTTGTAATTATCTTTCATGGATCAAAACCGCTGGCATTAACACCAAAACTACTTAAATCTAAATAGTTATATATATATATATATATATATATATATATATATATATATATATATGGTTTTGTGGCTTATTTAGGTTATGTAAGTGGTTTTGATAACAGACAGTTTTTAGTTAGAGGTGATTTTAAAAAGTAGATGAATAGTGAAAAGTGATGGTAAGTAGAGGCCGCTGATTGAAGCGATGAAACTATATATATATGGTTTTGTGGCTTATTTAGGTTATGTAAGTGGTTTTGATAACAGACAGTTTTTAGTTAGAGGTGATTTTAAAAAGTAGATGAATAGTGAAAAGTGATGGTAAGTAGAGGCCGCTGATTGAAGCGATGAAACTATAGATTATGCGGAATTATACATCCTACATATAAAACTATCGTCTCCTCCCTCTCTATGTGTGTATAAAATCATTACATCCTTAAAAAGTTTATAGTACAAGTGGTATCCGGCCATCATGAAAAATTTGAAAAAAGTACAGATACATACCCAAAGATGGGTATGGAAAGTCCGATCGTGAAGCTGTAAGTTGGAAAATATATATGTGCCTATAAAGAGGTTATAGAAGGTCCGAAAAGTATTGGAAAGAAACCACACACAACTAGATGGCTAATTTAAAATCATAAGCATTTATGATAATGTGACAGGATGGAGCATATTTTTCAAATGCAAGAATCCATGGAGCTGACGCCGCTTAATTTTTTAAGATAAAAAGGTTTTGCATTTGGTTGATTTGCCTAAACACTTTGAGGAAAATGAATCAACTTAAATGATATGCATTGCTTGCATTTGGTTGCTGTTGTGAATTCTGCAGGAAGATGGCCCAAGAGCAGGAGAAGCTGAAGATAAAAGTTAAACCTGGTTGGAAGACAGGGACTAAGATCACGTTTGAAGGCTTGGGCGACGAACGGCCCGGCACGCTTCCGGCCGACTTAGTGTTTGTGATAGCAGAGAAGCGCCATCCCTTGTTCAAGAGAGACGGAAATGATCTGATCTTGATGCGTGAACTTCCTTTAGTTAAGGCTCTTACTGGCTGCACACTGTGTATCCCTCTCATAGGTGGAGAGAAGATGAATATAGCATTGAAGGAAATCATTCGTCCTGGCTTCGAGATGATAATCAAGGATCAAGGGATGCCCGACGTGAAAGATCAAGGGAAGAGAGGGGATCTCAGAGTTGGGTTTCAAGTCAAGTTTCCCTCGCGGTTGAGTAAGGAGCAACAGATAGAAATAAAGGAGCTACTTCAAGGCATGTCCTTTGCTTGACAATCTCTTTCGTTAATTTCTTCTCTTCTTTCTCTTATCTTTTCTTCACTAGTTAAGCCATAAACCACACACGGAAAGGACTGCATTTCCCATTCCAAGTAATTTACTCGAAATGCTAAGCCTGTTAGCAGCACTTCCCTGTTGTAATTCCTTTCCTCCTTTTTCACTGTACTCCCCCTTCACCAGCTTCTGCCACTCGTCGGAAGCCCAAGCACTGGAGTATGGTTGCGTTTAAGTAAGCAACAGCTAGCAAAAAAGTAGGTCTTTTCTTTTCTTTTTTGTAAAACTGCAATAATCTTGATCTTTTTCTTATCAAAAGTGCTATATTTTCTGCAGTAATGCACCAGATCTCGCATCATGACTGCAAAAGTATGATTAATATATGAGCCCCTCTATGATCTAGTAGCCAAACCGACCTATTAAGAGTGGGGATGGCAATGGGCGGGTTTGGTGGAGTAGCAAGTTGTTTTAATAGGGATGGCAAATCGGGTCATCCGGTCACATGACCTTGGGGTACGGGTCAAAATCAGGTTGAGCTGAACCCGCTGTGAATTCCTATTCAGCTACCTTTTCAAGATCCAGTCCAGGTTGTGTACTAACCCATTGCATGGCCTACCCAAACGCGGACAAAGGAGAAGAATGGTTTCTTTAGTTGCATGGCCTACCCAAATGTGGACAAAGAAGAAGTCTTTCGTTAGAACACGAACAAGGAAGAAGCGTTACGTTAGGTAGCCATAGCCAACTTAAAATTTGTTGAATTTGCTACATCTTCGCTTAACTTCGAACATAAGCATGCTTCGGCAAGAATAATATTAGAATGATGCCCTCTTAGGATGTTCTCATATTTCACCCTCTAGCTAACCCCACTTAGTGTTGGGGAAGGCTTAAGAAATATATATATATATATATATATATATATATATATATATATATATATATATATATATATATATATATATATATATATATATATATATATGAGTCACTTTGACCCAATCTGAGGTGGCTAACCCCAACCCAGCTTTTCTAGGTTGGGTTAGAGTTGGGTCAAAAATTGCCACCCCTCAACATCAAAATCAAGAATCGGAAGGCAATGGAAACAAAAAAAAGAATACTTTTCAAAGAATCAGGAGTTTCCCTATTATTTCATCATAAGAAATAAAAGAGAAAGGATATGGCTTCGAGATCCTGATATTAATGTCCACATTTGGAGACTATAATTCTAAATACATTGTGAGTAACCCTCAAAAGATCATCCACGACGACATGAGAGAACATGAAGAAAACAAGCACAAATTATATAGAAAACAAGGTAGTGATCTATTGGAAGACTACTATTCATACATCTTTTTTTCACTAAACATGCATCTCTCTTATTCTTTTCTAAAACTATCACAATGAGAAACGTGTATCGAGATGCATGTTTAAAAGGAGTATCTCTCTCCTGTTCTCTCCCTCCACACACCACTTTCTCCAAAAAAATGCAGAAGTTGTACATTGCTCTTCAAAAAGAAACATGTCATGGGTGCGCCTCTTATTTGAACAAAACACGCTTTAAGTGCATCTCATTGTCAAGTATCATGCGTGATGTGATTCAGTTATGCCATCTTTTAGATAAAGGCTGGTTTGTTGTGCATTGCTCTTTAAATAGTGGTGCATCATGGGCATGCTTGTCCTCTAAATAAAGTACACCTTAGGTGATCTCATTGTCGGACACTATCATCTCCAATCTCCTGAAACGTCCACCACGACCAACCTTCTAAAACTTTATTTTCTATCAATTTTTCATGAGATTCGTGTTGAAATCAAAATAGAGGTTGAGAGTGATGGAGAAAGAGGTTGGAAAGAGATCGAACAACAATTCAAGAAAGTTTCGAAAATGAAAAGTTGAAGAGAGCAAGAACTAGAGATAAATTAAATAATTGTAATAGAAAATGAGATTAAGAGAGATTTTCGCTAGGAGGGAGATCAAGAAATGTTGTTGGGAGGAAGGAAGAAAATAAGGGCGTGAAGAGGGATTGTTGGGAGAAGGAGAAACTCATGATGAGAGTGCAGGAGAGAGAATGTGCTGTAGAGGTAGATTGATTTTTTTTGTAAAAAAGGTCAATATTTAGTAAAATTGTGTGTATGGATAATAATTATGTCTATCTGAGATCAACGATGTGTTTCTTTTATTTTTTTGGTTAAAAAAATTACTCGAATATAAAGCTAGAAACACAAGTTCATTCCGCAAGGAAATTCCCAAGGAAGACTCATGGAAACGTTGGCACATTTGGTAGGGCTCACTAACTATCTCGATACAGGTGGGGGTACAAATATTTAAATAGTAATTTACTCTTACCCAAATGTCCAAACTTTATATTCTTGTTTAGAGAAAAAGGTGATAGGTTTCATGAAAGAAACCGTGCAGGACAAACTAAATCTTTTCTTCTTCTTCTTTTCTAAACCAGTTCTTTTTCTAGTCAATTTCAAATTCAACCAGAATACCCAATATATCGAGCTTACGTCAACTAAAAGTTCATCTAGTCGACACGATTTCATGTGGGGAAAGGCTTTCTTTACGGTTTTTCAAGAGGTCCATAAGTTCAAACCTAAAGCCACAAAGAAAAAGGCCTAAAAGTCAAAGCTTTATATAAAAAAACCCATGGTGGATTTTCTTATCGGTTGAGGGCTCTTTTAGACTTATTTATGTGCTTTATGAACAAGGATTTTGTCCTTTATCCACTCTAAAACTCAACGGAAGAAAGAGAGGCAACGGCGGATGATAGCAAAATTGGCAACGGTAGTTTTAATATATATATATATATATATATATATATATATATATATATAGAGAGAGAGAGAGAGAGAGAGAGGTATATGCTAGTACTCTCAATTGCTAGCAAATCCAAATAAATCTTAATCATCCATCTTTAGTGATAGATAGTTGAGATTTGAATCTATAAAGCAAAAAGTATATGTGTATTTTTTATAGATAAACTTTATTCACATGGGACACTTTTGCTTTTGAAATTTTAAATCATGGATAGTTAAGATTTGTTTGAATTTGGTAGTACCTAAAGTTTTTTTTCTTTCTCTCTCTATATATAACTAGTATATGCTAGCACATTTAGGTGCTCATAAATCCAAACAAATCTCAATCATCCATCTTTGACGATATATAATTGAAATTGACATTTTAGAAGTAAAAAGTATATGTGTACCTTATAGATGTACACTTTATTCACATGAGTACTTTTGTTATTTAAATTTTAAATTTCAACAATGTATCATCAAAGATAGATGGTTGAGATTTGTTTGGATTTGCTAATACAAGTGTGTTAGTGCACACACACACACATATATATAAAGTTTCTATTTCTTTCTTTGATTTTGTATGAATCTTTGATCATTACAATAACAACTAAGCCTTTTTCTATACTAGATGGGGTTTACTATATGGATTATATGTTTCCATAGAGCTCAATGGTGTGTCATGCAAGCAGTTAACTCAACATAAGTTACATTATTCATTATTGCTTTCATCATACACTTTTACGGTCTTCCTCTTTCTCTTTTAACATTTTCATCGTCTAGTTTCTCATGACTTTTTATCAAAGCTTCCTTGGTTGTCTTTCTGTATGTCCAAACTATCTTAAATGATGTTCTTCATTTTATCGTCTATTGGTATTACTCCAAATTTATTTATAATAACTTCATTACGTATGTGATCTTTTTTTGTGTATCTATTCATCCAATCTTTAACTATAATAGCTTGTTTTTACACCATGATTAACCATTTTCTTGGAGAATTTAGCTAAAAATTCATCGAAGAAATGGTAGGGTTTTTATATTTTGTTTGGTATCCATGATTTTTGTCAAGATTTCAAGGGATCTGGGTCTAGTGTGACAACATACATGGTACCATTATATAGAGTTCAGAGAGATGAAGAAATCCATATCTTGTTGTAAAACACAATTTTTTTTTAAGAAAAATATGTTTTACCTAATAAAGCTGGGTTTAAAGTTTCAAATTTTAAAATAGGTGCAATGACTCTATGGATCTTGGATCATAGGGTCTAAGTCTTCTTTACAATGAATCAAATTAAATGAGATTGTTGATCTAGGAATATATTTAAAAAGAGAATAAAAGGAAAGGAAAAGTTACAACATCCACTTGCTTTATTCGGAAGAGTCTATCATTGAAGAGAATTCTAGCAAAAATAGAAAAACCTAAATTACTTTCAACTATTATAGAAAGTCATGTATACATATTATATATATGCTTTATATATACATATACATGTATAAAAATATAATATATAATTATATAAACATGTAATAATTGAGGAACTAATCCATATATATCCTCTATGTATATATATACTTATGTAACATAGGTCTTATATACTAGGCAAGTATGTACATATATATATATATATAGTATCATAAAATATATATGTATTCACCTTATATATATATTTGCATAACATAGCTCATATTTATATAACACTAGGTAAGTATGACCTAGTATGTGTGTATATATGTAGTATCATAAAACATATGTGTTTACCTCAGATATATGTGTGTATATATATGTAATATCATAAAACATATGTGTTTACCTCAGATATATGTGTGTATATGTGTAGGGGGTATAATGTCCATGTACATTAATTATATCTACATAATATATAGCTATATATATGTGATGTATGTATGGCATATATAAAGTATATTTCACGAAAGGAGCAGCCATTAATTACTATGTTTTTTTTACTTATCATTTATAGCAGCAAGCTCAAGAAAAAGCACAATCCATACGGAATTATACCAAAATTTTCAGCTTCTTACTTTTTGTTTTTCTACTTTCTCAAAGTGAAAAATATTGTATCAAGTTTTCCTTCTCAAGATACCCTAAGAAAAACTATAAATAGGGTGTTCATCATTAAAGGAGGATAAGGGAATAAGGAATAAGAATTCAATCCATCTCTCTCTCTCTCTCTCTCTCTCTCTCTCTCTCTCTCTCTCTCTCTCTCTCTCTGTTGTGGTATATGACCATTGTTGCCATCAATACCCAAGGGTTGGCTGACCACTTACTAGCGAACCTTGTGAGCTCAATATTTTGGTCATTTAACATAAGCATCAGATGCCTATATAAAAGTCTTAGTCAATCCCTTTTTAATAATCTTGCATCTTCATTCTTTGGTTTTGTTCTTACATAGTTTAATCCTTAGTTAGGTTAGGATTATTTTGAACAACATATTTAATTCATATATGTTTAAGATCCCATTCTTACACCTCTTTTACATATGTTTTTTAAACTTTTATGCATATTTGATTTAAAATAATCATTTGAAATGTGTGCACACTACAAATCACAGTTTTCGTAAATTAGGATCTCCTACAAATTGAGATTTTCTACTAATCGGGTTTTTTGTATCTTAACACTTTTTTAATTAGTTGCATATTTCATTTATTGCATAATTATTAATTAGGGCATCATTTTCTTAGGGTTAATAATGTATCTTTCCCTTTTATTAGCCAAGATTTTTTTAGCAAAAACCAATCCTTGCCCATTGAAGTAAGAAGATAATTGTGAAAAGAACTTGATTTTAGCCCATAATGCATAAAAGAAAAGCGAATAAGAGGTGAGTCATTCTTGTCTTAGTTTTTATTTACTTTCATAAAATTAAAAAAATTAGATACAAGTTGAGGATTTAGTAGAACCTAAAATTTGTAGACACTTGTTTGACCTCAGAAGTGGTCGCAATCGACGAAAAATGCCATGAAAGCTACCCCCATGGCCAACATTTGCAGGCTTGAGTTGAGTCGAGTAATCAGATGTCGACCTGGTTGTGGCTGGTTAGCCAATAGTAGGCCGGGTTTGGTCCATCTTGACCTAGGATCTAGATCCGGATCCATCGTTTTAGATAAGGTAGACGTGTCCTGCTTTACATATTCCATATTAGCATGTCCAACACTATGACGGAACGGGTCATGTTGTGTCCCATATCGTGTCTGTGATGACATCAATGTGACATCATGATGATATCACCTATCATAATTAATCAGGATTCTGGGTGCATGTTCATGATCGGGTTTGTATTTGTGTCGATTTCGGGCCAATTTTGTCTCAAATTGTTATCGAACCTGATTATGGTTTTAGGACCATTTTGGGGTGTTCCATATCCGATTCAATCGTGGTTTGATGAGTTTACTTTTGATAGAGTAAACTTTAATGATGGATTTATTGATGTTTACGAATCAGATTAAGATCAGTTTGTGAAAAACTGTGGACCTAGAATCTTAGGTAAAGGACATGTTTTAATATTCTGGTTGTTTATGAGCCATTCGGGCTTTGATTCTTGCACTGTTTGAACCGTTTGACTCATTGTTGGGTGGGCTATATCTTATTGTTGATTTTGTACTTATTTAAGGACTTAAGTTAGATTATTTGAAGATGCTTTCATCCTGACTTGTCTTGAGATGGTGGACTTTAACTTGTATATATGGATTTTGTGGTACTTTTTGAGGTAAGAAGTATGTTTTTTCTCAGTAGGAACATGTTAGGGGTTGTTTTACGTGGTTTTAGATATGTATGTATTGCAATTGCTATTTAAAATGCTTTAATGAACTGCTACTTGATTTATTTGTGGTGTTTGTTGACCGTTATTTTAGAATATGCATGTTTTATAATTGTCATAATGTATAGGTATACTGATTGAAGCAGGAGCCACATGCACACCCCGGGTACCAAACTCATGACCTTCAAATTGTGAGCTGACCTCTTAGCGAGGTTGGCTATTGCTTGTGGTGCCACATCCATTGCCATTTGTTGTGAGTAGACTTGCCTGGTTCCTGGTGAGTTGGGACCCCCTGTTCCAAACTGATGATTTTGGTTCCACCAAAACCTGGGATCTAAACCAAGCCGACTTGCCTCGAGTTCTGGTTCTGGTTTGGTTCCAATTTTGTTGCTTTTGGTTCAGGTCTCAACTTGGATCTGGTTTCGGTTTAGTCCTCCTGTAGGAGAACCGAAACCGAACCGTGGGTCCCAGGTTCCAGTTCTGCTGTAGGTAAGGATCTAGTTTAAACCACCAGCCGGGTCATGTCTAAATGTGAGTGAAGGCCTCCACAATAAACTTTCAAAAAACTTTTACCTCCAAAAACAATAATTGCATTAAAAAACTTATCTACACAACATTGAAAAGGTTAACCTGCCTCAAATTAAAGTTATATCAAATAGTAAATCTTAATTTTTGGGGTTTATTAGTTGCAGCTCTCTTGAAAAGATGAACGAGTGACCAAAATGGTGGCCATCCATCATCAAATTGGACGGTTATGATTCAAAAGCAATAACCAACTGGACATATCATCTGAGTTGATCAACAAGTAGTTCCGGCAGTTCCAACTGGAACCATACCGGGCCAAGAATCAGCTAGATCCAGAACCGATGAAACTGGAACTAGAATCATAACTCACCCGATCTGGTTCCAGTTTCACTTTTTCTACTACTGGAACCGGATCCAAACCGAAACCATCGGTTTCGGTATTTAAAAATAGTTAAAAATTATTTATTTTTTTATAAAATTAACGGTTCTAGGTTTTGGGTAAACCGGAACCAAACATGTCTAGTAGCAGTAGCACCATGGGCACATGTATCTTGCTAGCCAGCCAACTAAAGCCACAACCATGCCTTACCTCACGCCAAGAGAAGAAAATTGATTAGTTACTTTGTAAAGACTGATACATGACAAAGAGTGTGTTAGTCACCCATCATGAAATCCAACGGTATCCAGCACAAAGAGCAGTAGCTCACCGGGCTAGGGGTTTTACCACACAAGTTGAAGGGCATGAGTTCGACACCAGAGGTGCACATCTGACATCAATTAGGTCCACACTCACTTCATAAACTCGTAAATACTTGTAAGCATTCACTGCTTACAGTAAAAATCATGTGGAAATGTATATATTCTTTAAGGCAATATCAGGGTGTTATCTCAAATGTAAGCAATACAAAATATATGGAATGCAAGCATACACGACAATAACAATTTAAAACTAGTTCAAACTCAAAATCATGATGTTTGTTGGCTTGTTATAAATAATAAACAGCTACAATCCCAAACATAAATTCTTCAATAGTATATGAGAATGAGCGAGTTCATACAGAAAACAAGCAGGACATGACTCGTTTGGCTCAATTATCAACACTATAAATGGACACAACATGCAGTTAGACTTGGTTGATTTCGTGTAAACCAGGACCAGCGGTTTATTCCATAAGTTCCAAACTGCCACATTAGAACTGGAAACATGAACCGGGTTGGCCTCTCTTCGCTTACAGTTTTATCCCTTTACTCACTTTTGGTTTGGTTTTAGTTTTAATTGGAAAGCCCTTGAAACAAAAGTGAGATTTTAAAACCAAAAGCTAAAAACAACTTGAAACTGCCTGTTCCAGTTTTGGTTCGGTTCGATTCTTCAATAGATGGAAGCAGAGCTAAACCGCAGGGGTCTCTTGTTTGGTTCCAGAACCGGTTGCGATCGGTTCCCGGGGTGGGTCAAATCGGATCCAAACGGCAGCTACCTGAACTTACAACTCATTAACAACAGTATAAAATGGACTTCGATCAAGGGTGAAGATCCAGCGGCCAAACCACGTGATTTGAACAACTTGGTCGTAGATCCCTGGAGGCTTACGTCACCCTCATCTGATCTAAGACTGACTTCAGTATGGTGCAGTTTGATCTCATGAGCCACTTTCAGGAAAAAAGATAATGCTGTCAACACTTTAAGAAGAGAGAAGGCTAATGCTGTCGACGAGTCTTCGGCTTGATGGTCAATCTGATGACATTTATTTCTCTTCTTGATGGCGACTTTATTGCTTGAAACGTGATTATTGGCGTCTTAATGGCTTCATACTATGCCCTATTTTGCCACCCCTCTTGTGCATTTTAGTCGAGTCCCAAAGGCTTTGCGCTTATTTTAGGAGTTGAATACTGGCACCATGGATGACAGGTTGGTTTCTTCGCTTATTTTTCTCACTGTTTCTACTTGGTTTCACTGAGTTTTAGTGGTAGGCTGCGAGTCAGTCTGTTGGTTAGGCAATTAGATTCTGGTAACTGCCTTTTCCGTTGTGTTTAACAAAAGATTGGGACCATGAAGCCTTAATTTATGTGCTATGATGACATGGTTGTTCACCGGAAAGTTCTTTTCTTTTCTGAAGGTGTTGGTAGTGGCCGTTTTAGGGTTCTAAGAGAAAGAATGAAGTTTTAAACTGTGGGTGTTTTATTTATTATTTTTTATTATAATGATGAGCGGAGAAAACGGGGCTTTTGTCTCTTCATGCTTTGCTTGGTGACAATGGGCAGCCAAAACTTGACAAGTTCTCAACATGGGGACTTCGAAATCCTGTTATGAATTCTCTCTCTCTCTCTCTCTCGTGTTTGTGGCTTTGGTAATTCAGTTATTTTTCTTTCTTGAGGAGTAGTGAAGTCAAAATTTTAATTTGGTAGATCTTACAGTTGTCTGTTCATTCTAGTACAGTTGCAGGTTTTCATGTAGGAGTGGTTTGTCTTGCACACTGGGGCTACTTTCAGTCATTACCAGAAATCATCAGTGCGGAAACAGTTTGGTGAACCATTTCATGGTTATACGGAGATCCCTTGTATGCTAATCCTCCTTGTTGGGAACTTGGGAGGAGCTAACCTTTATTACTTAAGGTGTCCAATTTTGTTGATTTCTTTTGCTTCATTCCTCAAATCGATTATCCCATCTCGGTAAAATGGTGCAGCATCTAATCTATTGAAGAATATCCCGTTTCTGTTTGTATGATCCTTATCTTTATAAGCCGAAAGTTTTGAGTAATATAAATTCAGTATCAAGTTAATTGTATTTAATGGTTACTCAAGAAGAGGATCCGCATTTAAGTGATGGTGGAGCCGAGGACGGTAAAGCACCTTCAGTTTCTAAAATTGAAAATGGTCAGACCACCTCTACATGTGAAATTGAGGATGATAAAAGGCCTTCAGTTTCTGAAGTTGAAGTCGACCAGACCACTTCCACATCTTATGAAGGTGAAAACAAGGAAGAGCTGCTGGAAATTTGCCGTGTTTGTCAATGTGCTGAGCCTGATGGAAGGGGGGATGTTGCCTTGGCTTTCCTGGACATCAATCCCCCAGTGAATTTTGATTCACAAGGTAAAAGGGGAAGTAGTTTATGTGGCACAGATACCAATATTTCTAGTGATAGTATCGATGATCCAAAATTATGTAAAAAGGGACCAGGTTTTATCGAGTTTGTGAATCCGGAAGGGGAGGTTTTCATTTGTAGTGATGATTTAGAAGCAGGGATATGCCATCATCAAGATGCACTGATCACTCTTGGATGTTCATGCAAAAATGATCTTTCCCTTGTTCATTATGCTTGTGCCCTAAGGTGGTTCATCAACCATGGATCCACTGTCTGTGAAATTTGTGGAAATCTAGCCAGAAACATCAGGCTAGCCGATTTCCAGAAGGTCATGGCCTCTTTGAAGGATTGTGAAACTTTAAGAGAAAGAATTACTGCTGGAGAACCAACACCAGCATATGTCCAGGCAAATTCAGATGTCGATCCTCATGCCATTGCTGCAATTCGAAGGCAAAGACTTACTGAGATCTCATTGTGGTTTAATCCACAAAATCATTCTGCTACAATGTCGCAGAATGCTACTGATCAAGCTTCTGCTGTGCTTGTTGAGGATGTAGCCCCAAGTGAGAGTCGTACTACCAAATGGGCTGTAGAAGGTACAGGGATACTCATTGCCACTGGACTGCTTACAGTTACACTGGCATGGTTGATTGCACCGCGGGTTGGAAAGGTATGGTCAACTTTATGTCCTAATGCATATTCTTGTCAACTTTATGTCCTAATGCATATTCTTTTTAAAAATGGTGTTCTTGTTAAGATCTATATGCATATTGTGGCCCTTCTTCCTGTTCCATTCATATACATGGATACTCATTGTGAAGTGTGCTTTTCTATATCATGTACTTAACATCAGTTGACTCTTTGTGTCTGCTAATTTGATTCTGTCAGTATCTTGGTTTCCTATTTCAAGGGTACTCCTGGGGTGAAACTACCTTAACTATTGAACCCTTAATATGTGGACTATGTGAATGCCAAACTTGTGAATCTAGATATATGATCAAGTTTCATGCTTATTTTCTTGAATCGATGGGCACACACCATCTTTGAGAAATGCTCATACTGATGTATAATAGTGTTTGTCAATCTTGTAACTATCAATATGTTTGTAGTGACATGGTCTTGGCATAAATGCTCTTAAAACTATTATCTCAACCATCTCTAGTTGTAGTTGTTGGAGTTGGTACTCTTTTCATGCCCTCAGAGATTCTAAGCTACCGAAGTAATTTCATCAAATTGAATTTTGTTATAGTCAAAACCATCCCCTTATTGGATTTTACTTTCTTTAACCTTTTTCTGTTTCTTGTTAATCTCAAGAAGCAACATGTCGAGCCAATTTCTCTCTCTCTATGTCTATCTATCTACCTATCTATACATACATATATGTATGTATGTATATGTCAAGATTTTAGTTGGGCGGTTAGACAGACTGCTCTGATGCTGCCTTTTCTTAACAATTTTTTTCCTGAAGAGTTAGATCAGCTTTTAAAGGGAGAAGCTTCTGGACATATACTGCTGTTTGTGCCTGAGTTTTGTTGTAAACGATCACAGATCCTTTTCTTTCCCAATTTGTGGCATCCTTATGATGTCCTTGGTTCATGTCATATGAAGTCTAGGCACAATTTATTGACTGTATGATGAGGGTTTACCTAGGCATAATGGATTTTTCTTTATGTCAAACTTTCTGTCATCGTTAAAGGTTTGGTTTTAAAAGTTCAATGTACAATTTCGGAGACCCCTCTGTCCATGCTGTTTGAGAACTATCATTTGTTCCTATTACAAGTAGAAAGCATGAGGGTTTCATGGGATAAGTAGGGAAAGTACTCAAATCATTTTTGTTTGTTTTCCTTTCCTCATTATTGCAGCAGTGGTATTGATGAAGTTTGTTCCTTAACAGTGGTTGCGCAACCAACCAACTAAAAACAAAGTATTGATAATATTTAGTCTGAACTTATTGAACGTAATAAAATCTTTGTTCTTTTAACAGTGTGTAATTGTATGTTGCTCTCAATGCTGTTATCTTGCCTCTCTGAAGAAGAGGATAGTCGAAGATGTGTTGTTTTACTCAGTGACTATCAATTTTTCCTGTACTATCCATAAAATTTGGTGCATGGACAATTTGTGATTTGTCCAGGGAACTGCCAAAAGTGGTCTGCATATTCTTCTCGGAGGTCTTTGTGCTTTGACAGTGGTGGTGGTCCTCCGCTTTGTGAGTATATTCTTGTTACAGTCACATTTAGCTCACTGTCTTCACTCTCCATGCCATACTTGTACAATGTGAAGCATCAATAATACCTTTTGGATATACTCAATTTCACAAATCATGCATTAATTTTGACCTAATTTGACCCTTTTGAATACACCCTAGTATTCTTACGAAATATCGAAAAAGCAATGCCTAGGATTTTTGTCACGACATTTTCTAAAATATTACCATGTTGAATCATGGTGGATTATTAGAATACTTGATGAGCAAGAACTAAATCGTTGAGTCTATCCTGATGAGTGACCTAAAGATGGTGTCTTCTTTACCGTACTCTGCCATTGACTTCTCTGTTATGATCTGTGTAAAGACATAGTCAAAGCAGAGAGAGCAATCTACATGCTGGTTAATATCGCAGACCCAGAAATTTCAAGCCAATTCTAGAAAATGAGCAAAGTATTCTTCTCATTTACTTTTAATACAGTGTGAGAACTAGAAATCTTTACAAGAAGCAGTGAATAGCCAACGGAACTGTTCACTGTGGGGTGAACCATGCATTAAGAATGGGCTTTGGCTTTTTGGTTCAATTTTCAATTTTCTCCGCTCAATGTATATCTGTGACTGTCCTAATAGTAAGGCTATTTTCATGACTATGTAGGTGCTCTCTGAATGCTTTTACCATTTAGTTTCTTGGTTATCTTTATCAAGGTTTTTTTTTACATATAAACTTTATCTCAATTAGCCGACCCCGTCTAGTATGGGAAAAGGCTTAGTTGTTGTTGTATAAACTTTATCTCAATATCATGTTAAGTTGATGCTGTTTTGCTTTTTAATGATTGTTTTTCACCGATCTGTTTTCACTTCCCTTTAGAAAATGCCATTTGTCTTTGGACTGAAAACCTTCTGGAAATTGCAGATAGTCTTACCAAGAATCAAGTATGGACCAGCTCGTTATTGGGCAATCCTATTTGTGTTCTGGTTTCTGGTATTTGGTGTTTGGGCCTCCCGGGCTCGTGCTTCACGCCCCACATAAAGGTGCCCTTGTGACAGATCCCATGGTTATAGCAGTATCCTGTTTGAATGATCAGTTTATTTTGGTGTATAATATTTGGGTAACTCGAATAATATATAGTTCTAGCTTCGTTCTTGCATTTTGGTGGTGTGGATGTTTTTTACTGCTTGAATACTTACAGTTAGAACAAGCTTTTACCAGGCCATCCTTCTTTAGTATGGGCTTGCTTTGTGGATGTAATTGTTTCTGCTGGAAAACATTTAGATAGTCAATGCGTGCAATTTTTGGAGCATTTAGTGTTTTAATTAATGGGATTCCACTAAAATACTGCTTTGATGAAGCACACCCCGGAGATCATTTACAAGGGTTTGAATCGCCTCTCGTCCACCAACTTTCACCGTTGATGTTGGGAACATTAGAGTCAACCCTCGCTCTTTTTGTTTTACAGGGCGATAAGAGCAAAATCCTTGCTATTTTAGCTGCATATTTGCCAACCATGTGGGCCTCAGGGAATCTCAGACACGAATGGCTCAGTTTCGGCCGATGTCTAGATCCAACGCACCCTTATATTGCTGGCTACACCCTTCATATGAGACTTGGGATGGGATATGACTGTGCTCACCTGGAAATATAATTTAAGGGATAGTTTTTTCTTCTAGGCTGAGCATTGTTGCCGGCACTCAACTATGCAGCTGAGCTTTAGATTGTTTTGACTGAATACCCTGGAAGAAGGACCCTACCAGGATCGCACAGGCAATTGTGAGCGATTTTGGCCAATGAGCAAGTTTCGAGAAGGCCTAGTCCCACAATGTACCATATGTGTGCTTTATTATAATTGGTGCCCCAGGATGATTAGATGCACAGCCAGGCTCAAGCTTAATGAGACCAGGCAGGCTTAGATTGTTGGAACAATAGCAGAAGATAAAAAAAAATCAGGTTTATGCATTTCAAGGTCGGCTCTTGTCATGTCTCACAGGAAGATGATGCAGATGCAGTTAGTTTCATATGATGCTATGAGCAAGTTTTAACCGTTGGTTTCCTGAAACCATGAACCATAACGGAACTGATAGGTTCCCAGTTTTGGGATTGGTTCCTGTTACGACTGGTTCTTTAGACCGTTTGGTTCGAATCAGTCATGTCTGGTCCATGTGACTTAGTGCCTTAGGTATTATGAAAGTTTTAATTGTAGTTCTTTTACCATATATATATATATATATTCATGATTGGTCAAATATAATGACTGAAAAACGAGGGGGGAAATAAAAAGGAACCAAGGAAAGTCATCAATGTGCATTATTACTACAAAATTGCCTTTTGGCCTTCAAAATTCAAATTCCGTAATATCAGACGCCCAAAATCAAGTGGCACCATTTGTGGCATGGCTGGAGTTTGCTTTGGCTTTGAATGGCTTGGACACAAGAAGCTTAAGATCGGATCCTAATAAATCCTCATTTTAAGGTATTTTAGCAGAGTAGCAGTTAAAGTTAAGGTTGTGAGATAAATGGTATATGAAGGCGCCAACCATGCAAAGTCGATGCAAACTCCATGGATGATGGTCCATATCGATTGAGAATTACAAACAATTGCGATCGAATTCTGTGTGGTGGTTAGGTGTCAATACGGTTTCAGAACTGGCATCCAAACTAGTTCTGGAACCTAATCCCATCTGTAATACGAGATCCTTTTATTGCATTTGGGACATTCACTCAGGTAAATCTCCATATCCAAAGGAGATCCAGACCCGAGGTAGAAAACTACGGGTCGTCGTCTGACTGAAGTGTGAACTAAATCCAAAAAATTGGAGATCGGTAACACATTCTTTCTTTTGCATAAACCTTCACCTTATGTGGAGTTTAATTGGTTTAATGCTTGCATGAAAAGAATATAAGAGCTAAGGGTGTAATCGAGCTGAGTCAAGCTTGAGTACGGCGGACCTTGACTTGGTTTTCGTTTTTGAAATTCTTGGCTCAAGCTCAACCTCGAGCTTGAAACTCCAAGCTCAGGTTTGGGTCAAGTTTTATTCAATCTGCTTGAACTAGAGATCAATAGGCTCGTTGGGCTCATAAGAGGACAAAGAGAGGAAGAGTGAAAAATGTAAAATTGGGCGTGGTTCAGAGTGGATTAGAGAAGGCTGGATAGGTAAGATCAGCTATATATTATATATTAAAGTTAGACTAGGCTCCTAAGCTGCTCGAGCCGAGTACTAGCGAGCTTGTGCTTGACTTCCTCGTACATCAAACTTGGCAAGACTGAGCTTAGTTCGGGTTAGCATCGAGCTGATCTAGAGTAGCTTGGGAATAGCTTGTCTCAGTTACACCCACACAGCTCATTATTTGGGGGTGCGAAGTGAGCTTATAGCTACTCCACTGGGTTCGAGAAAAACTCGAACTCAACTACATCTTTTTGAGCTCGAGTGGAGCTCAATTGGCCAGTGTCTGGATTGAGTAGCTCGCCAGCCTAATCAGGATTTATATATAAATATAGTTTTTTTATTTTAAGAATTTTATATGTTTGGGTTGACTCACATTTGTTCGAGCTTAGTTGAGCTCGATCTGTTTTGAGCTCACTCATCTCAGTCTTGACCCTAGCTTAAATCAAGTCACTCTTGCACCAAGGTCAAAGGAGCCTAGCAAGCCGAGCTCAAGTTGTTTGAGGATAACTCGAGCTCAAGCATAAGACTGGAACTTGCTTGTACTCGAGCATGACTCGGCTTGATTACACCCTAGGTGTCTTGGATCCATGAAGAACGAAACTGTATTCACCTGAAAGAATGAGATACAATAAGGTAGTGTTGGGATTCAAAACCTTATCAAGCAAATCCCACAGTAATCTAAATCTTTGATGCTGCCTCTAGGCGTGGAGTTAGAAAGAGTGGATCTGATATTTTAATCGGATTTACACCATGTTCAACATACTTTTTGTACTTGAAAGTGGTATGACTAGTGGCGGACTCACTTTAGGGCGAGGTAAGGCATGTGCCTACATGTGGACGTGAAATACAAATGTGTTTTACACCAAAATCATTCCTCGACTTTGAAATCAAGTAAAAAACAGAGATTCACCTATACAATTGAGATTAGTTTACATGGATACAGTGTCTTCTAAGAAGGTAAACGTGTCAGCTACGTTACTGCAAAACTTTAAAACAGGTTCGATTGTAAATTTTTTTTAAAAGTTCATCTAAAAAAGAAATCTTTTCTTATTGCTGTATCAAACCAGGACCAGTGGTTCCAAACCATAACCCAACCGGGTGAGATCCGGCTTCGTTAGGTTTATGGTTCAAAGTAAACCGCAACCAGTGGTTTAGAGCCGCCAGGCTTGTTTATGTCTACGTCTACGTGACAGTGTGTTAGGCATTAGAAGATATTTAGTTGTAATCCTTTTATCATATACACAGACATGGCTGGTTCCTAAGCGGTCTGGCAGTTCCAATCAGAACAAAACCAGGCCAAGAACCGGGTACCACCCAGTTTGATTTCGGGTTTCATTTTTTATAAAACCGGAACTGACGGTTCCAAACCACTACTTCCAGTATTTTTAAAAAAATAATCTTATAAAATTTTAAATTTTTAAATAAAATTATTGGTTCCGAGCCGATGGTTGCATAACCATAATCCGAACTAGCCCCTATCCGGTTCAGTTAAGATTATGGTTAACTAGAAACGAACATGTATACATATACATATTCATGATTGGTCATATATAACAATTAAGAAAGAGAGAAATAATCAAAAGGAACCAAACATAGTCATCAATGTGCATTATTACTACCAAATTGCCTGCCACCAAACTTGCTTTTGGCCTTCAAAATTCAAATCCCGAAATATCAGGCGCTCAAAATCAAGTGGCACCATTTGTGACATGGCTGGTTCATTTCTGGAGTCTACTTTGAATTTGAATGGCTCGGACACAACAAGCTTAACATCGGATATCAGTGGGAAAAAACTCGAGCAACCCGGACATGGTGTATTCGATAAAGTCAGTTGCCCTTTAGCACAACAAACTTTACAAGAGATTTCATTATCCCATTGAGATCAACGGCTATTAATCTACCTATGATTGTGAGATCAATGGTATATGAAGTTCCATACTATGCAAAATCGATGCCAATTCTGTGGACGATGTCCATATCCAGTGAGAATTAACAATGGATTCTGGTAAATTTCTGTGAACTTCCAGTTCGAAGCACTCCACATTAACAGGGTCGGATCCAGGATCCAGGATCCAATCTGTCTGGTTAGGTGTCAACACTGTTTCAGAATTCACATTCAAGATATGTCTAGATCCTAATCCCATCTGTGATACGAGATCCTTTTAGTGTATTTGGGATATCCACTCTGGGAAATCCCACATCCAAAGAAGATCCAGACCCGAATTTAATTTGGTCAATACAGGAGACGACATATAGCCAGAAGTAAGCGTTCACATGTAACTAAAATCTGGGTGCAAGTGCAGATCCAGTAGAAAACTGTGGGTCTCGATCTGACTCAAGTACGATCTAAATCCAAAAAATGGAGATCAGTAACACACTTATTCTTTCTTTTGCATAACCTTTAGCTTAGCTTAGCTTCTCCTCCTGGTTGTGGCCTGCTGGTGCAGGCAGGTGAGACGATAACTTCCCAAAAGGTCACCCTTCTTATTGCGACATTCTCTGATATAGGCTTGGATTTGGTATTATTCTTGCAGTAAAAAAATTAAGAGTCAATTAAAGGTGTAATAGAGCTGAATCAAAGTCAAGTATACTGAAGCTTGACTTGGCTTTCATTTAAGAAATGCTCGGAATGTGCGGTTCAAGCTCAACCTCGAGCTGAAATCTCCAGGCTCAGACTTGGCTCAAGCTGTATTTGATTTGCTTGAACTAGAGCTCGATGGGCTCATGAGAGGAGAGAAAGAGAGAAGGAAAGAAAAATGTTAAAAGGGTGGGTGGGTTCAGAGTGGATTGGAGAAGGCTCAATGGGTAAGATTAGCTATATGCTATATATAGCATCATATGTAAAGTTAGACTAGGCTCCCAAGCTACTCGAGCCGAGTACTAGTGAGCTCGTGCCCGACTTGCTCGTATATCAAGATCGACAAGACCGAGCCTAGTTCAAGTTATGATCGAGCTGATCTTGAGTAGCTTGCGAATTGCTCGTCTCCTTTTCACTCATAGAGCTCATTATTCACAGTCCTAGGGATCCAATCAGCATAAGATTGGATCTGGATCACAGACGGATCCACTTTATTGGCAGCCAGATTCAAGCGCCCCTAACTTTTCCTCTTAAGACCACCAAACTTTTTGCTTTCTTCAATTAGCCGTTGTGTAACGGATCTCCCGCTGGCGAAGTTCAAAATTCATCAAAGAGGAACAAGTCTCTTTCAGTCTTCTCTTCCTCATGAAGCCCGTCTCTTACTCTCTTATATATAATCAACATCCTCACGTTTTTCCTTCAAACTTAGAAATTATTTTATGGGGAATTGCATCTCTCCATTCCTAGACAGCATGGGCTCTTGCATTAGCAAATGCATGCCCAAGAGAGACCCTTGCTCTCACACAATTAAGGACAAGCTTGTCGTCTCCGAGCTCCCCTCGATGACTCCTCCCACACCACCATTGGCCACCTGCAGGAAAAGCCCATTCTCCGATGAGTTCTTGATCGCCTGTGTGAAACAGAACTTCCACCTGAACTCGCATGTTGTTTCAGTGATGAAGCCAGTGGACGCATCCCGATCAAAAGTTTGCACTGAATCTCCCAATGGTTCAGAGCCTAATTCTCACAATAGCACACTCAACCATGCTTCTCCTCTCCAGCAATTGAGCTTGAAGGACACAGAAAATATCCTGTTTTTCCCTTCTTGCTCGAGCCGAATCGTCACGAGATCCGAATCCAATAGTCCAAGATGCACCACAAGCACGAATTATGCTAGCAATGCCAGTACCAATTGCAGTAGGAATCTCAATAGGTGCAATTGTAGGACCAAGGAACCCCAAAGAGTTCCAGTTCCTTACTCATGTTCGAACCGATACGGTGCCATTGCACGACCAGGAACTAAAAGGTGCAGCACTGTGAGCAATCAAGCTAGCTCTTCTAGTAGTAACAGAGAGACTAGCAGCAGGTCTAATAGTAGTTGTAGTGTATGTGCTAGCAGTACTTGTAGCAGTGGCAGCAGCACTAGCTTAGTAAGAAGAAAAGAGATTTGCAGGCATGAAGTGAGGGTTGAACATGGTAAAGCAAGTGCTGTTGGTAGCAGAGAAGGAAGCAGGTTCTTGAAGAGAAAGAAGAGTGAGAAGGTTGTGCATCCGATCAGCCATGAAGATGATGTCGGGGACACGTCCTGTGACACGGCTCATTCTGTCATTGAAATCGACAATCCGGACATCTCATTGGATTGTTTCATCTTTGTATGATTTGTTTGTATGTAAATTCCCAGATCCTTCTGGTTGATAGGTAGAAAAGTCATTGATATACATCAATTTGTTTTAAAAAAATTAATATATTGGACGTCAAATAATAGGTTTTAGTTCGTTCCTCCTCTATATGATGTAATATATTGCATTGTTGAAACTTATATTAGATGGGGATCGGTTATCTCATTGTCTCATGTAAGCCGTTTGCGGTTTTGGTTCCTCTTTATAAGTTTAAGTAGGGGCGGCAAATGGGGTCGGTCCATGGGTTGGATTTGGGTGACTTCGGATCCAAGTCAAAACAAGTTGACCCAGACCTGGCCCTATTTTTTGTTTGAGTCCAGTTTTAAGACCCAAATAAGACTGGGCTTGGGTCCTGGCTACAAATAACTTTACTGAGCACGAGCAATATCTCACCTAGCTAAGGGGTCGACTCACAAGATGGACATGAGTTCGGACATGCATTAAGCTTCAGCCTCTCTATTGTTCCAAAAAATAAAACTTCATTGATGGTGAGAGTCATCTCTTACGTGTTCTGAAATTTTCATCAATGTTGTAGTAGATGGCTGCCAACCAACAACTTTATGCCATCTTTTAGTATCATTGATGGTTCTAGAACCGCTAAGCCTACGTTACAAATGCAATAGTACCTAGAATTACTACTCGGAAAAATATATAAAAGATCATTGGTCATGCAGGTTCTCCATAATAATTATGACCCATTCCTTTAGCCAATTTAGCTCTTAATACAGGATCATTCAAGTTTGGATTTGGTGTGGACGTCAAACAATACTTCACATGTAAAAGTTACGAATATCTTAATCAAGTATTGCCAGATTGTATATACTTTATGTCGCTTGAATAACACCATTCAACATATTCCTAGGCTAGAGTACTCTGTTTATGCAAATGATGTAAGAGCTTAACAAAGACTTATTTGGATCAGATCCACCGCGGTTCCCAAATCCAGTTATTTGGATTAATTGGATCCAGTTGGACACAAGGGCAAGTCAGATCATTGTGTAAGAGACTTGTTCAGAACGTACCCATGAAATTGAACATGGACGTCTTTTGTTTTGTACAGGAATCTAGTTTGAAGTCCCTCTCATATTAGTGATGGTTTCATCTCATTCATAACATGGATCTACCGACGAGAGGACCTGATAAAAATGATGCAAATTATGATTAGGACTTAAAAATCAATATCCAAGACACTAACTTGGATAATCTGATTTGGGTTTTGATTTTAGAAAACTGAAACCTATTAAAGTAATTGGGTTATGTATTGCACTGCAACCTGAATTAAGTTATATAACAAATTTCGAATGTGTAATTGGGCCCGGATGCAGTTACTCAATGCTGAATTTGACCTGATTGTGAATCAGATTCGTTCTTTTGTATATCGTGATAATGCCATACTTAAGCAGATTTTCCAAAGAGAAAAAAAATTAACCAAATAAATTCAAGTTTTCTTTTCATTTGCAAGCAGAATCTTATGTTTCATATTTGGTTGAGGAAGATATTGTAAAGAAAGTGTCCTGAATCCATCGGTATTGTGGTGGTGTGTATATATATATATATATATATATATAAAAGGCATTGACTATTCTCGGCAACCCAGCACAGAAATGACTGGACTGACCATCCAGCCATTATCTATGGTCGAGGTTACGGAAAGAATGGTCGTAACGGCCATAAAGGCGAAACCGTCATACCATTACCAAATGACACGATAACAGTCCGGTTATAGGGACTCTTGAAAAAGAAAGCCTAGTGGGATAAACCGGGAAGGGAGGAGCACGCGTTGCTCTATAAATACAGACCAGCAAAGGCAAGAAACAGAGACACAGAGACAAAGATCGAAATACTGAAACTCAAACAACATCCTAGAGAAACTCCACTGAGAGGAAACCTCAAACAAATAAACCACATACCTTTTGCTCTTCTGCTGTAGGTGTACCTGAGAAGCAAAACCATAAGGAACAGAAGGTCGACGGAAAAGAACCAGAGGTCGACAGAAGCTGAAATCCGGCAAGCAAACATCCCAAAAAGGGCAACATTTGGTATCAGGACCTCGTTCTTAACCCTGGAAATAGGTACGCGTTAGTACGTTAAAAAAAAAATAGAGGAGAGGAAAACCTCCATCTAAGTCAAGACAAGGCAAGAAAATCTCCAACTGAGTCGAGACAAGATAGAGGAAGCTGCTAGAGACAAAATAGAGAAAAGAACAGGCCGGGAAAATAATCGATCGAACCTCGACCAGAGGCCAAAAGTCGGCTGTAAACAAGAACCAGCCGAAAAAACAACCGGCGAAACCTCGACCAATAGGCCGAAGGTTAACTGAAAGAGGAGCAGACGACAAAGAAAGCATCGAGCCTGCTGGGGTCCTCGGCCAGGAGGCTAGAGGAAGGCTGCAGCAGGAGAGGCGGCAGAAAGTCGCGGGTGACCGAAGGCCAGGAGGCGGAGCGGCGAAAACCTCTCTCTCTCTGTAGAATTTTTTTGCTCATTCTCTCTCCTCTCGCTCTTATAGTGCCCTAAAAAACCACCAGGCGATTTCAGAAAACCGCAGACGAAAACCGCCTTGGGCAACAGACCAAAAAGTCCGTTATGCCCCAGTCGCTTTTAAATATTACAAACTGCCACTGGACAAAATTACGAAAATATCTAGATATTTTCACTTAGGAAAAAAGTCAATTTTACCCTTCGACAGTTTATGAAAATTATGAAATATCAGGCTATTGATTTACATTATTGCCCTTCTCAATTCAGTTTATTACAGTATTGCCACTATATTAAAAGATAGATTTGTCCCTATCCTTTTAAGAAAATTTCAGATTCGGACTGAGGGGCAAAATTATAAATTTATCCATGATCAGTTACGAATTTTATAAAAATACCAAAAGGTAATTTTATGAGTTTGTGCTTGGCCGTTTCTAAAAATTACAAAAGAGGATTTATAGTTAAAATTACTATTTTACCCCTGGTATTTTGGAAAATTAACAAAGGCAAAAATTTGTTGGGAAAATGATGAGTTTATCTTAGTTGCTTCTATATATTGGAAATGAGTTATTTTCAACTCATTTTTTTGATATTCTGCATCGTCCTAATTAGATTCTTGTTATTTGTGTTTTGTTGCTTATTTAATATTTTCTTTTTAGACCATCTAATTGTTATAATTGTCAAACACATAAAAATGAACTCTAGAATATGTGTGTCAAAACTAGAAAAACTGAAAAATTAAATAGTCTGAACTTCCAAACATGGAAGAGAAGAATTCTGCTTACTCTAACACTTGAAGGTGTTGAGTATATCTTAAAGGAAATTATGCATTCGCCACCACCAGACGCAACTAAGCAACAAATGGAAATATATAAAACATTTCTAAATGACGATACAATAGCAAGAATTGTCATGTTACATACATGAAAGATGAATTGATCAGGTTCTTCGAAGAATATGAGACCTCAAAAGAGTTGTTCAACACTATAACAACTAAATATAATACAACTGTCAAACTGTATGTTCAGTTGCTACTAAAGAAATACAATTCCTTCAAGATGAAAGAAGGGGATAACGTAGTAAAACATGTAAACCACATGTTGGTAATGGCTAGGTATCTAGTTGTGGCAAAACTAGTCATCCCGAAACCAATGTAGATATCAACAATCTTGAACAATCTTCTCCCGCCATGGAACATGGCAACCACTGCCCTCATACTAGGGCCACAAATTAACCTTTTTGAATTGCCTCTACAACTAGCAATAGAGCAAGAACATATGGGTAAAAACAAAAGAAAAAAATTGCTAGTGGTACAAGATGAGATAGGGTTTAGTTTGAAACCCAACGAAAAGAGAAATAAACCAAACAAAAAGTTTGGCAAGAATAACAGAAAGGACGGTCAATTTTTTAAGAAAACACAGAAAACCACTTCTTGAATCAAGTGTTTCAGTTGTGGAAAGATGGGATACTAAAAGAGGGATTGTCGCAACAGGAAAGGTGGAGGAAACAATCTACAATGTGGATAATAAGAGAAGTAGGACATAATCTGCATGATATTAGAATGTCTCTATATGGACCGCCCGTGACTGGTTGGTGGATCGACTATAGAGCTACCAGACATATCTCGAAGACAAAAGAAGGAGCGATAGATCTAAAGGAATACAAACCAAGAGAACATCAAGTATACATGAGAAATAATACTTTCTTAGATGTTCTAAGTATTGGGTCCTTTAAAATTTTTGTATAAGGCAAATCGATTGTATTGACTGATGTATTGATTGTGTCATCTATAAGGCGCAATCTGGTTTCGGTCCCTACCTTAGTAAAGAAAGGTTTTTAGGTCAAGTTTATTTCTGGTAAGGTGACTGTGGGGAAACATGGGAGAATATTATTCTCTTGAAAATTTGATGTAGAACATGGACTATTCAAACTAAATGATAATGAAAATAAAAATTATTCTGCTTATATTGAATGTGCCTTTAATGTTGATGTGTGGCATAAACGCCTTGGGCATATAAATCTGGAAAAGTTGAGGAAATTATCCAACTTTGACTTATTGCCTAAATTTAAGGAAAATACTTTCAACAAGTGTGAAGCTTGTATACAAAAAAAATGACGAGGAAAGTTTTTCCCAAAAAGTCAACAAGGGCAACAACCCTATTAGAGGTCATTCACACGAATTTATATAGACCATTAAAAGTAAAGTCATATCATGAAAATATTTATTTTATAATCTTTATCGATGATTACTCGAGATATATGTATTATATCTCTTGACACATAAATTTCAAGCACTAGAAGCTTTTAAAGAATATAAGCATGAAGTTGAAAATCAATTGGGGTATTAAATTAAAGCTTTAAGATCAGGTAGATGTGGTAAATATACCTCTGCAGAATTTCTTGAATTCTGTAAAGATTTTGGTATTACAAAGCAAAATACAATGCCCAAAACACCTCAACAAAATGGTGTAGTTAAAAGATATAACAGGATCTTACTGAATATGACAAGGTCAAGGTTAATTGATGTATCTCTACCAAGGATATTTTTGGGAGAAGCAATAAGTACAACGATATACATACTCAATAGAGTATCACGTAAGGTTGTATTCACTACACCATATGAGATGTGGTTTGAAAGAAAACTCAACCTATGTTATCTTAGGATGTGGGGGTCTATTGAACATGGGAAGATCCATGATCAGTCTATAGATAAGCTAGACAGTAAGTCCTTGAGATGTATATTCATCGAATATCTTAAAGGTTCAAAGAGATATCATTTTTATTATAAGGATCACAAAATGATAGAAAGTAGAGATATTGAATTCTTAGAAGATACTAAGAATGACATCCTGAAAATTAATGATGAATATACTAATGATCTAGTAGACCTATATCAATCATTATATGAACCCATAGAAGATCTTACTGAAACAACCGAAACTTTGAGTGGACATAAAAGGCCTAGGGCCACTCCGTCCTACTTAAAAGATTATCACACTTATCTTGCAGAAGAAATGTGTAATTCGGTAGATTTAGATGAGTTGACTGATAACTTGACTTATCAACAATCTATGAACTCATTGAAAAAATTAGACTGGGGGAAAGCGATAGATGAAGAAATTGAATCCATTGAGAAAAACGAAGTTTAGGAATTGATTGATTTACCAAAAGGAAGGAAAGCTATAGGCTGTAAATGGGTTCTGAAAAAGAAATACAAAGTCGATGGTTCAATCGACAAGTTTAAAGCAAAGTTGGTTACAAAGGGTTTTTTACAAAAAGAGAGGATAGATTATGTTGAGACATATTCCCCAGTTACGAAATTTGCATCCATAAGGATAATCCTGACAATATTTGCATATTATGATTTGGACTTACATCATTTTTCTAAATGGAGATTTAGATGAAATCATATACATGGAGCAACCCAAAGGATTTATAGTTGAATGCCAAGAAGTTAAAGTATATAGGTTGAAAAAATCCCTATATGGCCTCAAACAGTCACTTCGCCAATGGTATCTAACTTTTCAAAATACCATTATAGAATTTGGGTTTGTGGCTAATGAACTTGATCACTGTATATATATCTGGAACAATGGGAGTCATTTGTCATCTTATCATTATATGTGGATGACATATTGTTGACTAGGAATTGAGATAATTGTCAAAACCAAGTCATGATTAAAACTCAAGGTTCAAAATGAAGGATATGGGGAAAGCATCTTATATCTTGGGTATAAAGATCTCTCGAGATAAAGAATCTAAACTCTTATGCCTAAGTCAGGAGAGAGATATTGACTATATCCTCAAGAAGCTTAAAATGGGTGAATACAAGTTTATTGTTACACCCATTGCAAAAGGGGTTAAATTGAGTAAGATTGATTGTCCCGGTGAAGGAGACGATAAGCCTAACGTTCTTTATGCACAAGCTGTGGGTAACTTGATGTATGTTATATTGTGTATAAGACCTGATATCAACTTTGTTGTTGGTCTTATGAGTAGATATCAAAGTAATCCTGGATGGCAGCATTGGATAGCTATAAAAAAGATTTTAAGATATCTGAAAGGAACAAGAGACTTGAAAATATGTTTTTAAGCATCTGAACTGAAAGTGGTAGGGCACTCAGATGCTGACTTTGCTGGGAGCAAAGATGATAACAAATCTACCTCAGGACAAATATTCTTATTTGGAGGTGTGGTTTCTTAGGCATGCAAGAAACAGGGTTGTGTAGCATTGCATACACAAGAAGCTGAGTATGTGGCTTGCTATATAGTTGCAACGAGTGTCATTTAGATAAGTCGTTTCATACGAGATTTGAAGCTGAAAATAGCTAACGAGTCGATTATTATTTATTGTGACAACAACGCAGCAATTACTCTTATCAAGAGTGGAGCTGATTGCTCAAAGAGCAAGCATATAATGGTTAAATATCACTATGTTCATGATATGGTTATGAGAAAGAAAATATCCATCTCATTCATGCCAACAAATGATATGTTGACAGACCCCTTGACTAAAGGCATAACAGAGGAATTTTTCTCAAGACATGTTGTGAACATGGGGTTGAGATATGTTTGATTGTTATATAGGTAAATAACCACACAACGGGTAATGATTGCAATAACAATCATAAATGACATTACTAGGAAAACCCCACAAAAGTGAGAGGAAAACCAATATGTCAGTTCACTTGGCTCGAATGGGTAATGGGAGATGTAAGGCAGTGGTCATTCTCGGCAACCCAGCACAAAAATGGCTGGACTGGTCATCCAACCGTTATCTGTGGTCAGGGTTACGGAAAGGATGGTCTTAACGGTCATAAAGGCGAAACCGTCAGACCGTTACCAAATGACACAATAACAGTCCGATTATAGGAGCTCCTGAAGAGGAAAGCCCAATGGGATAAACCGGGAAGGGAGGAGCATGTGCTGCTCTATAAATACATAACAACGTAGGCAAGAAAGAGAGACACAGAGGTTTTGTTCTTCCACTGCAAGCATACCTAAGAAGCAAAACCACAAGAAACAGAAGGTTGATAGAAAAGAACCAGAGGTCGACAGAAGCCGGAATCTGGCAAGCAAGACATCCCAAAAAAGGCAATAATATATACATCACTGTTTTCCCTTTTGAAAATCTAATATGCAGAAAAAAATCTAAAATGTCATGAACCCATCAGCGTTTGCAATGTTTTCTATTTTATCTTTCAATACTTATGATGTTTTGATTTTAATGTGCTATTGAAGGAATCACGGGACATAAAGAAATATTGAAAATGATCGATCATGGCCCCGGAAACGTTCCATGAAGAGGGGGGGGGGGGGGGGGGGGGGGGGGGGGTTAGTCAGGATACGACTTGTCTTTTGTTGACTTTGTCAAACTTTGATCTATTTTGAGATCCGGCCCATATAACGTCGGTGTTTCCCCCGTCACTTTGTCTAATATGATTGTGTTCAACTTTATACTTGCTTGATATTTTAGCTAATTGTATTATGCTTTTGTTCTGACATACATACATACATACATACATACATATATATATATATATATATATATATATATATATATATATATAGCCAATCACTATATCAAAGAGTTTGTTTCATTCGGAGAATCATCTTCCTCATTATCAACAACAGCTTGTCCGATCTTTCTGCACCCGTAGCAAAAATCGGGTAGCCTCTCATATCTGAGAAGAACCACTGTTTTCTGCATCGGGTTGAAGCTGCATCATGATTTCGCTTCTTAAAGGCTTGGTGATATCGATTAATGCTATTATGCTTAGCAGGTTACCCGTCACTACATCATTTTGATCCATGTCCACAGCCAAGTAAATGATGGATTAAAACTCACACATCAATTTTTACATGAATGTCATGAAAAGCTTGAGTCCATTAGATGACCAGAATGTACATACATCCATGTGCGTGGGTGTGCGTGTGCGTGTGTCATGAATCCCAGGGTGTATAGAAAGAGAAGATAAAAAGCTAGACTCACTTTTCTCCCTAATCAATCATAAGTTTAGAGCTTTATTCCTAGATTCCAAGTGCAAAACCTAGGAAACAAAATGGGCTGGAACCCAATCAGTGTCCAAGCTGGAAATGACCTAAAAACTATGCAGTAACCATAGAGGAATCAGCCAAAAAGTTTTGCTTCATGTCGACTGAATCCACCAGACACTGATCCACCAGTTAGCTTCATGTCGACTGAATCTATATTCATTGGTTGAAACCCATTTGCAGTAAATCACTCTAATTATATCCATTTATTGTTCCTATAACATGCAACCCGTATTATTCCCGGTGAACCATTGTTCTTATTGTTCATTAAGTCTAAGGCAGTCGGAATTCCGAAAACAACTATTTTGTCCGGTCTATATTCCGACTGTCTGAGATAGTCCGAATAAGCCTATTTCTAGTAGTGAAAGAAAAAGGAAACAAATTTATCCAGTTTCTAGCTCGTCTCAGTAAGATTTTGGTTATGCTCAAAAGCATTCAACCCAGATCCGTGGTGACTTATGAACATGGACCCACCTGGATCCGATCCATGAACAGTTTGCAGCAACAAAATGCTAACCAAAGTGAGAAAAGAAAAGGAAAGGCCTTTGTAGTTGTCTGCAAGAACATGTAAAGGGCCTATTAGAGTACCAAACCCTAAATTTGTTATCCTTCATCCCGGCAAAGCTCATATGCCAGCCTACCATTTGACCAAGAACAGAAACACCAAATAGACATTCTCCTATTTCATCTTATCTGGCTTTCATTTAGTTCCCCCTTTAACGAACCTTTTCTTTTGACCTAAAAGATAGTTCACTATTTTAAAGAACCTTTTCAATAACTCCAGCTATTTTAATAAGGGACATAATGCTTACCCTTAGAGTACGTGTGCGGCTCAAGTCATATGCATATCACCCATCTGTTTGTGATATTCAATCTCCACCTTACATCTACTCATATCACTTGATGGAGACCTCAGTGGAACCCACTCTCACAAATCCCAAGTTTTGTACTAAATATTATTCTCATCTTATGGTGAAGAATCAATATAATCCACCACAGGTTATATTCCATATGACCCGATCTTTCGCACTACTGTAGCATATATTGTGTGAAGCGAAACCAACAACTCACTTTTCTTGTTGACCCAGCCCTTTAAAGCCCAGGTTGGGCAGTAAACTCTGCAAGTTGTAAGACCGTGAACATGGCCAGGATGCAGAAGATTGTTTCGCTGTGTTTATTCGTGTTGGTGTTCTTTCTTTGCGAGAAGGCTTCGGCGAGGAGTTCCATGTGGTTGAACGAAAAATTCATCAATGGCTACTGGAATGAGATGCTTCCTAAGGCTTATACACCTCCATCTTCTCCATCCAGAGGGATTGACTCTGTGTCTTTCGCTGGTAGCACGCCATCTCCTCCTCCATTCTCACATAGATGATTGTGATTGAGCAAAAGGCTTTCAATATTACCATGGATTCTTCTTTTCCTTTATTTGTTTTGGTTTCCTTATCTAGTGCTAGAGCTGTAGAAAAGGGAAGCTGCATGGAAGAAAACAATCACCAACTTGAGTAGCCTCTCTAACTCTTCGCAACCTATACACTTTTAAAAGGCCAAAAGTACTTATCTTTGCAACTTTTGGGAAACCGTGTTGGACTTTTTCGTTAGATCCTTAATTAGTTCATGCTCAAATCTATTAAAAGATTTTCAAAATCAATGTGATCAACCTTGAAGATTTAAATTTAAAAAATAAATATATCATGTACTTCGCATTTAATACACAATTATACATTTCTTTTTTTTTCTTTTTAAATTTCTAATATTAATCGTGTTAACAAAATAGTAGAGATATTTGAATAGATTTGAGCATTTACCACTATCTTTCTCTCTCTCCCTCTCTCTCTCTCTCTCTCTCTCTCTCTCTATATATATATATATATATATATATATATATATATATATATATATATATATTGGGGTGGAGAGAGAGAAAGAGAGAGGTGTTGTCGATTGCTTAGCAAGTCCTGGTTTTTCTTTTTGGCAAAGGGCATCCAAAACCTATCAAACACTTATTCCTTAGGAAGTTCACTCCTGTTTGATCGGCATATTGTGTGCTGGGAGTTATCGACAATTATTTGGTTATAACGATACCATCGCATAGATCATCGACCACTATTTTCAACTATTGTTTTTCACTTACCCGTAACCATCACCTAAAGTTGTATTGCTACTAGATGTTTTTATGGTGCCAAATTCATCCATCCATACTTATATGTGTAACTCGTGTTATTCATTTATTACATTAAATAGTTTTATAAAGTTAGATGTGTTACAAGATATATATATATATATATATATATATATATATATATATATATATATATATATATATATATATATATATATATATATATGAAAAAATAGATACTCCGAAAAGGGGTAATGCAATCTGATCACCACTCTTTGCGTTTTGGCATTTGATTAATTTGAATCAACTGCATATCACCCTATCCAAGACGATACCCATCTATCCATCTTGTTGCTGAAATCGAACACCTTCAAATAGCATAGAGATTCTCTTGTTTGATAGAGTGAGGGTGTTGACCTCCGCCTTCAAGAGGATCAAGTATAATGGAGTCTCTAAGAATCGGACTGAGCATATCCCAACACAGATTGGTTGCTATCACGAGAATGAACACTTTCTAGAGCTCTCCTTGAGCTGGTGCCATGGTTTGGGTTCTATTAGGATTTAAACCTCAAAAACAAGCCACGTTCGAGTAAAATGGATTTTATGTATGAACTATTTCGTAAAATCTCATCCAACAGTTCACGCAAGAAATTTAAGACGTGCTGCCATAACAAACTCACTATGCAAGAAACAAGAAATTTATCATGTCTATTCAGTCATCCACATAAACGGTTGCTTCATCTTTTACCACTCATAAATAAAGTATCACCCAACAGTTGAGAGAGAGAAAGAAAGTGATGCCTGCGACACGCATAGAATGGATACCATACCACGCTCACAAATATGACAAATTTCTCATGTTTATAACATTATATACTTAATTACAAAGCCATTATTATTCATTTAAATGAGAGTATGTCTTAGTGAAGTGCCGATTTTCTATTATTTTATTTGAATGTGGGAAAGAAGAAAATATCTAATTCCCTTCTTAATGTTCATTTAGAATATGGAAGATATAATGTTATGTCTTCATTGCGCTATTGAACAAACTGTACCTTTTCAAATTATCTTTTGTTCTTGGCATGATTTTGCAGCAACAAATATCTTTGCAAGTCAATCAATATTTGGAGTCTTAATCTATGTACTTCCTATTTGTCAGTTTGATCCATATGCTTGAAATTAGTAAATAGTTACAATATTGTCGAAAGAACGTTTCAATACTTTCAACCCATTACCTGTGGTTGGTAGGAGGGTGTTACAATCGAGAGCAAGTGTAAGTGATTGGATGATCACTTTTTCGGTCCCAACAATGAACATCCACGAAATGTGGGAAGAGAGGTTCTCTTCTCGGATTTCTTAAGATGCCTATTTTTTCAAAAGGAACGAGATTTCAAATAAGTGACTTTACTTTATAAAAGATAATGCAAATCTCTCAACATAATGACAATGACTTTAACGAAAAGCTCAAAATGAAAAACACAAGAAAATGGGAAAAGCCTAAGAGTATATAAACAAATGTAAATTTTGTTTAAATACATGATATACAAACAAGAAATAGCTTTCCTACTGAAAACCCTGCGAGAAACCAGAAAAAAATCTCATTCTTCATCTCCTTCTCCCTCTTCTAATTCTCAGCTTGACTTCCACATCTAATCAAGTGACCCGAGGTTCCTTGTGCTTCATCATTGATATAAGAGTAAGAACGGTCCTCAACAAGGTAGTGTTGCTGTGTTATGGGTATATGTACTCCCTTTTGTCTCCTATTAAAGAAATATATAAAATAGAGTTAAATATATGTTTTAGTTATCGATTTGTAAACGATCTAAAAGAACATAAGCAAAAAGTTGTCCACTCAGTTCAGATTCAAGAGGAGAAGTAGAAATAAAAAAGAGGAGAAATCGATTGGACGAAAACTTATTTGCTTAAATTAGTTATCTTTTTTGAACTCCTCCGACTTTCCCTCTTTCTTCGTTTGTTCTTGTCGGACTTCATCTAAATCAAAATAAAGAACCGGTAGAAACCTAACAAGAACAAGAGAGAGTAATATAAAGAAAGAAGGAATAACATAAATATAAATAGATTTGTTCTCTGTTTTTCGCTGATTGTTATGTTGAAAAAGGAAAGAAGAAAATGGAAGAGCATTGGTCGTAAAACACAGGGAGTCACTCTCTAGGTTGACAAAGTCGGCCTCCGACTGACTCTCGTTAGCGATGGCTCTAGTCCGGCGACGGCTCATTCCTTCACAGAGAAGAGATGAAGACCTCTTCGTCTTTTCCTTCTCTCTTCCCCCTCCTGACCCTTTCCCTTTCTCTCGTCTCACAAAAACGAGAAACTATAACCCTTGGGTTTATAGAAAAATCTAGAAACCAAGTTTGGACTACCTTTTTTCCCCATGTCGTGGTTTTCGAAAAACTGCCACCAGTCCCTTGAGTGGTGACCAAATTACCTTTTTACCCCTATTGGAAAGGGTAAAACCTCGGTTTAGCTCTTCACGAAGATTAAAAATAACAGTTTACCATTGCATACAATTATAGTTCTTCTACATATTTTTGTGTCAAATTAATGTAAAAATTCTTGGACGCTATTTTTATGGTTACCCTTTATCACTTTGTTTACGTTATGGGGCAACCTTGTTTGTGAATTTATGGCCTTATCCTTACAAAGCTCAAGAATTAGAGAATTGGATTTTATGATGTTTTTACTATACTTTCCTAGTTTCTTTGTTAAATTTATAGAATTACGACAAAAATTTATTTCTACCCATAACTATTTTGCAGAATTACAAAAACGTAAAAGGCAGGTTTACTGTTATGCCCTGGCCTACTTATGAATTTACATAATAACGAAACACATAAACATTTATTGTTACACCTACAATTATAGGTACGCTCATTTACTTTATAAAGAATTACAAAAATAGACAAACAAGAAAATTATAGTTTTATCCCATCTAGAAATAATGAATCTATCAATGTTTTATTTTTCCAAAATGATACTTGTAGTTTGTGTGATATTATAGATAAGTGCCTAGAAATATTTGCATATTAGTATATACATATTTTTATTATTGTAGTTTTGTACCTAGTTATATTTTATTAGTTATTTTATGGAATTATATTTAATTTCTTTTATTTGTTGCTTGTTTATTGTTTTATGTTAGAAATATATAGATCCTCTTATTGTTATCTTTGCCAAGCATTTAAAAATAACAATCAGATTATGTGTTTCTGAATTAGCAAAGATTAAGAAAATGAATGGCCTTAATTTTCAAACACGAAAAAAAAGAATTTCATTGGCCTTGATCCTAGAGGGTGTTGATTGTATACTAAGAGAAACAAAAATGCTACCTAGACCCAAAGCAAGAGATGACGAATAAGAAAAATATAAAACCTTTATAAAAGATGACATAATAGCCAGAACTATTATGCTTACGTATATATAGAGGTTGATTTGATTAGGGTTTTTTAGGAATACAAAATAATAAAAGAGTTGTTTGATTCAATAACAACTAAATATGAAACTATAACTAAATTATATATTCAATTGCTCCTTCAAAAATATAATTCTCATAGAATGAAAGAATGATATAATGTAGTTGGCATAAACCAAATGTTGGTTATGACAAGGGACTCAACTTTAGGAAAATCAATTATTCTATAACCCATGCAGATATCCACTATCCTAAATAGTCTTCCTCCTTGAAATGTGGTAACCGCAATGCTTAGACTTAGATATGACTTTATCATTTATGAACTCCCTCTAAAACTTGCAATTGAATAAAAACATATGAACAAGAGTAATAAGAAATTGATAATAACTCAGAATGATTTATAGTCAAGCTTCAATAACAACCAGAATAAAATAAAGCTAAATAAAATATTTGACAAAATATAACAAAAAGAACAATCAAAATTTTCAGAAATTGAATTAATTCAACTATGACAAGGTGAGGCACTTCAAAAGGGATTGTCACAATAAAAGAACAATGGTGACAATGCTCAACATAGCAACCTGAAGGAGAAACAAGATATAATATATATTATTTCTAAGTGCTTGTATATGAATTGTCCTATGACTAGTTGTTGGATTGATTCTACATCTACCCAACATATCTTCAAGAGCAAATAAATAGTTATAGACCTAAAAGAATTAAGCCTAGGGAACATTGAGTGTACATGAAAACTAATTCTTTTGTTTATGTTGTAGGGGTTGGGTTTTTTAGAATCTTTACAAGAGACACATCAGTTGTACTTATTGATGTATTAATTATATTATCTATTAGACGTACTTTAGTGTTTGTACTTATCCCGATCGAGAAATGATTTGAGGTTAGGTTTGTCCTTCAAAACGTTATTATGGAGAAACATGATAGGATAGTTTTTTCTAGGTCTTTTAATTATGAGCAAGGTTTGTTTAAGCTAAACATTAATGATGATAATGCTTTCTCTTCTGCTTATCTTGATTATGCATTTATTATTGATGTGAATATATAGGAGAAAGGGTTATGGCATATAAGTTTGAATAAGTTGAGTAAATTAGTCAATTTTGACTTATTGCTTGAATTTCAAGAAAACATTTTAATAAGTGTGAAGCCTATATATAAGAAAAAATTATTATAAAAATATTTTCTAAATAAATAATTAGGGCAACAACCTTATTAGAAATCATTCACAAACATATATGTAGATCTTTTAGGATAAAGTCTCATTGTGGGAAGGTTTATTTTATAACTTTCATAGATAATTATTCTAGATATAAATATTTATATCTTAACATGGGCAAATTAGCCAAGTTTGACTTATTGCTTGAATTTCATAAATATGCTTTTAAAAAGTGTGAAGCTTGTATATAAAGAAAAATGACTATAAAACTCTAAATAAAATATTAGGACAACAATCTTATTAGAAACCATTCATAGATATATATGTAGATCCTTTAGAGTAAAGTATCATCATGAAAAGGTTTATTTTATAATCTTTATAAATCTGAGGTACTTGATATATTTAAAGAATATGAGCAATAAGTTAAAAATCAACTGTGACAAATAATTGAAGTCTTAAGATCTGACTGAGATGATAAATACACCTCTATAGAATTTCTATTATACTGTAAAGACTTTGATATTGCAAAACAAAATATTATACCCATGACACCTCAATAAAATGGTGTAACTAAAAGATATAACATAACCTTATTGAATATAACTAGTTCAATGTTAATAGATCCTCTTCTTCATAGGGTATTTTGAGAAGAAGCATAAACTACGACCATGTATATATTAAATAAAGTACCTTATAAAGTTATATTCTCTACACCAAATGAGATGTGATTTGGAAGAAAATCAAACTTTTATCATCTCTAAAGGTGACAATCTATTGCATATGTTAAGATCCTTGATCAATCTAGAGATTAGTTAGACATAAGTTCTTCAAATATATTTTTATTGGATACCTAAAAAGTTTCAAAGGTTATAGATTTATAACAAGAACTATAGTTAGAGAATAATGATGTTAAATTCTTAAAAGATATTAAGAATATCATCTTTGAAAATGATGATAATATCACTAATGATCTAGTGAATCTAGATCTATCATCTTTGAACTATAGCTATCGATTGAGATTACCTTCTTAAATCAACTGAAACTTTAAGTTTACTTAAAAGACTAGGGTCATACTGTTCTACTTAAAAGTTTATCACACTTACCTTATAGAGAAAATATGTAATTTAGTTTATTTATATGACTTGATTGATAACTTAACTTATCAACAAGCTATTAGCTCATCTAAATCAAGAAAAAATAATGAATAAAGAAATTAAATTCATTAAAAATTTTAAGTTTTTGAATTGACATTTACCGAAAGAAAGGAAAGTTATACTATGTAAATGAGTTGTTAAAAAGAAACATAGTCTATGAATCAATAAATAAGTTTAAAGCAAGATTGGTTGTAAAATGATTTTTGTAAAAAGAGGGGATAATATATATATATATATATATATATATATATATATATATATATATTTCTATATATATATTTCCTTGTTGCGAAATTTACTTCAATAAGAATTATTCTAGTTGTTTCTATATTTTATGATTTTGATTTACAACTTGATGCAAAAAAAATTTTTTAAATGGTGACTTAAATGAAATCATTTATATACAGTAGCTAAAAGGGTATGTGGTTAAAGGCCAAATAAAGTATATAAGTTAAAGAAATCTCTATATGGCCTTAAACAATTATCTCGTTAATGATATTTGACTTTTCAAATGTCATACTATAACCTGGATTTGTGGCTATTCAACTTGATCACTATGCCTATGTTTGAAACCAATAAGAGTCACTTTGTCATTCTATCTTTATATGTAGATAACATATTGTTGATTGAGAATGACAATGAAATAATTATCAAAACTATTGAACTCCAAGTTCGAGAAGATTTTAATGAGAATTTTTATATTCTGGGAATAAAGATTTCTCATGATAGAGAATCTAAATTTTTATGTTTGAGTTAAGAACAATATATTGATTATATCCTTAAAAAGTTTAGAATGAGTAATTGCAAACCTACAAATACACCCGTTGCTAAAGGGGTCAAAGTAAGCAAGGCTTATTGCCTTAGTAAGGGACAAAATAAGCCTAATGTATCTTATTCAAAAGTTATGGGTATCTTGATTTATGTTATATTTTGTATAAGACCAGATATTAGCTTTGTTATTGATCTTGTGAGTTAATATCAAAGTAGGTTGGCAACATTGAGTTACTGTAAAAAATATTTTGAGATATCTTAGAGGAACAAAAGATTTAAAGTTATGTTTTCAAGCACATAGCTCTATAAGCAAGAATATAATAGTTAAATATCACTGTTCATGATATGCTTAAATGGAATGAGATATCTATATCTTATATAATAATAAATGATATGTTGGTCAACCCCTTGACAAAAAGTACCTCAAAAGATCTTTTTACTAAGCATGTTATATATATGGACTTCAGATATACCAATATTCCTGGTTAGTTATGAAAGAAAAATATATTGATTACGAGTAAGATGTATTAGTTGCAATTTACTTGCAACTAGAATTGGTACAATAAGGAAATTCACTCAATAGTGGGAGAAAAACCCAATGTATCATAATTTGGCTCAGGTAGCCAAGTCAGAGATATAAGTTATTAGGTGACCACTTTTCTTTCCCAATAATACACAACAATGAAATGCTCTTCCCATATTTCATGAGATGCCCGTTTTAAAAAAGAAACTGAATTTCAAAAAAATGGTTTTACTTTATAACATATAATACAAATCTCTCAACAAAATGAAAAACCTAAGAGTATGTAAACAAATTGAAGTTTGTTTAAGATATACATGACATGTGATATACAAAACAAAAATAGCTTTCCTGTTGAAAACCCTTTGCAAGTAATTGGAAAAATATCTCGTTCTTCATCTCTTTCTCCTTTTTGTTCTCGGCTTGGCTTCTATGTGTAATCGAGCAACCTAAGGTGCTTTGTGCTTTGTCAATCAGAAACCATATATGTATGCCCCGAGAATCAAACTCCCTCTCTGCTTTGGGAGTTGACACCAATGCTAGGTGAGCTAACGTATGAGTTCAAACCTCATTACCTCAATAATTTGTCAACTCATTATATTAATACAAACCGATGTTGTATGTATATGAGTGGGTATCACTTTTTTTTAATGGTACTAGTGTCTAGACATGGTTTGGAACCAATTGGAACTGCCGAGCCAAGAACCAACTAGAATGAGAATCAGCCAAATCATACTAGAAACGAGGGACCACTTAGTTTGGTTTTAGTTCCACCTTCCATTGAACCAGAATCGGGCCAAAATTGGAACCCATGGTTCTGGTTCAATTTCAGTTCCTGATTCTAGGAAAACCGGAACCACAGTTTTGTTGGTCCATGTCTATGTGTGGTATGATTGTACAATACATATCATACATACTTTGTATTGTATTATATATATAGAGAGAGAAACTGGTATATGCTAACACCCTCAAGTGCTAGCAAATTCAAATAAATCTCAATCATCCATGTTTGGTGATGGATGGTTAAGATTTAAATTTATAAAGTAAAAAATATGTATACTTTTGTAGGTACACTTTATTCACATGGGCACTTTTGCTTTTGAAATTTAAAATCTCAACTGTTCATCACCAAAAATGGATGATTGAGATTTGTTTGGATTTGATACTACCTAAGGTTGCTAACATATATCAGTTTCTCTTTATATATATATATATATATATATATATATAATTCAAACTGGATGAAAACCATCTCAACCATTCATCTCTCGCATCTTAGATGCACATCCAATGGCCCATACCCCATATTGAAATCTCCCCTTTTCTGCATTACCCTACCTCTCTCAATCTCTTCTTGCTCACGACAAGCTAGAATTTATTCGCCCTCTATGGCATTGCAGGTACTCTTGTCCCTTTCTATTCAACCTTTTTCTTTGAGTCTCTCTCCACCCTTTTTCTCCTTCTTTATTTACCCATAATCTCTACACTTTTCTATGATGGGCAACAATCGGTTGTACTTCAGTTCGTCATCGGAGGTTGTCTAAATCACAGCGGAATGTAGATTTGACTCGGGAACACCTTAGTGAGAGATCGGGGAAAAGAAGGTGATGTAGTTATATACGATTTCCCACAGATGGTTGTACAAGGAAGATGGTTTTTAGCTTTCACTGTATATTTCAATACCATAATCTATATTCTTTGTACACTATTTATATACGGCTTCATCTTTTTGGTTTTCATATTTAGGCTTTCCATTACAAGTCGTTCTGTGTTTAATCTCTGTAACGTTACCGTTTCTCTGATTTAATTTCTGTAACATTATCAGTTCTCTTTCATGTAATATTTTATAGCCAAAGAATGATTATTTTATGTTACATCTCCCACTTGGCCATTCAAGCCAAGTAATCTGACATTATGGTTTTGCCTCCCACTTTTATAGGGTTTATCAAGTTATGTCATGTATGATTGTTATTGCAATCATTACCTACTGTGTGGTTTCTTACATACACAACAATCAAATCCACTTGGCCATTCGAACTAAGTAATTTGATATACTGGTTTTGCCTCTCATTTTTATAGGGTTTTCCAAGTTATGTCATGTATGATTGTTATTGCAATCATTACCTTTTGTGTGATTTCTTACCTACACAACAATCAAACATATCTCAAACTCATGTTAGTAACATACTTTGAAAAAAGATCCTTTGTTATGCCTTTAGTCAAGGGTTTGCCAACATGTCATCAGTTGGTATATATGAGATGGATATTTCCTTTTTCATAACCATATCTTGAACATAGTGATATTCAACCATTATATGCTTGCTTTTAGAGTTATTAGCTCAACTTTTAATCAAAGTAATTATTACATTATTGTCACAATAAATGACAACAGGCTTGTTAACTATATCCAACTTCAGATCATATAAGAGGCGGCTTATCCAAACGAAACTAGTTGCAGCTATACAGCAAGCCACATGCTCAACCCCCTATGTATGCAATACAACACAACCCTATTTCTTGTAGGCCCAAGAAACAACTCCACCCCCAAATAAGAATATTTGTCTCGAAAGTGATTTGTTGTCATTTTTGCTCTCAATAAAATCAGCATGTGAGTATCCTACTACTTTGAATTTATCTATTTGAAAATATAAGTTCAAGTCTTTTGTTCCTTTAAGATATCTTAGAATCCTTTTCACAGCTATCCAATGTTGTCATTCAGGATTACTTTGATATCTACTCATAAGACCAACAACGAAACTTATATCAGGTATTGTACATAACATATCATACATCAAGCTTTCCACAACTTGTGCATAAGGAACATTAGGCTTATCGTCTCTTTCACAAAGACAATCAACCTTACTCAATTTGACCCATTTCGCAATGGGTGTAGATGTAGACTTCCATTCACTCATTTTAAATTTCTTGAGAATATAATTAATATATCTCTCCTAACTTAGGCATAGGAGTTTAGATTCTTTGTCCCAAAAAATCTTTATACCTAGGATATAAGATGTTTACCCATATCCTTCATTTAAAACCTTAAGTTTAACGATGACTTAGTTTTGACAATCATCTCATTATCATTCTCAGTATGTCATTTACATATAATGATAAGATGACAAAATGACTCCCACTGTTCTAGACATATACAAAGTGGTCAATTTCATTAGCCACAAACTCAAGTTCAAGCATGATATTTTGAAAGGTCAAATAACATTGGCGAGGTGACTGTTTAAGGTTATATAGGGATTTTTTTAATCTATATACTTTATCTTTTCAGTCTTTAACTTTGTATCCTTCGAGTTGTTGCATATATATGATTTCATCTAAATATCTATTTAGAAAAGCAGTTTTTACATCTAACTAATGTAAATCCAAATTATAATATGCTTATATCACTAGGATTATTCTTACAAACAACAACTCAACAACAACAACAACTAAGCCTTTTCCCGTACTAGAAGGGGTTAACTACATGAATTTTTTGTTTCCATAGAGCCCTATCATGTGTCGTATTAACATTTAACTCACAATAAGCTAGATCATTCTTTATTGTTTCTTTCCAACACTTTTGTAGTCGTCCTCTACCTCTTTTAATACTTTCAAAATCTAGTTTTTCATATCTTCTTAAAGGTTCTTCTTTTGATCTTGTTTCTATATATTCAAACCATCTTAAATGATATTCTCTCATTTTATCCTCTATTGGTGCCACTCCTAATTTGATTCTAATAACCTCATTATGTATTCGGTCTTTTTTGGTATGATCACTCATCCATCTCAACATCTTCATTTCTGTCACAAACATCTTTTGTATATGTTGATGATTAACTGTCCAACACTCAGAACCATAAAACATGGCAGGCCTAATTGCTTCTCTATAATATTTACCTTTTAACTTTAATGATATCTTCTTATCATAAAGAATACTTGATGCTCCTCAACATTTTAACCAACCAACACTAATTCTATGTGTAACATCTCCATCAATTCTTCCATCACTCTAAAAAATTGACCCTAGGTTTTTAAATCTTTCTTTTTGAGAATGCAATGTGTGCCAATTTTAATTTTTATGCATATGAAGTAACCAAATAATCAAACTTACATTCCATATATTTTGTTTTTGTTCTACTAAGTCGAAAGCCTTTACTTTCTAATATTTCTCTCCATAGTTTCAATTTTCTATTAACTTTTTCCTTAGATTCCTCCACTAATACAATGTCATCTGCAAATTTTGCAATAGTATAATATGTCTCAATATTATTTATCTATTTTTTTTGTGAAAAACCCTTTGAGGACAACCTCGCTTTAAACTTTTCAATTGTTCCATCGACCTTATATTTCTTTTTGAGAACCCATTTACAATCTATAACTTTCCTTTCTTTAGGTAAATCAATCAATACTCATACTTATTTTTTCTCTATGGATTCAATTTCCTCATCCATGACTTTTTTTCATTTTGTCGATTCAAATGAGTCAATAGCCTACCGATACGTTAAGCTATCGGTCAGCTCATCTAAATCCATTGAATTATATACTTCCTCAGTAAGGTAAGTATGATAATTTTTTAAGTAGGATAGTGTAACTCTAGGTCTCTTATACCTACTTAAAGTTTTGGTTTGTTTAGAAAGATCATATATGAGTTCAAAAGATTATGTATCTAGATCTACTAGATTATCAATATATTTATTTTCATTTTCAAGGATGTCATTTTTAGTATCCTCTAAGAATTCAACATCTTTGCTCTCTATGAGTCAATGGACCTTGTGATAAAACTGATATCTCTTAGATTCTTTAGGATATCAAATAAATATACATGTCAATGACCTGCTATCTAGCTTATCTCTAAACTAGTCAAGGATCTTCACATGAGTGATAGATCCCCACCTCTTGAGATGACTTAGGTTTGGTTTTTTCCTAAACGATATCTCATATGGTGTAAAGAATATAACTTTACATGGTACCCTGTTTAGAATGTACATCATTGTACTTAATGCTTCTGTCCAAAATACCCTTGATAGAGATGCATCTATTAACATAGACCTTATCATATTTAGTAAGGTCATGTTACATCATTCTGTTGAGGTGTCTTGGGCATTGTATTTTGCTTTGCAATACCAAAGTCTTTGCATTATTCTAAAAATTTTGTCGAGGTATACTCATCACATCTATATGATCTCAGGACTTTAATTGTATGCCCCAATTGATTCTTAACTTCCTACTTATATTCTTTAAATGCCTCAAGTACCTTAGATTTATGTACTAAGATATATATATATATATATATATATATATATGTATATCTTGAGTAATAATCGATAAAGGTTATAAAATATATCTTTCAACAATGAGATCTTACCTTAAAAGGTTCACATAAATTAGTGTAAATGATTTCTAACAGGGTTGTTGCCCTTGTTATTTCCTTGGGAAATGATTTTCTTATGATTTTCTTTTGTATACATGCTTCACATTTACCAAACGTATTTTCTTGAAATCCTGGCAATAAGTCAAAGCCGAATAACTTTCTCAACTTTTTTAGACTTATATGTCTAGGCGTTTATGCCACACATTCACATCAATGTGAAAATATGTCCAAGTACCTGTGAATAAAACTATTATCTTGATTCTGCTATTTCAGAACGAGTTTAGGGAAGAAACAATTTTTTTTTCTTTTATTTTGTGCCACTATAATTTCCCAAAAACCTTAGGGGCAAACTAAGAATTTTACCCTTCTATTCATTTTTGTAATATTTCAAAAAAAAACAAAACAGAATAGTAAAATGACACCTGTTTTGTGTAAAATTCATGACTTATTGAGGGTAGAACCATAATTATAACCCTTAGCCTATTTTTTATTTTCTTATAAAATAGGGGTATTATTGTCTTTTTGTATAGTGGCAAAACTATAAATTTTGATCATTCAAAGGCAACTTTGTACTTTCATAGTCTAAAATTTCGTATTCCATTAAGGGAAAAACTATCTTTTACTTAAAAATAACTAGGTATTTTCATAATTTCGCCTAGTGACATTTTTGTAAAATAAAAAACTGATTTCTGGAAAAACGATGGTGGGAAGATTCGAGAAGAGAGAAAGGGGGAAATAGAGAGGGAGAGAGAGGAAAACAATGAGAGAGAGGGTGAGTGTGAGATACAACGAGGGGAGAGAGAGTTTTGCCTCGCCTCTTATGCCTTTTGCTTGGGCTTCGCCACTCCGTCTTCTGGCTAAGCCTTGTCACTTTGTCTTATCGCTCCGCCTCACTGCTTTGGCTTCTAGCTGAGCCTTGATGCTCCACCTCGCCGCTCTGCTTTGTTATTTTTTTTCCTGTTCTTATACATGTCTCTCTTTCCTTTGTGCCAGAAAGAATGCTCGACAACCTCTTTTTTTATATATTTTTTATTTAAACTATTTTACCTGTGTGTGCAGGTTCCTGAAAAACTATGCCCTGATACCAATGACGGGCAACAGTCGGTTGTGCTTTAGTTTGTCACTAGAGCTTGTCTAAATTGCAGTGAAACGTGGATCTGACTAGGGAACACCTTAGTGAGAGATCGGAGAAAGGAAGTCGAGGTAGTTATATATGATTTCCCACAGACAACTTACACAGGGAAGATGGTTTTTAGCTTTCACTCTATATTTCAATACCATACTATGTATTCTTTGTGCAGAGACGACTTCATCTTCCTGGTTTTCACGTTGTGCTTTCCGTTGTTCTATGTTTTATTTTTTGTAATGTTACTGTTTCTATGATTTAATTTCTATAACGTTACCGTTTTTCTTTCGTGTAATGTTTTACAGCTAGAGAATGACCATTTTCCATTACATTCTCTCCGGCTCTCTATATCTTATGCACACCTATCTCTATGATTGCTCTCCCTTTTGTCTATTATGATGAAACCTATCAAGAGTAAGATAAGAGATCGCTTTCATATTCTTTTTCTGTTTGCTTACAAGACCTGCATTTTCACTCTAGATTGACAAAAAGTGTAGTTTCTTTTAATGCTTCATATGGATAAAAAAAGCGGTTCTTAATCGATCTCTTATTCTTGAAAAGATAGTCCAAAGTTTGCCATACTCATTGTTCTCTATTGTAGGTTAATCACAAACTGGGAGAGAGATAAAGGAAATTACTTTAAATTGCTTCTGTTAACCTACACTCGATATATAAGATGATTTTCTTTAAAGAGAATGAAGTCTATGTTTGCAGCCCAAATGTTGTTGGACTGACTGAACTTTTATAGTGTTAAATTTCTAATGGTAATTTCAAGCTGAAGCCTGTTGTTTCCAATAAGCTAACAAAAAGGAATTTTAAACTTTCATGTCACGTATGAGCGTAGGCTAATAAACGTGTTGGCTAACAAAGGAATTTAAAATAATTTCTTGCATCTATCCCTCAACATTCGACTCTCCTGGACAGCAGAAGGGGTGAGTAACCAACCGCTAAGCTAACGGTTGTCATTTCGGCATCAACACTAACAAAAGGATGTTGTCATAGGCTAACGTAACTGCACTTTTACCAATGTGAAGCGTTAAAAGAAGCAACACTCTTTATCACTCTCAAGCGAGGCCAACGAATGAAATGCAGATGCTGCAGACATGAGAGATCAACGAGAGAGAGAGAGATAATAGAGGAGGAAAAGAGAGAATTACGAAAATAAAAAAAAGTTGCAAAGAGCGATCTCTAATTTTACTCTCTTGGGTTTGTTAGAAAGAGATTGATTAGAGAAAGAGTGAGAAATGAAGCAATGTTTCCTAAAATAGTTTTCTCCTAAGAACAATATAGAGAGAGCACAACAGAGGAGGAAGAGAGATGCAGACAAAGAGAGAGAGAAAAATAGATAAACTGCGACGGCGTCAAAAGGAAAAGGGCGTTAAATACACGGGCTATAGGCCATTGGATGCGCATATGAGGTGCGCAAGATGAGCGACTTGGACGGGCTTTCATCTTGTTTGCAGCGGCTCCGTGTGCAATGATCCAGTTTCGGTGCCGTGCACACACACACATTAAATTTAAAGATCTCAATGGTTGAGATGTTTAAGAAAATTAGAGGATGAATTGCGTGTGCGTGAGCTATATTCTTTTTTTTCTTTTTGTTTATAGATAAAGAGAGAGAGTGATTGGGTGATGCCTACCATTCATCTTGTAAACCAATGTCTAACTATTATCCTCTATTATTTTTTTAAAACTTTAAAAAATTTAAATTACATTTATGTCACTGAAAAACAATAGATACACACATCAAAGATGAGTAAAAAAAATGGTTTATATATATATATATATATATATATATATATATATATATATATATATATATATATATATATATATATATATATATTATCATATATGTGTATGTAAAAAGAAAACATAGTCTTTGAATACTCATCCATCCATTAAAATATTTTTAGGTTTGATCGACAATATAGATTTGAAATTGAAAATCATTTAATGTAATGTGTATTACATGTCCACCTATTAGAAGTGGACAAGATCCTGTTTTCGTACATACATAAATATATATATATAAAGAGAGAGAACGTTATGCTTAAATCTACTTTAAAATATCTAGCATTCGATCAATATGATTAATGATACAGATTTATATTTAAAAAACATTTAATGTTCATATATACTAAATCCGAATATAAAAAGTACAATAATATTTTTTTCTTTTTAAATTAAAATCTTTATCGAACAGTAGCAACATGAATTGTGTATACCATTATATATATATATATATATATATATATATATATATAGAGAGAGAGAGAGAGAGAGAGAGAGAGAGAGAGAGAGAGAACCATATCAGTGTTCCGAGTTAAAGGGGTTGTAGCGGGTTTTTCTTTTCAAAAAATGCAAATCTTTATAATACCTGTTGTACATTACGTGTCATGGTGTATCATATCATTGGGCCTTCATGATATAGTAACGGTGTCACTTGCACAACACACAAAAAAGCGAAAACAAACTTCAACCTTAACTCCAATTCTCTCTCTTGTCACTTAGGGTGGACACACACCGACCTATCCAGTTGTTTTGGTGTCGTGGCTAAAATTGCACATTGTTTCATTCCCTGGGTCATGTTTATGTCACAGCTCAATCATGACCTGATTTTTACCGGTAAATTTGGGTGGTCACGATCGCAAACTGCTTGGGTCGTGCTTATGTCAAGCTTTTCTTTGTGCATGAAATACATGGCCAGTTTGGAACCAATACAACAGTTCGAACTGGAACTGAACTGGCCTCAAAACTGTCGAAAATCAGAACAGGCAGTTCCGGTTTTAGAGTCGTAACCTGTTTGATTATGGTTCATGGGTTTCAAAAACCGTCTTAAAATCAGAACCCGAGCGGAGGGTTTCAAACTGAGTTTCGGTTTAAATAAATTTTCTAACCCCAATTATCACAAATCCTTCCGTAGCTCAACTATAGGACGCTCTCTGCATTGTGTTTGTTTGGAGTTCGACTCCTAAGGGCGCCCATTCCTTTGTGTTGCGAACAGAAACACTTTAAATTTGTTTCCTAAACTCCATTTTCCACAAACGGAGTGCCTAGGTCAATGGCAGGGAGTCTCCTGTCGTTGAGTCTAGTGGAGAGTTTGACTCCCGGTGGATGTTTGAACCTTGTGAAGTTTTTAAAAGAACTATTCAAAAGGTTTTCAGTGGTCCGGCTAACCTAGGTAACAGTAGTGACAAATAGTTTGGAAAAGAATATTAATCTTACACACATATATAATGAAAATAAACTGCAATTATCTGTGCACAAATTTAAATATATACATGTCCTCTTGGTCATGAACCTGTTATTGTTACATACATCAGAACTTATGCACCAAGGATCGCAATGGGGTGGTGGGTCAGGAACGGATACACCTACACCTAAACCTCATATACCTGAACCCCAATTTTAAGCCACATACCTGCCCTGTTACCGGCAGGATGGATATGTATTGGGCCTTCTACTTCTTCATGGATAACAGGGCAAGTACGGGCCTCCTTATACCCAATTCCAACCCTAATAACATTTTAAAAGTTAAAGTTATCTTTGGTTAAAATCCAATAGTTCATAACTCCCATTGAAATAATTCAATTTTTCGAGGTTGGGTGGTAGAAATATTATGAGTTCAATATCAATATATACTCCAATTTGAATAACATGCTTGTTGATAACCTCTTGTTATAGAAATGACCATAAGGCTTTAATCATAATGATCATACAATAAAGAAGCAGAGTCCCCTTCTATATTGCATGAACCGTTTCATTTTATATAAAATCTGTTTTCAAATCAATACAACTAATTAAGGCATGGAGCCGTTTCTACTAGTAGTGACGGGACATCCAAGAACGGCATGGCAATTCGACTAAGATTACATACCAACAAGACATAGGACTTCCAGTTAAGGAGATTAAAAAGAGAAAGATACTAGTAGATCAATTGATGAGTTATACATTATAGCATATCCTCATAAGTGCGATGAGTTATATATTGTACATTCCTTAGACACATCAGTACAACAACAACAACAACTAAGCCTTTTCCCATACTAGACGGGGTCGGCTACATGGATTCTTTGTTTCCACAGATCTCTATCGTGTTCCATGTTAACAGTTAGCTCCCAATAAGCTAGATCATTCTTTATTGTTTCTTTCCAACACTTTTGTGGTCGTCCTCTACCTCTTTTAATACTTTCTAAATTTAGTTTTTCTAACCTTCTTACAGGTTCTCCTTTTGATCTTCTTTCTATATGTCCAAACCATCTTAAACGATGTTCTCTCATTTTATCCTCTATTGGTGCCACTCCAAACCTTCTTACAGCTTCAATAGTAAATCTGCCTGGCATGAATCCAAATTGGTTCTCTGTTGTACTTGATACTTGTCTTAACCTACATTCGATAATTCTTTCCCATAATTTCATAGTATGACTCATTAACTTGATACCTCGATAATTCGCACAATTTTGAATGTCTCCCTTGTTCTTATATATAGGTATAAGTGTACTTGCTCTCCATTCCTCGAGCATCTTTTGGTTTTTTCATATTTCATTAAATAGTCTTGTGAGCCAAGTGATTCCTATTTCTCCTAGTATTTTCCAAGCTTCTATAGGAATATTATCTGGTCCTACCGATTTACCACCCTTCATATGTTTAAGAACCTCTTTGACTTCATTCTTTTGAATACGTCGATAGAAATTGTGGTTTATATACTTTTCTGACTTTGCTAAATCTCCTAAACTAATACTAACATATTTATTTTCATTAAAAAGATTATAAAAATAGTTTTTCCATCTATTTCTTATATCATCATTTGCCACTAGAATTTTTTCATCCTCATCTTTTATGCATCTAACATAATTAAGATCTTTAGTTTTCTTATCTCTAGCCCTAACTATCCTAAAAATATCTCTTTTACCCTCTTTTCAGTTGAGTTTTTATATAAGTCCTCCCAAATCTTAGCTTTTGCTTCACTAACGGCCTTTTTCGCTTCCTTCTTTGCTTTCTTATAAGCTTCTAAAGTTTCACTACTTTTCTTAGTATAATGTAATTTGTAACATGCCCTCTTTGCCTTGATTTTATTTTGTACTACTTAACTCCACCACCAAGCTTCTTTTTGTGTCAGTACACCTCCCTTAGATACCCCTAATACATCTTTCTCCACTTTCCTAATATGTATAGCAATATTGTTCCACATATCACAGGGTGTGCCAACATAATTTCAAACATCTCCTTGAAGGACTTTATGTTTAAATATATCTTCTTTCTCACTTTTGAGGTTCCACCATTTAGTCTGAATAGCTCGATGCACTCTTTTCTTCTTTGTCCATTTTTTTATTTGTAAATTCATAACTAAAAGTCGATGTTGGGTGATTAAGCTTTCTCCTGGAATTACCTTATAATCTTTACAACACGCTCTATCTTTTTTCCTACAAATAAAGTAATCAATTTGTGTTTGTGATAAGCCACTCTTATAAGTAATTAAATGTTCATCCCGTTTTTTGAAGATTGTATTGACTATAAAGAGATCAAATGCCATAGCAAAATTTAAAATCTTTTTTACTTTCCTTATTTATATCCCCAAAACCAAAGTTTTCATGAATCCCTTGATATCCTAATGCCTCTTTACCAACATGTCCATTTAAGTCTCCTCCTAAACAAATCAACTCCCTTTGTGGAATCTTTTGAAACACCTTATCTAACTCTTCCCAAAAAGCTGTCTTTATACCATCTTCTAGTCCTATTTGGGGTGCGTAAGCACAAACTATATTCAAAACCTCTGCTCCTAACACTAATTTCAATGTCATGATACGATCACCATATCGTTGTATGTCTACTACACTCTCCTTAAAATCTTTATTTATGATAATACCAACTCCGTTTTGAGCCTTTTCTTTACGTGAGTACCATAATTTAAAACCTGTATTCTCTATCTCCTTTGCTTTTTCTCCAACCCATTTTGTCTCTTGTAAACATATTATATGAATCTTTCTCCGAATCATAGTATCTACCACCTCCATTAGCTTACCTGATAATGTTTCAATCTTTCTCCGAATCATAGTATCTACCAACCCTCCTCCTCTATCTCCTTTGCTTTTTCTCCAACCCATTCTGTGAGTCAATTACATTCGACTCGTCCTCCTCTAGCTAGGCAATGCAGATAAATGAATAATTGTATATATATTAGTTATATTTTTAACTTTTATTGCCGGTTTAACCAAACTCCCCCTATGTAAGGATCACCCTTGCATTGCCGGTCCCAAGCCCGGATAAAGGAGGAGGGTTGTGTTAGGCTTTCGACAGCCAGCGTAAAACTTCGTCGGATTTTTATAACATGGATTACAAAAATTATAAGCATTGTTTTGGGGTGTCCCTGCTTAGCGACGTGCTGCAAAGCCCAAATGCAGTAAGAAGTAAGCAAGGGTCAATACATTTTAACCCAAATGTAGTGAATCAATTGCAGAGAGGGTTCCCACATCATGGACGAGTGTGGGTAAAAAAATTAGTCTCGCTACATTGCCGCCCGAATGTAGTGAAAAATTTTCAAAGAGGGTCTCCGTATTTTGATTATGGACGGATGCGGGGGGTAAGGAAGCTAGTCCTAGATAATAAGATTCATATTGGTTCTTGGAATATCGGAACTTTATCCGGTAAGCTAATAGAGGTGGTAGATACTATGATTCAGAAAAAGATTCATATTCTATGTTTACAAGAGACAAAATGGGTTGGAGAAAAAGCAAAGGAGATAGAGGATACAAGTTTTAAATTATGGTACTCAGGTAAAGAAAAGGCTCGAAACGGAGTTGGTATTATCATAAATAAAGATTTAAAGGAGAGTGTAGTAGACATATAACGATATGGTGACCGAATCATAACGTTGAAATTAGTGTTAGGAGCAGAAGTTTTGAATATAGTTTGTGCTTACGCACCCTAAGTAGGACTAGAAGATAGTATAAAGACAGTTTTTTGGGAAGAGTTAGATAAGGTGTTTCAAAAGATTCCACAAAGGGAGTTGATTTGTTTAGGAGGAGATTTAAATGGACATGTCGGTAAAGAGGCATTAGAATATCAAGGGATTCATGGAAACTTTGGTTTTGGGGATATAAATGAGGAAGGTAGGGAGATTTTAAATTTTGCTATGGCATTTGATCTCTTTATAGTCAATACAATCTTCAAAAAACGAGATGAACATTTAATTACTTATAAGTGTGGCTTATCACAAACACAAATTGATTACTTTATTTGTAGAAAAAAAGATAGAGCGTGTTGTAAAGATTGTAAGGTAATTCCAGGAGAAAGCTTAACCACCCAACATCGACTTTTAGTTATGGATTTACAAATAAAAAAGTGGACAAAGAAGAAAAGATTGCATTGAGCTTTTTAGACTAAATGGTGGAACCTCAAAAGCAAGAAAGAAGATATATTTAAACAGAAAGTCCTGCAAGGAGATGTTTGGAATTATGTTGGCACACCCTGTGATGTGGAACAATATGGCTATACATATTAGGAAAGTTGCGAAAGATGTGTTAGGGGTATCAAAGGGAGGTGTACCGGCACAAAAAGAAGCTTGGTGGTGGAGTGAAGTAGTACAAAATAAAATCAAGGCAAAGAGGGCATGTTACAAATTATATTATACTAAGAAAACTAGTGAAACTTTAGAAGCTTATAAGAAAGCAAAGAAGGAAGCAAAAAAGGCCATTAGTGAAGCAAAAGCTAAGATTTGGGAGGACTTATATAAAAAACTCAACTGAAAAGAGGGTAAAAGAGATATTTTTAGGATAGCTATGGCTAGAGATAAGAAAACTAAAGATCTTAATTATGTTAGATGCATAAAAGACGAGGATGAAAAAATTCTAGTGGCAAATGATGATATAAGAAATAGATGGAAAAACTATTTTTATAATCTTTTTAATGAAAATAAATATGTTAGTATTAGTTTAAGAGATTTAGCAAAGTCAGAAAAGTATATAAACCATAATTTCTACCGACGTATTCAAAAGAATGAAGTTAAAGAGGCTCTTAAACATATGAAGGGTGGTAAATTGGTAGGACGAGATAATATTCCTATAGAAGTTTGGAAAATACTAGGAGAAATAGGAATCACTTGGCTCACAAGACTATTTAATGAAATATGGAAAAATCAAAAGATACCCGAGGAATGGAGAGCAAGTACACTTATACCCATATATAAGAACAAGGGAGACATTCAAAATTGTGCGAATTATCGAGTATCAAGTTAATAAGTCATACTATGAAATTATAGAAAAGAATTATCGAACGTAGGTTAAGACAAGTATCAAGTACAACAGAGAACCAATTTGGGTTCATGCCAGGCAGATCTACTATTGAAGCGATTCACCTTTTGAGACGTCTTATAAAACATTTTAGAGCAAAAAAGAAATGCCTTCACATGATATTTATTGATCTAGAAAAAGCTTATGATAGGGTACCGATGGAGGTTCTTTGGAGAACTTTGGAAAAAAGAGGTATCCCATTGACATATATTAACCTTATAAGAGACATGTATGATGGTGCAAAAACATGTGTGAGGACTCATGAAGGAACAACAGACTTCTTTGAAGTTAATATTGGGTTACATCAAGGATCAACATGGTAATGGATGAGTTAACAAAACATATTCAAGATGAAGTACCTTGGTGTATGTTTGCAGATGACATTGTATTAGTGGAGGAGTCTAAGGAAAAAGTTAATAAAAAATTGAAACTATGGAGAGAAACATTAGAAAGCAAAGGCCTCCGACTTAGTAGAACAAAGACAGAATATATGGAATGTAAGTTTGATCATTTGGTTACTTCAGAGGACATAGAAATTAAAATTGGCACATATTGCATTCCTCAGAAGGAAAGTTTTAAATACCTAGGGTCAATTTTTCAGAATGATGGAAGAATTGATGGAGATGTTACACATAGAATTAATGCTGGTTGGTTAAAATGGAGAGGAGCATCGGGTATTCTTTGTGATAAGAAGATACCATTAAATTTAAAAGGTAAATATTATAGAGCAGCAATTAGGCCTGCCATGTTTTATGGTTCTGAGTGTTAATCAGTTAATCATCAACATGTACAAAAGATGTCTGTGACAGAAATGAAGATGTTGAGATGGATGAGTGGTCATACAAGAAAAGACCGTATACATAATGAGGTTATTAGAAACAAAGTAGGAGTGGTACCAATAGAGGATAAAATGAGAGAACATCGTTTAAGATGGTTTGGATATATAGAAAGAAGATCAAAAGAAGAACCTGTAAGAAGGTTAGAAAAACTAAATTTGGAAAGTATTAAAAGAGGTTGAGGGCGACCAAAAAAGTGTTAGAAAGAAACAATAAAGAACGATCTAGCTTATTGGGAATTAACTGCTAACATGGCACAAGATAGGGATCTGTGGAAACAAAGAATCCATGTAGCCGACCCCGTATAGTATGGGAAAAGGCTTAGTTGTTGTTGTTGTATATTTTTAACTTTGTTTTGTTGTGATTATAATACTAACTTTTCTTGTAATTACTTTCTTATATTAGTATCTCACCACAGTAGATGACACACTTGCACCCACTTTCATACAATTAGAGCGTGTGCCATAGTTATTATCGGGTGACCTTACATTTGTTAGAATTATTAGAGACATACAAATAGTATTATGAACGAGCACACCGATTGACTATATGAGGATGAATCCTTATTTGGGGACGAGACTTGTATTTGGAATGTTCTTTTGTACAATCAGAGCATGTACCACGATTACTATCGGGTGACCTTGCATTTGTTGGAATTATTAGAGACATACAAACAATGTTACGAATGAGCACACCGATTGACTATATATGAGGATGATGTTGAGGATGAATGCTTATTTGGGAATGAGACTGGTATTTGGAATGTTCTTTTGTATCATTTAGTATATATACGTGTAAATGACATTTGTAATGAAAGAAATTTTATTTGTTCACTCTTTTCTTTCAATATAGGTAACTATTATAAAATCATACTTTCATTTTGATTGAAAAATAATTATCGTCCTCAATATCGTGCACAATATCATCTCATGGTCCTCTCATTTGCATATATAACTCGATACCTTCATTTTACAAAGTATGCTATAAGCAAATTTTTAACCGATCGATCACCTCAATTTGATAAATCTGAACTCCTTGAGTTTGGTATCCGGATGAGTTTTAAGATGTGCAGCTTGCTACCAACCAATCGCCTTAATTTTTGGATAGGATATGAAATGATTTTGGATTGGGTATCATGTTAGACTCAATTGGATCTAATTCAAAAAGGATTTTTTGATAACGGGATCAAATAAAATCTAATCCAAGGGATTTGGGCTATGGTCCTCGAAATGAGTTGAAATTTGGGTTTTTATGAGCTTAGTTGGATCTGTCTTAAAACCAGATTCTAATTCAAATGGGATCCAATTTGGAACGATTTGAATTTGATTCAAAGAGCATTTTGGATCAAGAGAATGGATGGTAGTTAGGGTCTTGTTGAATTCAATGGGATTCAACGTAGAGATCAATGGGGATCCTATTTGAAATGGGTTTGGTTTTGGATAATGGGGAAATTGCGGATTTTGATAAGATTGGATATGTAGGATATGAGTGAAGCAAGATCCGATGTGGATCTACAATGCTTGAAGATAGATCATTTGGTTAAAAGAGAACGGATTAGGTCTACTCGATTGGACCCAATCCAATTTAGCTTAAAGGGGCTCGGGCAACCATTCACGATGGGTTCTTTAATGCAGCAACAAACGGGGAAAATTAGAGGAAGAGAGAGAAAGGAGAAGAGAGGAGAGGAGGATGGTCTGGCAGAGCTGGTCGTGAGGCTGGGCAATGCAAGTAGGCTGGTGGTGGAGCAGAGGAGAGGAAGGCCGGTGGTTGAATGGGAAATGGCGTTGGTCTTCCCAACTTTTGCCTTATTTTTTTGTTTTTTGTTTTTTGAATTTGTAGGTTGTATAGAGAGTCAAAGCAGAAATTGAATAGAACGGAAATGCAAAAAGTCTTAAGGATCAAATCTCTTAGAAGAAGGTGTGATCTATGGAGCCAAGGAGAGATGATCCCCTTTGATAGGTTGTCTGAGTGAATTTTTTATTCAGACTTTGGGAGAATTCTGGTTCTCTTTTGTCCTTAAGCTTGGGCTCAAACTTTGGGAGAATTCTAGGTTTTAAATCTTGAAGGTTGGGAGCTTGAAATGGAGAGGTGATTTAGTTTCTAACGAAACCTAAATGGTCTTTGGCATTATCTTGGTTAGTGATATGGATCCTAAGTCGGTTCTTGGTAGATTTGAGTCTAATAAAATCATCATAGACACCCAACATGATAACTTTTTTGATGAGTTTCTCGAAAGAATAAATCTCATTCAAGGCTACATGACTCAACGGTCTTAGTGAAATTTGTGAGAATTAGCATAAATGTGTGTGTCTCCATCAAATTATGAAGGTGTGTGCGTCCTTACCCTTACGTTGTTTTGTATGTTTCAAAGTACTTAGGATGAACACAACTTCTATATTATATTCAAATTTTTATATAAAGAATAAGACTAGATTTTCAAAGGTCGAGAAGTGGTTGGTCATCTACTTAGAGGCCTCATTTTACACTATGAGAGTACCAATATATCTACTTGGTATTATCTTTTCTCTTTTTGTTAGCTCTCTTGGTAAATAGTTGGATGTTTAAGTTAGGATCTCCGTGACCATCAAATTGATAAAATTCTGGAACATCATCATGAGTATCAGTCTCATAGTTCAATAGTCGGAAATCTTGCAACCTTCATTTGTCCTTGTTTTCTTTTTTCAAATGCTCTTAGCACATTCTCTTTACCTTTTTTCTAAGTCTTCTTCAATTTACTTTGGTTCCTTCTTGTGATATATCCTCTCCTTTGGTTTTACCATTATCCTTTTCTTAAGTTTGATCTTCAATCCTGGTTCATACTTTGAGATGCTTTCTTCACGAGAGCTATGATCCTCATCTTCTTTCCTAGCTTTGCTACTCTTTTAGTCTTCTTGCTCTTTTTCTAGTAGCATGATTTTCTTGGCAAGTTGCAGTTCTTTCAATTGATTCTAGGAGAACCTTTGTGTAATGAGATCCTAAAGGAGTTATGCATAGGTCTAACAAGTTTCTTATTTAATGATGTAGCATCATTAATTAGCTCAAGGTCTAATCCTTTGAGCTTTCTAGACTCTAGGGAACCATGAGACAAAGACTTCACTTTACCCTTAGACCAAGTATTATAATAATGGCTAGAAGATATTTTGGATTAAAGACGGATTTATGTTAAGTGAATGTGTGTAGGTATTATAAACAATCTAATATACAAACAAACAAACAAGAAGAAAGTGTGTGCATGCATAAGTATGTTTTTTCGTAAGTGTATGTAGCAACTAACAACGCTCTACACTATGTGCATGATGTGCGGAAGTGTCAATTATAATATCTACAAAATGAAAGCAAATCTCAATTTAAACAAACAAATCTTGATAGACCCACAAGGCCTTACCAAGCATGCTAAAAGAGAATTGTACACAATTTTTCGGTCTCGTAGGCCCTAGATTCGTGATGTAATTCTCTTAATAGGAGAAAGGAAAGGAAAAGTGATTAGGAAGTAAACTTGAAAAGTGGAATACCTCCTAATGCTCTCTTCTTGATGTGTGATGTAGGCCCATATGACTCTTTTGTCGAAGTTTTTCTTGCTCTATCGAGCAAGGACCAATCTTCAGTACTACTAAGTTGTTTGTCTTTGATAAATCTGAATTCCTTGAGTTGGGTATCCAGATGAGTTTTAATATGTGTGACTTGCTACCAACCGATTGCTTGAATTTTTGGATAGGATGTGAAATGATTTTGGATTGGGTATCAAGTTAGACTCAATTGGATCCAATTCAAAAAGGAGTTTTCGATAATGGGATCAAATCCAATCCAATCCAATCCAAGGGATTTGGGCTATGGTCCTCAAAATGGGTTGAAATTTGGGTTTCGATAAACTCAATTGGTTTTGTCTTAAAACCAGATTATAATTTGAATGGGATCTAATTTGGAATGGATTTGGATTTGATTCAATGAGCATTTTAGATCAAAAGAATGGATGGTAGTTTGGGTCTTGTTGAATTCAATGGAATTCAACTCAGAGATCGATTGGGATCCGATTTGAAATGGGTTTGGTTTTGGATAATAGAAAAATTGGGGATTTTGACCAAATTGGATATGTAGGATATGAGTGAATTCAATTTTTATGAATTAAATGGCCTCATGTTCACCTCATTTATTTTTGAATGTCAATGTATAGAAAATTTTAGGTGTTTATATTTGTCAGCTCTCAACATTTTCATGTTAGTATCAGTGCCACGTGAGAAAGATTAGAGGCATAAAAAAGCCATCGGTCATGTGCATCTATAAATAAGTGTTAGCGCAAGAGAGAATTAATGAATAATTAGATAAACGAAATACATAAATAACATAATCATATTTTAAGATATTATGACTACCACTAGAAAATACCATATAATATGATGATAGCACATGTACCACGTATCTCTCACAATTGATCGTTGAGTATCTGTCACTTGATAGAAATGTCATTGACTCTCTCCTAGGGAGGAGTATGAATACTACATTCCATCGAGTAACCATAATCTCAAAGAAAGGCATCTTATACTTATAAATATGAAGTATATATATATATAATCATTAGACATTATGTATGGGTGAAAATTAGAAAAAAAAGTGAGATACTTACATGTTTGTCTTATGTGTGCTATTAAATTCTAATACCTATGAAACTATATAAAATAATTGCACAAAACAAGGATGTGCAATACAATATCACTAACAATATTTGTATCGGGGATTTCACGATACTATGTATGATATTGGTGAGTGTCCACATCGAATAGTAGTTGTTGTAAACACTTTGAGAACCCCTATCTTCCTTCCTAATTTTCATATGTGCATTATAAATATATCTTACCATACTCATATTTGCCTCATCAACCTACTTGAAATACATCAAAATATGTTTCCATTTATAATAGCCTTTTGTAAGGTCTTCATACTATAATCAAATCAACTCAATCTTCTCACAAAACATGTCTTTTAAGATATAAGCCTAGACTATGGTTATTTATCACGTTCACTACATTCAACTTTCAATAACCATCGATTGCACCCTCTCCTCTCAATAAAAATGGTTAGTCTATTTTTTTAGTACCCATCTACCTATTATTTTCAAAATAAATATTTTTATTTGGCTTGTATTTGTCAGTACTTTCACACCTAATCCATATCTTACTTGTTGTGCCTTTAAGTCCACTACTCTAGCAATAAATAAATTATTCTTCTAGCTCATTGACCAACCACTCAATGAATACATCATCTGATGAACTATAATGAGTGTCTTGTCTTTTAGCACAATAGTGATCGAACACCTCTTATCTTGATAGCACAAATAGTGATTGGATTAGATCTTACAGAAGCTTCCTTGAAGATTCATTGTACTCCTTGTATAATAATACCTCTTTAATATTTGTGTACATCTCTCATATACTTCAATACTTGTTTTATCAATCACAACTCTTAGATAACTATTAAATTTTATTATTATTTTGAAAATTATCAAGTATATGAATTGGATGTAGTTTTCAACATGATACCATGCCCAATCGCCTCATTGACATACTATAGCACAAAGCCTACTATGCCATCAACTTCATCTTATAGGATCCTACTAGAATCAATTGACTTATCATCCCAAAACTTGGTCTTGTTCTCATTACCAATGGCCATTACCATTCCTTTGCATAAGCATGTAAGTTATTGTATGGCCTCTTGAGGCTTAGATGACTTGTATTCTGAAAATCGAGGAAGAAAAGCCAAGAGCCTTATTCTCAGATTTTTCAAGATGTCTTTTTCAAAAGATAAATATGTCTTAAACAAAAATTATTTTTCTTTATTAAAGTTAATGAATATCTCTCAACAGATAAAAAAGCTTAGACAAAAAGCCCACAGAGGAAATCATGGAGAAGGAAAAGCTTAGATATATAAACAAGGCTACGCTTGTATATGCAGATATATGATATACAACAAAAAAATATTCCATGTGGAAAGCCCTTTGTGAGAAACCTTATATGAAGATTAATGTATCTTCATCTTCTTCTATTCTGCTTCTGCACATGTATCTGGCAATCCGAGGTGCATTGACTTTTATTAGTGGTATCAGAGTCTTTAAGTTCATCCTCAACATTTAAGAAGTGTTGTTTAACTCAATAGGTACGCTTATTGAAAATCATAATAGAGAAAAACCCTTAATAGAGAAAAGAGAGTAGTATAGTTTTCTATCTTTAGTCATTAGGAAGAGGAACTATGTATTTGATTTTGAACAAAATCAAAACTAGAGATTTCTATTCAAGCAAATAATCTAGAAGAAAATAATCAAAGATAGAGATTATAAAGAAAAGTAGGAGTAGGTGAGTTTGTTGAATCGACTCATCTTTAAAGGGGAAGGCAACTCGTTCTTGTAAGCCATTGAAGTGTGATATGGTATAATAATCAATTTTTAGCTTTAATGTCCCCTTCTTCCTTAGAGCAATATAGTTGACTTCAATAATTGATAGAGGTGAGAGACGATCTCCTTAAAACAAGAGAAGAGGAGCCAAAGAGCCATCGGGATCAATCCTTCCTTTTGTTTTATTCTTTCTTGTTTTCACCACAAGAACACAAAGAGAAAAACAACTAAAAAGAAAAAGGAGGAAGACATAGAAACAAAAATCGATTTGGTTTCTATATTTTGTTTTCATTGCTAAATCACACTAAGTAACTCTTCAGATTCAGAGAGTTGGTCTTCATTTGTTGCTTGTTGGCCAAAAAGATCTCTGCAGTTAGATGATGATATACATGAAGTGAAGAGGACGAAGGTCTCTTTATCTTCCCTCTCACTTGACTTTTCCTCCCTCTCAGGTTTTGTGTTGTTGCTCTCTCTCTTTCTCTCTCTTTAAGTCTTTTTATAGATAAATCTAAGAGGTGAGAAAGAACCACTGTATTTGGTTTCTCAATAAATTCACCTACAAAGTGAATTTATAAAAATATCCTCCAACAAAGGTTTATGAGAAACCACCCCAAGTTTCTTGCAAATTTGGGGCACAAAACCATCGTGTGGTGGCTTCAACTCAAAACCATCCATGGTTTCTCAAAACAACCTTGAGGTTTGTGAAACAACCTCTACCATTGGGTTATAATTATAATTTTCTCCCTATTTTCATAACAATTTATAGAGTAGGATATTGTGCTAAAATTACTATTTTATTTAGATAATTATTTATAAATTTATGAAAAGACCCTTGGGACTATTTTACAATTTTGCCCTCACTATTTTTTTGGAAATTATAGTTTTGTCCATTGAACAAAGTTACAATTTTACCCTTTTTATTTTCTTGTAGTTACAATAAAGTGTGATATTATTATTTTGTCCCTAAGTGTTTGTTAAATTTATAAAACAATCAATAGGACAAAAATAATATTTTGTCTTTTTGCTTTGTGACTTATTACAAAACCTGTCCAACGAGAAAATTACTTTGTTGTCCCTCTTCTTTTGTCTAAATTCAAGAGATTATGTTTTAAGCTGGTTATTTAAAGATATTTTTTGTTTAGTACCTCAAATGTTTCCAAAACTACAAGCAAGTGCTCGTAAGTATTTGCGGGATTGTATATACGATTTTATGATATTGTAATGAGGTGGTTGGCTAATTAATAGTGTTTATTGTTTAGATTCACGTCTAAATTCAGTTTCCTGTTGCTTTTATGGTTTTTGCTTAAAATTTGTAGACCTTTTATTTCTCTTTTTTGCCAAATTTATTAAAATGTTAGGTAGAGCACGTGTATATGAATTGACAAAAACTCAAAAGCTTAATGACCTAAACTTCCAAACTTGGAAGAGAAGAATTCATTTGGCCTTGACTTTAGAGAGCATGGATTATGTCCTCAGAGAAATGATAATCCCTCTTACAAAACAAGCAACTAATGAGAAAAAGAAAAATATCTCTTTTTTTAAGAATGACACCTTAACCAAAACTATCATGTTGATTTATGAAGGATGACCTATTCAGGGTCTTTCAGGAATGCAAAACAGCAAAGAAATTGTTTAACTTTATAATAATAAAATATGATATAATTACTAAACTTCATGTACAATTAATCTTTCAAAAATATAACTTATATAAAAATAAAAAGGAGATATAAAAATAAAAAGGAGATAACGTGGTTGAACATGTCAACCAGATGTTGGTTATGGTTGAGCATGAAAACCACAACTCTTAAGTTGGGACATGATTTTACCCTTTCCAAACTTCCTTTGAAACATGTTATTATGTAAGAGCACATGAACAAAATAAAACAAATAAATTGTTCTTAGCTCAGAACGACTTAGGGTCTAACTCCAAAACCAATCATAATAAAAAGAAACTAAATAAGAAATTTTATAAATTTGATAAAAGTGGTCAAAATTTTAATAAATCACAAGGATGTGCTTCTTGGATCAACTGCTTCAATTGTGATAATATTGGACACTTTAAAATGAATTGTTGTAACTTAAAGAGAAATTATAACAACTTTCAATAATTAGGGTCAAAGGAGAAGTAGGACATTATCTACGTGATTTTTAAATGTTTATATATGGACCACCTTGTAATTGACTGGTGGATGGATCATGGAGCTATTTCGAAGAACAATAAGGTAACTATAGACTTAAAGAAATATAAGCCTAGGTAACGTCAGTGTATATATGAAATAATTCTTTTGATAATATTTTAGGAGTTAGATCTTTTAGGATTGTTATAGGAGGCACTCCTGTTGTACTCATTAATGCATTAACTATGTCATCTATTAGGTGCAATCTAATGTTTGTGCCTGTGCTACTAAGAAAGGATTTGAGATTCAATGTCCCTAGCAAAGTCAATGTGAGAAACTATGGTAAGATAGTTTTTATGATATTTTTTATTTTAAATATGAGTTGTTTAAATTAAATGTTAATAAAAATGAAGGATGTTTTCTTTCTATTTATATTTATTGTGCCTTTATTATTAATGTGAATGTATGACATAAAAGAATAGTGAATACAAGTTTGAATAAGTTAGAAAAATTAACCAACTTTGACTTATTGCTTGAGTTTTGAAGAAAACACTTTTAATAAGTGTGAGGCCTATATATAAGAAAAATAACAAGAAAACCCTTTCTAAAAAAATAATTAGGGATACAACTCTGTTAAAAAACATTAACATATATATATGTGTCACATCATAAAAAGGTTTTTTTATAACCTTCATAGGTGACTACCTGATATGTGATTATTTATATTTCTTAGTATATAAATATGATGCACTTGATATATTTAAACAATGGAAGCAAAAAGTTGAAAATCAATTAGAACAGATAATTAAAGTTTTAATGTTTGTCTAAGGTATTGAATACACTTTTATAAAATTCTTAGAATACTTTAAAGACTTTGGTATTTCAAAACAAAATATCATATCTAAAACACCTCAACAAAATTACATAACATAGAGATATTATAGGACCTTATTGAATATGACTACGTTCATGTTAATAAAGGCTTCTTTTTATAGAGTACTTTAGAGAGAAGCAATGACACAACCATATACATATTAAATATAGTACTATGTAAGGTTGTATTCTCTATATTACATGAGATGTGGTTTCGTTGAAAACCATAGTCACCTCTAGAAGTGGGGATCTATTGTTATGTAAACATCATTTATCAATTTAGAAATAAACTAGACAAGAAGTCATTTGCATTGGTTACCCTAAAGTTACAGGGGATATAGATTTTTATTATAAGGAACATAAACTAATAGAAAGTAAGGTTGTTGAATTCTTAAAAAATACTATCAATGACATCTTGTAAAATGATAACAAGGGTATTGATGATCTAGTAGATCATTATCCATCTTCATTTGAATCTATGAATTCTGATCCAAATGAACTTCTTAAACAAACTGAAACTTTTTGTGAGTAATTTAGTGAATTTAAATGAGTTGACAAATAATTTTACTTATTAATAAACTATTAACTCATTTAAATTATCAAACTAAGAAAACAATGGGTGAAGAAATTGAATTCATTGAAAAAAACCAAAGTATAAGAATTAACAACCTTACCAAAAAAAAGTCATAGGCCATAAATGAGTTTTTAAAAAGAAATATAAGGTCAATGAAACAATTGATAAGTTTAAGGTGAACTTGGTTGTAAAGAAATTTTTACAAAAGGAGGAGATAGGTTATGTACAGACATATTCTTATATTATGAAATTTGAATTTATTAAAATTAGTTTGATTAGTTATGTATTTATAATTTGGATTTATATCAAGTAGATGTAAAACCGCTTTTTTAAATAGTGATTTAGATGAAATCATTTGTATGCAGCAGTCAGAATGATATGTTGTTGAAAGCCAAGAAGACAAGGTATATTGGTTCAAGAAATCTCTATATGGCTTGAAATAGTCGCCTCACCAATGATATTTGAGTTTTCGAAATTTAATTTTAAAACTTGAGTTTATAGTTAATGAACTTGATCGCTGTGTATATATTTGGAATAGTGAGTCACTTTGTCATTTTATCATTATATGTAGATGACATATTGTTTATTAGAAATGATAATGAGATGATTGTCAAAACCAAGTCATGGTTAAACTCTAAGTTTGAAACGAAGGATATGGAGAGACATCCTATATCTTGGGTATAAAGATTTCTCATGATAGAGAATATAAACTTCTCTGCGATTGTAAACCTACAAACACATTAGTTTCTAAAAGGGACAAATTAAGTAAGGTTGATTGTTCTGGTGAGGGAAAAAACATGCCTAATATTTCTTGCACAAGCTATAGGCAACTTGATATATGTTACATTGTGTACAAGACCTGATGCTTTGTTGTTGGTTTTATAAGTAGATATCAAAGTAATCTTGGTTGACAACATTGTATAGTTGTAAAAAGTATTTTGAAATACCTTAAAAGAACAAAAGATTTAAAATTATGCTTTCAAGCAGATGAACTATAAGTGATAAGATACTCAAATGCAAACTTTGGTAGGAGCAAGGGTTACAACAAATTAACCTTCGATCAAATATTCTTATTTAGAGGTATTGTTTCTTGGGCCTACAAGAAACAAAGATGTGTAGCATTGCATATATAAGAAGTTGAGTATGTTGCTTGTAATATGGTTGCAACAAGTGTCGTTTGAATAAATTGTTTTGATACGTGATTTGAGGCTAGATATAGCTGATGAACCAATTATCATTTATTGTGACAATAATATAGCAAATACTTTGATTATGAGTGGAGCTGATAACTTTAAAGCAAACATATAATGGTTAAATACCACTATATTCATGATGTACTTAAAAGGAATGAGATATTTATATCTTATATGCTAACAAATGATATGTTAGGTTGACAAAAATATTTTTTTACAAGCATTTAAATACATAAGGTTTGAGATATGCCTAGACTCTTAGTTAGTTACATAGGAAAAATGTACTAATTACAAAAAACCACACAACTTGTTAAGTTTAAATTCACTTGCAATTGGAAATTGTAAAACTTGAAAAACTAAATAATAATGAGAGGAAACTAGTGTATCATAAGTTGACTAAGTGGCGGAGATATAAGTTATCGTGTGACCTCTTGAGGCTCTCAGAAAATCGGGGAAGAAGGGTCTTTTTCTCAAAAAAATTGAGATACCTTTTTTAAAAGATAAATACTTCTTAAACAAAAACCATTTTGCTTTATTAAAAGTTAACAAACATCTCTCAACTAGCGGTATCCACGGTTCTACTCTAGCCTCAACCTCAAACCAAACCACTACTAACAGTTCCTGGTATTTTGAGATTCGAACCAAAATCGTGGTATGATCAAACCGAATTGAACCGAACCGACGGTTCCGATAACCAACTAATAGATATTAAACTCATAAGAACAAATATTACACTTGATCTTAGCCAAAAGGCTATGAAAAGTATGTCTTATTCGATGCCTTACAATGACTTATAGTGCTCAACCCATCCTTCATCTCATTCCTCGTCAATAGAAGACTAAATTGAGTCATCTTATACTTGATTGGGTTGGATTTGGTTCTCACGGTTCGGTTTCAATATTAGAATCATGAACCAAACCGCTGATAAGTTTTCCTCTCAGAACTGAACCGAACCAAATTGTTCAGTATCTAGAACCAAACCAAACTGCCGGTTTGGTTCGTTTCTAGCACTTTTGGTTTGGTTCCGGCGGACCCATGAAATACTCTCAACCGATAAAAAAGCTTAAAATTAGATATAAATCTTGGAGTGGAAGCAAGTAACAACACTGCGAAAGCAAGAAAGCGGGATGTTGGGAAATCGAATGATGGATTAAGTATGCTATCACCAGAAATTCGCGACAATCTGGTGATCTAAGCCGTTGATCTAGCGTTTTGCTTCCGGTGGATATGGTTCCAGTCGTTCCGTCATCGATCCCATCGTTCCTTCGATCTGCACTGAAGGAATCACCGCTTCGATAGATTTGGCCAGAATTAGTATCTAGGGCTACGTTGGGAACCCCGCGAAATTGGGAAACGAGATAAAGAAGAGGAAAGTCTAAGAAGAAAGAGTAGAAGGACTAAAGTAACCGGAGAGAGAGAGAGAGAGAGAGAGATTTCCAGCCGGAGGAAAGGGACATTTTCGGATTTGAAACAAGCGGCCGTTGTTGAGAACCAACAATCGTATTCTGAGTCTGGGTATGGATCTAGTTCGGATTTGTCCATGATCCGTAGTCTCCTTCTGAGTTCTGACTGGGTATGGATCGGCATAAGTTGGGGAAGACAACGGAAATGGATCTCAAGTATGTAGTAACTATGTGGGTTCGTTAGCTCAACCGGCAGGCTCTCTGGCTCTCATGGTGCAAGAGGTGAGTTAGGTTCCCGGGAGGATGCACGTGTATGCGTAAATTTTTGGCCTCCCCTTGTAACCAAAAAAAAAAGATATGTGGTACCGGATGGACTGGATATGTATTTTAAGGTTTTGGAACCTAGTGTTGGGATTCAGATTTTGTGCTTTTTGGCTTCTTCGTGTTGTGTCAATAACGTTGCAACTCGATTTTTTGTTGTGTCACTTCGAATAAACATGAACACGTCCCCCTTCTGGATGGTATTCATGTTGCTTTTTCATGTTCAACAACGAATTCGTAAAATTTTATCTCGTGTTGTGTTTCATATTATGTTGTTGGTTACTATTTCCTGTTCATATAAAAGTATATCAACCCGAAAATGACCTTTTTTTTGCATCACTTCGGGTGGAGGCAAACAGACTTTTCAGGTCATGTTCGTGTTACTTTTTCACATCATGCGTAACATCATGATACCGAACTCGATAGTTTCATTTGTGCAACTATGCAACAAGGAATTCGGGTCTAGGTTTATTTGCAATTCCACATGGGGTTGAGCATCATTCGGTGTTAACTCCGTAAGCGAATTGAACTGAACCAAAGGTTCCAATTAAGTTCAGTTATATTAACCGTGTCAGTTCCTTTTTTTAAGGTAATTCGATTTTCGATTCAGTTTTGGTTCTGTTGAATCCAAAACAGAACTAACCGAGTAACAAAAATTTCAACACGAATCTAATTGTTTTCATGATTAAAGTTGTATCAACCAAAGTTTAGCTTGTGTGAGAGAACTTGACGCTTTGTTTGGAGGTGCTCGTTATTTTCATTAACTGGTAATTCATCGATCATGAAAATAATGAGAGCGTATATGAAGATGTGGTCTTCGGGTCGTGATCGTTTCTGGTTTAATGTCAATAAGCAAGGTATTCATCGGCATTTTGTGTTTTGTGTCTTGTCGTTCCATGTTTGTTTCAGAACAGGTCATTCCAAAGTAATCTGATCCTTTTCACTTTTGGTGGACGTGAACACTAATTTTTCACGTCATGTTCGTGTCGGGATTCCGTGTTGTGTCTAAAATTGTTATCCCTGCTCCATATAATTACACAAAAAGAATTGCTTCAACAAAAAAATGGCAAACGTTCTCATATAACCTCCAAAACAGATTAGTTACACACCCTTTTATAATTAGGATTTTACTCACTGTGAAGTTCGATCTATCAGAAAAATCCTTACATTTTTGGGTAATTTGAGATGGTCACCTTTTGTGATCTCAGTCGGTGGCGGATCTACATTGAGCCGAGTTCCACCCGAAACTTAAAAAATCAACTCAAATCCATGGACTATAATACATACATAGTTCACCCCACCTCATCGGAAACCATTCAAAGGACTATTCACCTCAAGCCAAAAGAGTTTCTAAACCCGCCATTGATGACACTTTCCTTTATAAGATGCTAAGGTTGCCAGTTGAGCACTATTTAATCTAGTAGGGCTCTTTGACTCTCATGTTGCATGTGGTGAGTTCGATTCTCACGAAAGAAGACGTGCATATGTGGAGTGTGCATTAAGCTTCGGCCTCCTGTTAAAAAGAAGTTGATATGTTTAGGGTCTACTCGTTTTGTAAGCGACAGTGGGGGAAAATTGAATGGAGAATGAAAGCAATCATGTTATAGTTTTACTTAACCAAAATTAAGAAAAATCTGGATTTGGAATAATAAAGATAAGTGGTACCTACGCAATGAGAAGCATATGTGTACCAAGTTTCATGCGCAATTGATAAGCAGCACCCATGTTTGCCCCTCATACCACCCTCTTCAGCACTAGCGGTGGACTAAAAGTGCCAGTCACCACCGCTGCCGCCTTCCTCCGCTCTTCTCCTTTTCAATTACTTAATAGTATTTTTGGTAATAATTACAATTTATTATCTTCAAGGATGAATAAGCAATTTCATGAGTTTAAAAAACAAATTAAAAAATTATCGAGCAATTTGTGAAGAAAGGGACATTTGACTGAAAATTTTAAAACTTCGTCCGGGCAAAAGAATAGACCAGGTACCAAAGTGAAAACTTCGGCACAGAACAACGGCGGGGCCGCGTGAGACCGCCCGCAATAAGAAGCATCGTCGAGTAATTTTCGTCACAGATGAAGACGGGGAGAGGCTTCCGGCGACTCTTTCGCCGCGATCGAACGACGAGTCTTTTGAAGTTCTACGACTGTGATTGAAAGAATGAACAGGATTGACGGAGAAAGGAAAGCAATTCGTTTAGCATTCAGCACTCTCCTCTGAGCACGCGTATAAATTCGGAAGCGGGGTCCCTCTGTCCCACCTCATCCTCCGTGTCGACTCTCGACGTCTCCACGTCGGATTTCCTCGCGAGGTAAGATCAAAACCTTACGTTTTCTCTCCGTCGTTCTCCTTACTTCCCCGATCCGAAGGTTTTCTGGCTTAAATCCTAGATTTCAAGCGTCTCCTCGTAAAATCCACGTTTTCCTCATGTTTTTGCCGTCAAATCCAGTTATCGTCGATGTTTCTGTATATATTTTTTGGTTTCTTGGTCTTAGTGCCGGTTATGATGTTCGGTGGTGTTCTTGTTCGGAATCCGTTCATATTGCTGGTTTTTGATGGATTTGAATTTGTTCCCTTTAGTCGGTTTAGTATCTGGATATATTAGGTGTGGAAGCACGAGCTTCTCTAGTTTTAAGTTTTCTGAGCTTGTTTTGGTGTTTCTCGAGTTTCGATCGAGTTCCTGTTTGTAAATCGGTAAATTTTATACGGTTTAGTGGATTTTAGCTTGATACGCTTCTTGCTGATTGAGGTTTGGAGAATTTCCCAAGATCGATTATCGCTGGATTTAGTGCTGAATGATTCGTTTCATATTAGCTCGATGTCATTCTTGTGATTACGTATATGTTGGTTGACGTACTGTGAGCTAATCGACTGAGTTGCTCTCTTTTATCGTTGTACTGTGAGCTAATCGATCTTGATTGTAAATACTTAATTTAGTTTTCACTATTATAGCTGATGAAACTTGTGATCAGCAATGAAGCTGTCAGTCATAACTTGAAGAATGTGTTTTTGGTTTCTTGTTTATTGATTTCCATAACGCGATCCCATCTCTGATTTGATATTCGTATTGTGTTGTCATTATCTGTATTTTCTTTTGATAGCTAGCTGTAGATAGTGGCGTTAAAAACTGATAGTAGTCAGCGACGCATATTGTGACATCGTACCTTGAGTTTTCCTTCGCTAGTAAGAGTTCTGGATGAGGATTTGTTGATGTAGCTTGAATATTGAGATGGAGATGAATTGTGGTTCTACGCAAAGATCTCGCAGGGTGACTTGAAATGTCACGAAAACAAGAGGTTCATGTTGGTCGCAGAGGGCACGGGCAACCTCCTGTTATAGGGAAACTTTCTTTCATAATTATTTCGTTCCATTATTTTGGGAGAATGCACATAAAAGGGATGTGTACAGGAGTTAAGGTGACAAGGGGAAGAGAGATTGTAATGTCAGTGTTATTGTAGGCCGCTTGTCTTTATCATAGTCGAACAAGCTCTTGGTCTTGCCTGTGAAGTGGCATCTCTGGCTTAACCGCGTTAACCTTGTATTATTCTTTCTTCTCTATGTTCTCTTGTTATCATAGTGGAACAAGCTCCTAGTCTTTCCCGTGTTGCGGAATCTCTGGTTGAACCACGTGAACCTTGTGTTCTTCTTTCTCTTGACTTTGTGTTCTCTATGTACCATTTTGTCATTGTATATTCTTCCAAATTGCATCCATGCAACAGAATGAAAATTTCTTCTTTATAATAATCAAATCTTAAGTTGCCTTACAGGTCTGGTCTTTCACAATTTTCTTTTTTTCCTTTTTCTGGAATTTAGAAAATATATAGCTAATAAGATATGACAATGCCCTGATATCATTGTTATTTCAATTTGGGGTGTACTAAATGCTCCTGAGCATCATCTCTGTATTTAGTTAAGTTGATCTTTTTTCCATTCAATTGCATACAACTTTGATTGTGTATTGTCAACTGTCAAGTTGCTTCTTCCGTTATTGCCAAACTGGTTCTTCAATTTTGAAGTTCATAGGAAATGCATTTTCTACATTTTGTTAGTGCTCGTGGTGTATTATTTGATAGATTGTGAAGCTATAAGAGATAGTTTATTCCCCTACAGGTTTGAAGGAATAAGTTTCATACAGCGGCTTATGAAGATATAAGTGACTATTGTTGCAAAATGGCTTTTGGAAGGAACGCTCGAGGAGATAGAAAGTCATCAACATCTCATTGCTTAATGGTGACACTGGTTGCTTTTGTGACTCTATGTTTGATTGGTCTCTGGATGATGACATCAGCATCTACAGTTCCAGTTCCAACTGTAAAAGTGCCAAAGGAGAAGAAACCAGGGTTAAAGGAACAAGATCCAGATGTCACACGGGCCTCTGGTGATTCTCCTGGTGATTTTCCTTCTGATGCAATTCAAGGAGAAGACAATCCGTCTCAGCAAACCCAAGAAAAGGAGAGTGTGATGGAGATGCAAGAAAAGTCTGATGGAGACACAGGAAATGGAGGTATAGGAACAGATGGTGGAAAGAGTGATGATCAAGATAAGAAACCAGACCAAGATTCTGATAATGGTGACCAGCAACAATCTCAGACAGAGGAGAAAATTAAAGAGAAATCTGATAAGTCAGCTGCAGATGGTGATAAACCAGTACAACTGCAAGGAGAAGAGGAATCAGAAAGAGAGAATGGAGGTGATGGGGAAGGTCATCCTGATGAAATCACAAGCAATGAAATGCAATCCTCTGCATCTGAGGAGAAAGGGAAAGGTCGTGGGGAGACTTTTCCAAATCCTGTTCAATCTGAGATATTGAATGAGACCACCATTCAAACTGGAACATGGAAAACACAGGTTTCTGAGTCGGAAAATGAAAAGGATGTGCAAGCAGGACTAAAGAACGGCACTGTGAATGGGAGATCAGCTGGATACAACTGGAAAATTTGTAATGTAACAGCTGGTCCAGATTATATTCCCTGCCTTGACAATGTGGAAGCAATTGGACATCTCAGATCAACAAAACACTATGAACATAGAGAACGACATTGTCCTGATCCAGCACCCATTTGCCTTGTTTCTGTCCCCAAAGGTTACAGAAAGTCGATTAAGTGGCCTGAAAGCAGAGATAGGGTATGGATGCGGAGGACAGATGCATGATTTTTCTTATTCCATAGAACAATTTTAATCCACAATACAGTGGTAGTACTAAGACAGGGGCCATTCCTTTACAGGTTTTTTATCGATTATGATCTTTTGTTGTTCATATGCTTGTTCCAGATATGGTACTATAACGTGCCTCATACCATGCTTGCACAAGTGAAGGCCCATCAGAATTGGATGAAAGTTAGAGGGGACCATCTCATCTTCCCCGGTGGTGGGACTCAATTCAAGAAAGGAGCTCAACATTACATTGACTTTATACAGGAGGTATATACCCCTACTAACTCCTAAGAATGCCAGGCCATTATTCTTTTCCAGATGTGGATCTGCCCTATTTATCCAGCTTGGCGGATATCTTCTACACATTATAGAATGTTCTGATGGGTAGAGATGGCTGTTGGAGATCAAATAGACGATGAAGATTAAAGATCCATATGTTTTATTTTTGTACTTATTTTGTTATTTGAGTAATGTAGATCTCAACGGATCAGAATCTGATCCATTTGGAATCAGGTCTAACTAGGGTCCTTAAGTAGGGGTAAAGTAATCTTTTAAGTTAGAAATCCTGTACTATAAAACCTTAAACATGTTTTAGGGTTGATTAAGTATGAATGAATAAAGAGGAGAGAAGAGGTCTACGGCAGCCCAGTGGGGGCCGACTTCCATTTCTGCAAAGTATGTATTTCTTCTTCATATTTTGATGTATTTTCACGTCGATTAACATGGTATCAGAGCTTATCTATGAAGACGTCGCGGTCCACTGAAGAAAGCTGTCTCAGGAAAGTGTCTGTGGTGATTGACGCAACCATAACAACCTGTGGAACAACATATCAAGTTAAACAAAGGTTAGTAAAAACCCTGGAAATCAGCTTGTGGAATAGTCTTGATTGACTGATTCGGTGAGTCACATAATTTTTGTTTGGAATCAAGATCAGACATGCAAGTCTGCATCATCAACATTGGATTAGAATTGGACTGCCATGAGTATTGGTATTCACTCTGGCAAGTCATCAAGGATCAAAACCTTTTTTAGCGCGACGGATGAGTATCACGCCCACCCAAGTGTAATATCAGTGCACAACAGAAACAGTTTTTGATATCCTGTCCAAGACGTCTATATCACGTCCCATTCAGGTGTAAGTCTGCATATCAGTGTACAACACAACAACAAGTCTACGTATTGCTTTCTTAAGTGATCGACATTCAAGGGTAAGTCTGAACATTACTGCACAATACGAACAAGTCTGCATATTGTTTATTAATCTGCACATCAAAGAAAAGGACTATTAGAGACATATAGAATAAGAAATGGACAGAAATAAAATGGCAGAAGGTTGCGACAACCCCGTGGACAAAGGAGAGGTTTTTCAGATTACAAATCTGAAATTAGACGGTAAAAACTACCTTTAATGGGCCAGATCTATTGAAATAGCTATAATGGCAAGGGGGTGATGGGACTATCTCACTGGTGATATTCCCCAACCACCAGTAGATCTACTTTATGCAAGATGGCGTAGGAAAAATGCACTTGTTAGTGCTTGACTCATTCAATCTATGGTACCCTCTATTGGCAACACATTCATGTTTCTTGAGTCAGTAAAAGATATTTGGTTAGCAATTTAAAATGCCTATACCTAGAGGAAGAATATAGCAAAAAAAATACGATATCATTGAGAAAATTAGGAAGTGTAGATAGGGAGGTAGATCCGTCAGTGAATATTATACAAAACTCCGAGGCTTATGGGAAGAATTATAGGTTTATTCGAAGACAAAATGTCAAAATTGCATGCAAGAACGCAATAAAGAATTTGAGGAACGAATCTCTTGTGGGGTATTTCTTCATAATATGAAGCCGTAAAAAATAATATTCTTAGCAGAGAAGAGCTTTCCTTATTGAGCACGGTGTACACCCTCTTACTCAAGGAAGAAGATCAGAAACATCTAGAGAAGGAAACTAAGATTAGCTCAGAGACTACTGCATTTGTGGGTAGGAATCCCTCAAACTCCTCATTCTCACGTGGGAGAGGAGGATATGAACGTGGCAGAGGTAAAACTTTCCTGACTCCTAAAGAAAAAGAAAAATTAACTTGCTCTCACTTTGGCAAGACCAGACATACAAAGGAGACTTGCTGGAAACTAATTGGTAAACCCACTTACTATCATAATAGGTCCAATAAAGCTTATTTCAGCAGTGACCAAGGAGACAGACATAATGCAGAAAGCAATTCAACTTCATTGACTGACATGAAGAAAGAGATTGAGATGCTTAAAGCTCGTCTAAGTGATCCCCAAACTCCTTCTACCTCTTCCAATGTAGACTCTCAAGCTACAATAGCATACCCATTTTCTTTTATAGCTAAGGGTAACATATTTATTTCTCATTTCAAAACATGGGTTATTGATTCAGGTGCCACAGATCATATGGTCAATAGTCGAGATTTCTTTAACTCTTATGAGTTGACTCAGGGCAACATCAATATTAAATTGACTGATGGATCACATACTCCAATAGTTGGGAAATGAAGTATTATTACACCTGTTGGAGTATTAAAGAATGTCTTATATGTTCTAAATATTTCAGTAAACTTATTATCCGTATTTGCCATGATACAATATCTAAACTATCTAAACTTTGGTTATGGGGATATAAACGAGGAAGGTAGGGAGATTTTAAATTTTGCTATGTCATTTGATCTCTTTATAGTCAATACAATCTTCAAAAAACGAGATGAACATTTAATTACTTATAAGAGTGGCTTATCACACACACAAATTGATTACTTTATTTGTAGAAAAAAAGATAGAGCGTGTTGTAAAGATTGTAAGGTAATTCCAGGAGAAAGCTTAACCACCCAACATCGACTTTTAGTTATGGATTTACAAATAAAAAAATGGACAAAGAAGAAAAGAGTGCATCGAGCTATTCAGACTAAATGGTGGAACCTCAAAAGCGAGAAAGAAGGTATATTTAAAAAGAAAGTTCTTCAAGGAGATGTTTGGAATTATGTTGGCACACCCTCTGATATGTGGAACAATATGGCTATACATATTAGGAAACTGGCGAAAGATGTGTTAGGGGTATCTAAGGGAGGTGTACCGGCACAAAAAGAAGCTTGGTGGTGGAGTGAAATAGTACAAAATAAAATCAAGGCAAAGAGGGCATGTTACAAATTACATTACGCTAAGAAAACTAGTGAAACTTTAGAAGCTTATAAGAAAGCAAAGAAGGAAGCAAAAAAGGCCGTTAGTGAAGCAAAAGCTAAGATTTGGGAGGACTTATATAAAAAACTCAACTCAAAAGAGGGTGAAAGAGATATTTTTAGGATAGCTAGGGCTAGAGATAAGAAAACTAAAGATCTAAATTTTGTTAGATGCATAAAAGACGAGGATGAAAAAATTCTAGTGGCAAATGATGATATAAGAAATAGATGGAAAAACTATTTTTATAATCTTTTTAATGAAAATAAAGATGTTAGTATTAGTTTAGGAGATTTAGCCAAGTCAGAAAAGTATATAAACCACAATTTCTACCGACGTATTCAAAAGAATGAAGTCAAAGAGGCTCTTAAACATATGAAGAGTGGTAAATCGGTAGGACCAGATAATATTCCTATAGAAGTTTGGAAAATACTAGGAGAAATAGGAATCACTTGGCTCACAAGACTATTTAATGAAATATGGAAAAACCAAAAGATGCCCGAGGAATGGAGAGCAAGTACACTTATACCCGTATATAAGAACAAGGGAGACATTCAAAATTGTGTGAATTATCGAGGTATCAAGTTAATGAGTCATACTATGAAATTATGGGAAAGAATTATCGAACGTAGGTTAAGACAAGTATCAAGTACAACAGAGAACCAATTTGGATTTATGCCAGGTAGATCTACTATTGAAGCGATTCACCTTCTGAGACGTCTTATGGAACATTTTAGAGCAAAAAAGAAAGACCTTCACATGATATTTATTGATCTAGAAAAAGCTTATGATAGGGTACCGAGGGAGGTTCTTTGGAGAACTTTGGAAAAAAGAGGTATCCCATTGACATATATTAACCTTATAAGAGACATGTATGATGGTGCAAAAACATGTGTGAGGACTCATGAAGGAACGACAGACTTCTTTGAAGTTAATATTGGGTTACATCAAGGATCAACTTTAAGTCCATACTTATTTATAATGGTGATGGATGAGTTAACAAAACATATTCAAGATGAAGTACCTTGGTGTATGTTATTTGCAGATGACATTGTATTAGTGGAGGAGTCTAAGGAAAAAGTTAATAGAAAATTGGAACTATGGAGAGAAACATTAGAAAACAAAGGCCTCCGACTTAGTAGAACAAAGACAGAATATATGGAATGTAAGTTTGATCATTTGGCTACTTCAGAGTACATAGAAATTAAAATTGGCACACATTGCATTCCCCAAAAGGAAAGTTTTAAATACCTAGGGTCAATTTTTTAAAGTGATGGAAGAATTGATGGAGATGTTACACATAGAATTAATGCTGGTTGGTTAAAATGGAGAGGAGCATCAGGTATTCTTTGTGATAAGAAGATACCATTAAAATTAAAAGGTAAATATTATAGAGCAGCAATTAGGCCTGCCATGTTTTATGGTTCTGAGTGTTGGGCAGTTAATCATCAACATGTACAAAAGATGTCTGTGACAGAAATGAAGATGTTGAGATGGATGAGTGGCCATACAAGAAAAGACCATATACATAATGAGGTTATTAGAAACAAATTAGGAGTGGCACCAATAGAGGATAAAATGAGAGAACATCGTTTAAGATGGTTTGGACATATAGAAAGAAGATCAAAAGAAGAACCTGTAAGAAGGTTAGAAAAACTAAATTTGGAAAGTATTAAAAGAGATAGAGGACGACCACAAAAGTGTTGGAAAGAAACAATAAAGAATGATCTAGTTTATTGGGAGTTAACTGCTAACATGGCACACGATAGGGATCTGTGGAAACAAAGAATCCATGTAGCCAACCCTGTCTAGTATGGGAAAAGGCTTAGTTGTTGTTGTTGTTGTTGGATGTTATTTTTAGGAATTGAAGACGGTTGGTTAGGATAGTATGCGAAAATACCTCTATTTCTACGATGAAAACAGAGGTGCAACAATGCAGTCAACAATAATTACAGAAAAGTAGAAGGGAGAGTTATCTTTATAGCATCAGAGATTATGATATTTATCTTTATAAAAAATTAGGATGTTATTGCCTGAATTTACTCAGTGTAATGTTTTAAATGTGAACTGTGAAACTTGTCGGAAGGTAAAACATCATCCTGTTTCATTTTTTTTAAATGAAGAAAAATCCTCTAAACCTTTTGAAATTGTTCACTCTGATGTTTGGGGACCTTGTTCTACTATGTCTTTACATGGTCTCAAATACTTTGTTTCTTTTATTGATGATTGCATAAGGTTCACCATGATATATCTCATGAAAACCAAGGAGGAAGTCAAAGATATTCTTCCCATATTCTGTCAATTTATACAAACTCAGTTTCAACACAATGTCAAAATTATTCACAGTGATAATGGAGGTGAATATATGTCTCAGTCGCTCCACTTATATTTCTTAAATTAGGGTATTTTACATCAAACATCATGTTCACATTCTCCACAACTGAATGATGTTTCTGAAAGAAAGAATAAACAAATACTATAGGTGGCCAGAACTCTTATGCTTGGGTATGAAGTTCCAAAGATTTATTGGGGTGAAGCAGTTTTAACCGCTGTGTATTTTATCAACCGTATGCCAAGTAGGGTTCTGAATGGTAATACTCCATTTCATATTCTGTCTCTCTTAAAAACAATTTCATTTATTACCAAAAGTATTTGGCTGTACTTGCTTTGTTCATATATACTTTGGTATGAGAGACAAATTAGATGCTTGAGCTGTGAAATACATTTTTTGGGGATATTCTACTACTCATAAGGGATACAAATGCTATGATCTTGTCAAAATAAAGTTATATGTTACTATAGATGTTACTTTTCTAGAAGAAACTCCATTTTATAGCAAACAAGAAGATCAACCATCAGATATCCATTATGTTAAAGGATTCTTCTTGTTTATGGATTTCACGTCAGTATTGTATTTAACGTGTGTTATGTTTCATTAGTAATAGTTAGTACTAATTAGGGGTAGTTTAGGAAGTTAAGTTAGATAGGGTATAAGTAGGTCATTAGGGTTAATTTTATTATTGAGTGAAGTGTGGCATGACGGCAATTCTAGAGGAGCAATGCCTCCAATCTGTGTTTTCTTGTAAGTCGATTGTTGATTTGATTAATGAATATTTTTCTTAATATGGTATCAGAGCCTAAATGGCGTTTATTTGAATGATGTTGGTTGAAAAAAAAATCATTGAAACACATTTTATTTATGTGTGTTGTGGAAGAAATCAGATTGACTGATTCAGTTTGTTTCAGAAATCCGATTAGTGAAGATATGTTGCTGTGACTGTTTTAATTTTCATTAGAAAGTGTTTGTATATGATCGATTAGATAGACATCATCGACTCAGATTTGTGACAGATCAGTTTCACTGACTGTTTCGTGACAGATTTGATTGGCGTCTCCCTGTTTTGCAGAAAAAGAATATACAGACTGATCAGATTGTTTTATAACAAATCTAATTGGCGTGAAGTGGTATCTGATTGGTGTCTTCCTGTTTCACAGAAAGAAAATATAGAATTCATTTTGGCGTGAATTGGTATTATATAGAATTCATTTGGCATGAACTCAATACACGCAAAGCCCAACAAATTTCGAAGGACATTCTTAGGCGTGGATGGCAGGATTGCTTCTAGTGATTGAAACAGAATTACATATTATTAGATTGACAGATCAGACTAAGTTCGTGCATTGACAAAACTTTGATAGAGAAAGTTGATTCAGAAACAGAATTGATTTCAGGGATTGAAATATTTTGTTTGAAGATCTGAGTGTAAGCACCCTGTTCTCATCTATTTCAAACCATTGAAGCAGATAAAAAACCATTATATTACTTGAATCATGGCTGGTAAAGGGAAAAATATTGGCATTTCCTTTCACACTGGTGAACAGTCTTTTACATTAGAAAAAACAGATAATTTTCAGATTACGACTACTAAGCTTGATGGTAGAAATTATTTGGAATGATATTGGTCTGTAAAACTGGCTATCATAGCAAGGGAGAGATGGGCACATTTAATGGGTCAAACATCAATTCCAGAGACTCATGATATACATTATCCTACGTGGAGAAGAGAAGATGCATTGATATCATCATGGCTACTACAGTCAATGATTCCATCCATTGTGAAAACATTTATGTTTCTTCAATCTGCTCATGAAATTTGGTGTGCAGTTTCCGAAGCCTATTTTAGGAAGAAGAATATAGCAAAAGAATATGAAATTTTGGAAAAGATCAAAAATTGTAAACAGGGTTCACGTTCTATCAGTGATTACTATGCAGATCTTAGAGGACTTTAGGATGAACTTCTGTATTACACGAGTATCAAATGTTCCTCATGTCAAATTGAAAGAAATGCAGACTCAAAAGAACAAAGTATTCGACTTATTGTGGGGTGTAAATTCAGAATTCGAGTAAATAAAATTCAATATCCTGGGAAGAGATGGACTACCACCTTTGGGGACAGTATATTCATTATTAATCAGGGAAGAAGATCGTAGAAATCTTGAAAGGAAGAATATCCGTTCTCCAGACCAACATGCTTTTCAGAGGAGAAAATACAAATTATCGTGGAAGAGGAGGATATCAAGGCCGTGGACGAGGACGTGGCAGATCCCATCCTGATGAAAGAGACAAACTCATCTGTTCTCATTGTGGAAAATCAAGACACTCAAAGGAATACTGTTGGGAATTACATGGCAAGCCAGACTATTATAAAAATAGAAACCACTCTGTTCATGCTGCCGAGAATTCTACTTATACCCTATCTAACTTGACTTCCTAAACTACCCCTAATTAGTACTAACTATTACTAATGAAACATAACACACGTTAAATACAATACTGACGTGAAATCCATAGACAAGCAGAATCCTTTAACATTCCCCCTCAAGTTGGATGAAGGATGTTTATAACACCCAACTTGGATAATGTCTCCTTTAATTGTCTGTTGGTAGTAGCTTTAGTTAAGAAATCAACCCTCTGTTTGGTAGATTTAACATACTCCAACTTGAATATTTGATTAGATATCTTCTCTCTGATGAAATGACAGTCAATTTCTATATGCTTGGTTCTCTCATGATAAATTGGATTAGAGGCCATCTGAATTGCTTCACTGCTGTCACAATATAGTGGTATAGAATGATTAGATGAAAATCCCAGTTCACTGATCAATGACGATATTCATTTTCCTTCACACATGGCTAGAGTTATAGCTCTGTATTCTGCTTTTGATGTGGATTTGGCAACTATTGTCTGTTTTTTACTCTTTCAGGATACAATATTATCACCAAGTAAAGTAACATAACCTTTAGTTGATTTCCTGTTATCACGTGAACCGGCCCAGTCTGCATATGAATAAAGTTCAATGTGTAAATTTGATGATTTTGAATAAAGTAAACCCATTCCTGAAGTTGATTTGAGGTATCGAAGTATTCTATACACTGCATTCATGTGATTCTTGGTAGGAGAATGCATATATCGACTCATAATACCAACAGACATATGTAATGTCTGGACAAGTAATAGTCAAATATATGAGCTTGCCAACCAACTTCTGATATTTATGAATGTCTCGGAACTCTTCACTATCATCACCGAACAATTTTTGATTTACTTCCATAGGAATATCACTAAGTTTATATTTTAGCATATGTGTCTCTTCAAGAAGATCCATTATGTATTTTCGTTGAGTTGGGAATATACCTCTGATAGAATAGAGAACTTCTATGCCCAAGAAGTAGTGAAGTTGACCCAGATCCTTAAGATCAAATTATTTGTGAAGATTCATTTTCAACCTAGATATTTTTTCAAGGTCATCTCCTATAACAATTATATCTGTAAATGCTTGTTGATAATCGAAGGTTGATGTGGCTCGAATCAATAACAACAAGTCGCCAAGAGTCAAATGACATTCACTCACGAATGTCTATCTTCAAGAATGATTAACAAGAGCGGAAGCATACACAAAACAAATCAAGAAGCAGTGCAAGACTACATGAATCTTATTCATGATAATGTGTCTTATTTATAAACATTACAAGGAGAAGAAGAAAGGAGCAAGAGAGGCATAGTGGGCTAGTGCTGGCCAGCACTAGCTGTTGGGGACCCCCAGTGGCCAGGGCCAGCATGGCCCTGGCCCTTTGGCCATGATGGCGCGGGCCCTAAGGGCCCGCGTCCTATTACATATTAACACCTCCCCTCAAACTTACGGGATATACACTGAAAGTTTGTCTAGTAAAAACTGAAATCGAGAAGCTGAAAGAGATTTGGTGAAGAAGTCTGCGAACTGCATCTCAGATGTGACATAGCAAAGGGAGAGCTTCTTATTTAGACACTCTTCACGAACAAAGTGGCAGTCCATCTCGATGTACTTTGTCCTCTCATAAAAAGTGTTGTTGGAGGTAATGTACATGGCGCTTTTGTTGTCACAATACATGATGGCCGGGTGTTTGACATGGATGCCCATGTCTGTTAGAAGGGCTGTGATCCAAGAAATCTCCATCGCAGCTGTAGCCATGGCTCGATACTCAGCTTCTGTGGATGAGAGGGACACCTTCTGTTGCTTTTTGCACTTCCAGGAAACAAGAGATTCACCTAAAAAAACCCAAAAACCAGTCGTAGAGTGTCTATTGTTGACATCTCCACCCCAATCAGTATCCGCATAGATAGATAAATCAAAAGATGAAGAGGAAGTTAAGAGGACCCCCTTGTAGGCAGTGTTTCTAATATATCAAATAATTCGCAAGACAACACTCATATGAACAGAGGTAGGTACCTGTTGAAATTGACTAGCTGTGTGTACAACATGAGAAATGTCTGGTCTAGTAATAGTGAGATAGGTGAGTGCATCTATGAGCTATTGATAAGGAGTGGGATCTTCTAATTTCTCACCATCAGTAGCATGCAGTTTGGTGCCTAGGACTTCGGGTGTATCAACAACCTTAGTATCTGTAATACCACATCTTTCAACAATATCGGTAGCAAACTTGGTTTGAGACATAAAGGATCCACAACTATTTTTGGTTATCTCAATACCCAAAAAGTAATTTAGCAAGCCCAAGTCTTTCATATCAAATTCGTGATGCAGATTAAATTTAACTTCAGCAATTCTCACTTCATCACTTCCTGTGATGATCATGTCATCTACATACAAAAGCAAGATAACAATACTATATTTTGTTTTTTGTACAAACAATGCAGTATTAGTATAGCAAGTCACAAAATTATGCAAATGCATGAATTTTTCAAATCGATCAAACCAAGCTTTTGGAGCTTGTTTCAGACCGTAGAAGGCTTTTCGTAATTTAAGAGCATGATCAGGAGGGAGAGTGATGCCAAGAGGAGGACTCATGAAGACTTCTTCATTCAAGTAACCGTTCAAAAAAGCATTCTTGACATCAAGTTGGTATATATTCCATTGCTTGATTGCACTAATGGTGATGAGAATTCTAATTGTAGTCATTCTAGCTAAATCGATCAAACCAAGCTTTTGGAGCTTGTTTCAGACCGTACAAGGCTTTTTGTAATTTAAGAGCATGACCAGGAGGGAGAGTGATGCCAAGAGGAGGACTCATGAAGACTTCTTCATTCAAGTAACCGTTCAAAAAAGCATTCTTGACATCAAGTTGGTATATATTTCATTGCTTGATTGCACTAATGGTGATGAGAATTCTAATTGTAGTCATTCTAGCTACTGGGGCAAAGGTTTCATCATAGTCAATTCCATATTTTTAGGCATAACCTTTAGCAACTAGTCTAGTCTTGTATCTCTCAATGTGACCGTTGCTGTGAGTTTTGATTTTATATACCCATCGACATCCAATGACTTTCTTATCTTTAGGCAAGGGTGCAACTATCCATGTCTGAGCCTTGTCTAGGGCGTTGAGTTCATCTTTCATAGCATCTTCCCATTCTGGAATACCTTTAGCTTGATGATAGAACCTAGGCTCATTAACTTGACGAAGGGTGACAATCAAATTTCTTCGTTGTGGTTTAAAAGATTCATATGACACAAATCGCTGAGGTGGTCTAGAAACCCTAGGTTCTAAGCTTGTAAAATCAGGTTCCATGTGGGCTTTATGGGTTGTTCTAGGTCGTCTTGGATAATGTGAGGGGAAGGGTTCAACAATTGACCGAGTATCACCAGTGGTGTGTGAAATATCATTGGTGTCAATATGATCTTCTTGAATGTCTTGATGATCTACTGGGTCACAATTATTATCTTCTTCTAGCTCAAAAACATCTTGAGGAATGAAGGGTTTCGAATTTTTAAAGGATTTGGACTTATAATAAATGTCATGCTAAAAAAAATTCACATCCTTGGACACATACAATTTGTCTTCCGTAGGATCAAAACACCTATACCCCTTTTTGTCAATGCCATAACCAAGGAAGACACATTCAATAGCTCTAGGTGACAATTTGTCATTCTTGTTTGTATACACAAAACATCTACATCCAAAAACCCTAAGTCTTTCATAATATGGAGGGATGTTGTACAATTTTTTGAAAGGTGAAGTATTCTCAAGGTTAGATGACGACATTATATTTATAAGGTATACTGCGGTAAGAGTAGCTTCGGCCCATAAGAATTTAGGAACCTTACTAGCAATTAGCATAGTTCTACAAGTTTCAATAATATGCTTATGTTTTCGTTCTGCTAGACCATTTTGTTGAGGTGTTTTAGTGCATGATTTTTGGTGTATAATACCATTAGTTTCAATAAATTTATGAAATTCATTAGACATGTACTCTCCTCCCGAATCGGATCTAAAGATTTTAATGGTTGCTCCAAATTGGTTTTTGATCATGTTACAAAATACTATAAAATTTTCAAATACTTCGGATTTGTGTTTTAAGAGATATATCTATGTAAATCGAGTAAAGTCATCCACAAAAATCACATAGTATTGCAATCCTCCTTTAGAAACAACGGGTGCGGGGTCCCAAACATCCGAATGTATTAAATCAAAAGCTTTCTTTGGTACATAGTTTCTTTCTCCAAAGGGGAGATGATGAATTTTTCCAAGAAGACAATCTTTATATTCAAAATTTTTCTCTCTAATGCTTTTCATCAAAGGAATGTTACATAATTTTTGAGAGTCTAAGTGTCGAAGTCTTTTATGCCATAGCGTAGCATCTTGGGTTATGTTACAAAATCCTGATTTTGGCATAACAAGATAGTCCATTTTGTATAGTCCACTTTCTCTATGGCCTTGACCAATCACCTTCTTCGATAGGTGATCTTGCACCACATAATGTTTGGATGAGAAAGTGACTATACAATTGTTATCACATATTTGAGCAACTGAGAGTAGATTTAAGTTAAGTTTAGGTATAAAACTTACATTTTGAATTTTAAAGTCTTGTTTTTCAAGATTTCCTAATTTTTTGATTTGGAGTTTTGTTCCATCGGTCGTAAACATATGCTTTCCAATGGTTTTACGAGAATTAACCAAAGAATCTTCACTATGTGTCATACGAAAAGATGCACCGGAATCTAAAAACCAAGACATACCTTGCGAAGTAGATAGAGCATTCCCGGAGATGTTTGCTTTTTCTTTAAAAATTTCTTCTATATACGCTTTTATATTGTTGGGCAAGACACCTCCTTCTTCCACGGCTCTCACGTTTCCACCCCTTTTTCGAAGTAGATGACAAGTGGTTTTAATGTGTCCACTTTCCTTGCAATAATGGCAAATTGTATCCTTGTTAGGCTATGGTCCCGTGAGCTTCTTGAATGTGCCTTCATTGTTCTTGGCATGTGGAGGCTTGTAAGTCTTCAAATTTGCTTCGGGTCTTGATGCAGCAAGTACGGCTTCTTTGGCCACATGTATGTTTTTCAATCTTGTTTCTTCCATAACAAGATCGGCAAGAAAGGTATCCCCTCTAGGTCTAGGTTTCCTATGTATAAGGCTTGATCTAATGTTTTCAAATTCGTCTATTAAACCACGCATAAATAAGAAGAAATATTGATTTTCCAAAAATTCTTGAAATTCGTCTAATTTGTGAAGTTTTTCAAATTTGTCAAAACTCCTTAATTGAGTCCAAAGTTTTGAAAATTCATTGTGATAGTCCCTAATGCTTAGGTTCCCTTGTTTGAGCATAATCATTCTTTCAATGAGATCAATTTGAAAGACAAAATCATCTTGAGAATAAAACTTTTTCAAATATTCCCAAGTTTCAAACGCATTTTCAAAAGCATTAATCCGATTTCTAAGTTTTTCATTCACATTTTGACAAATGATCCATGTGATTTTTGCATTCATTTTTTCCCATAATTTCAAATCGATTTTGAATTTCTCAGGTGCTTTGATGATTTCATCATCATCTAGGCCATCAATATCCAAAATTGGTTCCTTTATAGTCCCATCAATGTAATCCAAAAATCTTTTGATAAAAAATAATTTTTCATTGTTCTAGCCCAACTTTGATAACTTTTCGGGTCTAGAATACATCTAAATGACTCATTTTTGCCTTCTCTTTGTGTAAAAAATGAATATTTTGGACTAACCTCAAGTTTGATGCAAATCTTCAATTTTCGCACTTTTGGCATGCTTCCCGATGCACTTGTTTTCTTGAATCCGAGGCTCTGATACTATGTAAATGCTTGTTGATAATCGAAGGTTGATGTGGCTCGAATCAATATCAACAAGTCGCCAAGAGTCAAATGACATTCACTCACGAATATCTATCTTCAAGAATGATTAACAAGAGCGGAAGCATACACAAAACAAATCAAGAAGCAGTGTAAGAATGCTTGAATCTTATTCATGATAATGTGTCTTATTTATAGACATTACAAGGGGAAGAAAGGAGCAAGAGAGGCATAGTGGGCTAGTGATGGCCGGCCAGCACTAGCTGTTGGGCCCCCCCAATGGCCAGGGCCAGCATGGCCCTGGCCCTTTGACCATGATTGCGCGGGCCCTAAGGGCCCATATCCTATTACATATTAACAATATCATCCACATAAACAGCGAGAATAGATATTTTGGTTCTTTTCTTTTATAAGATTGTATGATCATTGAGGCTTCTACTGTATCCTAGACTGCAAACTGTCTTGCTGAATTTATCAAACCAAGCTCGGGGAGACTGCTTTAGCTCATAAATTGCTTTATTGAGTCTACACACTTTATTAGAGGACATTTTTATATTCATTCTTGGAGGTAGTTCCATATACACCTCTTTATTTAAACCTCTTTGTAAGAAAACATTTTTAACATCTAGTTGCCATAGATCCCATCCCAAATTTGCTGCCATACTGAGAAGTATTCTTATTGAAGTGAGCTTTTTCACCAAAGCATTCAGTTCTTCAATTATAGCTTTCCATAGAAGACATTTAATTGCTTCTTCAAACTTTGAAGGAATCTTATGTTTCTCAGCATTCATAACAAAGTTTTGATAATTCTGAGAAGTATTGGCAAATGAGATATAATCAGAAATCGGATAACGTGCACATGTACGCTTACCTTTGCGAATAGCAATGGGAAGTTCTATGTCTTTTGTCCCTTCCACATGAGGATCTGAGTCAGGGGAAATATCTTTGGTGTTTGTGTTAGGGGCTGATTCTTCTTCAATGTAGACAATGTTGCTTGATCCTCTCTTATACATTAGGATCTTTTCATGTTCACTGATCTCATTTCTATTATCATTTGTATCTTCTTTGGCATCATCAAGGACTACTGGTAGTACATACGGAGAAATTTGCTGAGATGTAGTTGACTCCCTCTAAGAAGTATAATAGGGAATATATTCGGTAAAAGTGACATCTATGGAAGTATATATCTTCTTAGCAAGAGGATCATAGCATTTATAGCTCTTTTTGGAGTTAGAATAGCCAAGAAAAATGCACTTGACAGATTTGGGATCTAATTTGTCACGATTAGGTAAATTAACATGTACGAACCAGGTACAGCCAAAGATACGGGGAACTATATGAAATGGTTTTGATTCCTTATTGAGACACTTCAATGGACTTTCACCCTCAAGTACAATACTGGGTAATATATTGATCAGGTGAACTGCAGTAAGAACTGCCTCTCCCTAATAGAATTTAGGAACATTGTTCTGAAGTAAGAGAGTCCTGACTACCTCTAGAACATGACGATTTTTCCTCTCAGCTATTCCATTTTGTTGAGGAGTATAGGAACAAGAAGTCTGATGGACTATTCCATGTGTCTGTAAATACTTTGCTATTTGGTTATTAATGTACTCCCCCCCATTGTCTCAATGAAAGACTTTCACTGAAGCATTGAATTGAGTGAGAATGAATTTATGCACAATTAAAAAAATAGATGAGACTTCGGACTTTGATTTCATTAAATATATAATTGTAAGGCGAGTACAATCATCAATAAATGAAACAAAGTATCTTACAAAGTATCTTTTACCAAACAAAGAAGTAACAGGACTAGGACCCCAAATATCTGAACGAAGAAGCTCAAAAGGTTGAGATCGTCTAGAGTCACTCAATCAATAAGTGGCCCTTTGATGTTTCTTGACTGATGTTTATTGACTCTAAGCTGAGGTAGAACATAAGGAAGTTTTGACACTGGTAAATGACCAAGACGACAATGCCAAAGTCGAATCTCTGCATCTTGAATTGTTGCAGCTTAAGCTTTATAAGATGTTTCATATTCAAGATGATCTTCCAAAATATATAAGCCCCTCTGTAGTCTACCATGACCAAAGACTTTCCCCGTCTCCAGATCTTGAAATACACAACCAGTAGGTATAAAAGTTATACTGCATTTCATGGTACGAGTTAATGAACTGTTTGAAAGTAGATTTATAGGAAAGCTTGAAACATGATAAACTGATTTTAAATTAGCAAAACATGTGGGTACACTTCCCTATCCAACCATATACGAGTAAGAGCCATCTGCTAACTTAATAGGCTCTTACTTTTGAAGAAGTTTGTACTCGAAAAAATATGATGATTCTCCAACCATATGGTCTGTAGCACCTGAATCAATTATCTAAGTCTTTGGATTAGAATAAGAGGATTTACCCTTTACTATGTGAATCGCCTGGGCTATTGAATCTTAGGGGGAAGAAGGTTGAGGCTGTTCAGATAGTCTTGTCTCTAATCCTTCTATTCTCTTAATAAGCTCCTGCATTCCATCTGTATTAGAAGTAGAGTTCTCGACAGCATGAACAGAGTGGTTTCTACTTTTATAATAGTCTGGCTTGCCATGACAGTATTCCTTTGAGTGTCTTGATTTTCCATAATGAGAACAGATGAGTTTGTCTCTTTCATCAGGATGGGATTTGCCACGTCCTCGTCCACGGCCTTGATATCCTCTTATTATTGAGTGAAGTGTGGCAGGACGGCAGCCCTAGAGGAGCCGCAAGTGCAGATTGGAGGAATGCCTCCAATTTGCGTTTTCTTGTAAGTCGATTGTTGATTTGATTAATGAATATTTTTCTTAATACATTCACCTCATGTGACACCACTTCCACCTCTTGAGAATCCACTAGATCTTGAAAGGGAAGAAGAAGAGACACGACCTCCAAAAGAAAAGGAATGACATGTTTATACTAGAGGTGAGAGAAAGACATTTCTTCTACATCATTCTACTACCTTGAATCAAGATCCTCACCCTGAATCAAAGCCGACACATCCTCAGGTAATTCCTCAAGATCCTATTATTGAGCCTGATGATTTGCCCATTGCTCTTCGAAAAGGAAAACGTGAATCTGCAAGATACTCCTTACAAAAATTGGTTTCATATACTAATTATCCAAAAGAGTATCAATTGTTTGTGATGAATGCAGATAATACGTGGAGAGAAGCAATGAAAGAAGAAATTACAACATTAGAAAGAAACAATACGTGGGAACTTGTTGATTTACCACCAGAAAGGAAAACAGTGAGATGCAAATGAGTGTACTCAGTAAAGTACAGAGCTGATGAAAATATAGAAAGATACAAAGTAAGATTAGTGGCCAGGGTTATAGTCAATCATATGGTATTTTTGACTATATAGAGACTTTTGCATCGGTGGCAAAAATGAACACTATCAGGATTATCCTAAGCATGACCGTCAACAAAGGATGAAGCTTATAGCTTTTGGATGTGAAGAATGCATTTTTTCAGGAGAACCTTATGGAAGATATCTATATGGATCTACCACCTGGATATGACCATGGACAAATGACAAACAAAGTCTACAAACTAAAGAAATCAATCTAAGGCTTAAAACAATCTCCACGAGCATGGTTTGATAAATTTAGTGATGGTGTTATGAGTTTGGGCTTTAAACGGTGTGTTAGTGATGATATTTTATTTATGAACAAAGGGAAGAAGACTATCTTACTATTGGTATATGCAGATGACATCATCATTACATTTGATGATATCGAAGTCATAACTACTCTAAAAAAACAACTAAGTGCATTGTTTGACTTAAAGGACTTAGGTAGATTGTACTATTTCTTGAGCATTGAAATCATCCATAGCAAAGAGTGTCTATTCTTGAGTCATGGAAAATACATTCTAGACTTATTGAAAGAAACTAAAATGGAGGACTGTAGGATATGTTCTACTCCAATTGAAATTTCAAAAGAGGAGAATGTTGATTCAACAGAACCATATGAAGATATTGGTAGATATCAACGATTGGTGGGAAAACTGATCTATATTACCATCACAAGACCAAATGTAAGTTTTGCAGTTGGATATGTTAATAGATGGATGCATTCCCTGTCTAAACATCATATGAATACAATGTTTCATATCATCATATACTTGAAGTATTCTATTACCTATGGGCTACTATATACTCCTCATTCCTCACTTCATATAGAGATTTATTTAGATGTTGAATGGGCAGGATCCAAAGTTGATAGGAAATCAATGTCAGGTTATATGGTATATCTAGGAGGTAATATAGTATCTTGGAAAAGTAAGAAGCAATCTGTGGTAGTCAGGTAAAGTGCAAAGGCTGAATATCGTGCTATCGCCCTTGGCATGTGTAAAGGATTATGAATTATATCACTACTTGATGAAATCTGTCTAAAAAGGAAGGCTTAAATCAATTTTTTCACTGACAGTAAAGCAACTCTTCAAATGGCATCTAATCTAGTCTTTCATGAGATGACCAAACATATCGAAATAGATTATCATTTTATTAGAGAAAAAGTTTCTCAAGGAATATTCAACCTTCCTTACGTACGTTCTGGTGATCAACTGGCGGACATTCTCACAAAACCAATTTCAGTTAAGGGGTTATAGAAGACTCGTTAAGTTGGGTATTTCAAGTCTTTAAGACCCAACTTGAGAGAGCGTGTTGGAGATCAAATAGACAATGAAGATTAAAGATCCATATGTTTTATTTCTGTACTTATTTTGTTATTTGAGTAATGTAGATCCCAATGGATCAGAATTTGATCCATTGGGAATCGGGTCTAATTAGGGTCCTTAAGTAGGGGTAAAGTAGTCTTTTAAGTTAGAAATCCTGTACTAGAAAACCTTAAACACGTTTTAGGGTTGAATAAGTATGAATGAATAAAGAGGAGAGAAGAGGTCTGCCCCAGTGGGGGCCGACCTCCATTTCTGCACAGTGTGTATTTCTTCTTCATATTTTGATGTATTTCCACGCCGATTAACAACAATGGCTTCTCTTTCTGTCCTACTTATTGCTTCTCTACTACTCAAGCTCTAAAATGCCATGATCATTTTCAGTAATTTCAAAACATGTTCTATTATTGATTTTTCTATGTTCTTTTATATCAACATAACAAGTCTCAGTTCAAATTTGCATTATCTGACCCTTAGGTATGTCGGTTGTCTCAACCAAGTTAGATCATATTATCTTCTCCTTCGTACTTTTGGCAGCAGATCAGCTCAGTTTTGGATGTATTTGCTTGAGTGCCATTACTTGTTGCATGTTTGTGGCCGACATGATCCGATTGACCCACATAATCTGCCGGTCATACTTCCCTGGCTTTAAACTTCACTGCCCACCATGATCAGTGGTGGACCTACATGTAGCCAAGGTGGATGCTTGCACCACCCAAAATGTGGAAGGAGAAAACATACAGGCCACAGATGAGTACATGGACATAACATATTTTCCCCCAACATAAAATATTTTGTAGCATTCGGTTGAATACATGGCGTAAATGTGGGCTATTCAACAACCCTAGAGAATTTTCTGCATCTTCCAACGACTTGGATCCTCTTTTTATTTGTTCCAACATTATTTTCGAGTCTTCAAATCAGAAGCTGGTTATGTTTTGGTTTCTTCTTTAGTTTTCGAATGAAATTTCTCAGTCAGAAGAGTAGGTATGCTATCGGGTTGATGGACTTATTATACTGAAACATGGAAATTCGTTTGATATCTGCCCAGCGTTCTTAATAGATGCCTTATTGGTCAATAAACATTGAGAATTTTCTGCATATGCTTACTTTTTTTGTACCAATCATCAATCTTTTTGGACTTCTCTTTTTGTATTTCTACCGCAATGCTGGGAAGCCTTGTGAGAGTGGAGAATTCCAATAACATGGTTCTATCTTTTCCTTCCAGATGGAGCCTAATATTGCTTGGGGGAAAAGGACTCGTGTGATATTGGATGTCGGCTGTGGCGTTGCCAGTTTTGGGGGCTATCTTTTTGACAGTGATGTGCTTACAATGTCTTTTGCTCCAAAGGATGAGCATGAAGCTCAAGTGCAGTTTGCTCTTGAGAGAGGAATCCCAGCAATATCATCTGTTATGGGCACCCAGAGACTGCTGTTTCCTAGCAAGGTGTTTGACGTTGTACACTGTGCACGTTGTAGGGTTCCTTGGCATATTGAAGGTGGTTCCATTTCCATTTATTCAAAGTTTCTTTTCTGTTCTTTTTCGATCATTGATAGTTTGATACAGCGTCATCTTCCCTCACTTTGATCTGCCAATATGGAACCTGATTGCATGTATAGTGCAGGTGGTATACTTCTCCTAGAGCTGAACAGGGTACTGCGTCCAGGTGGTTATTTTGTATGGTCTGCTACACCGGTGTATCGGAACAGGAGGAATCAAGAAGATGCTGAGATATGGCAGGGTATGTTTCTCTTTTACCCTCTAAATCTGCACATACAAACGTGCACACACACACACACACACACACACACACACACACACACACACACACACACACACACACACACACATATATATATATATATATATATATATATATATATATATATATATATATATATATATATATATATGTATTCAGAAATCAGCGTATCGCCCCAGTTTTCAAAGATTTGAGTCTTGGTTTACTGATTGAAGCTGCATGCCGTTGCCCGTAGTTTGTCCTTGCCACAATTCTCAGGTTAAAGTCTAGATTCTCGGAGCAATTATTGCTGTGATTGTGGATGCATGTCTCACAACTCTGTTATGCCAACTTGAGCAGCCATGAAGGAGCTTACTAAGGCCATGTGCTGGAAACTTGATAAGATTAAGTACGACCAGGTGAACCAAGTCGGTGTTGCAATTTTCTGGAAGCCTACATCAAACAACTGCTATGAGAGTAGGGCCGAGAATCAGCCTCCAATGTGCAAGGAGTCGGATGATCCAAATGCAGCATGGTATCCTCAGCATGATGTTCTGTGTACTCATTCATTTTTCAACTTAATATTGTGGTTTGATATTGGATTTGTATGCCAGGTATGTGCCATTACAAGCATGCATGCACAAGGTGCCAGTGGTTTCATCAGAGCGAGGTGCACAGTGGCCCGAAGAATGGCCCAGTCGGTTGGAGAAGCCACCTTATTGGTTGTCCAGCCAAAAGGGAGTTTATGGAAACGATGGACCTGTAGATTTCACTTCTGATTATGAACATTGGAAACGTGTTGTCAGCAAATCATACTTGAATGGCTTGGGAATCAACTGGTCAACTGTGAGGAATGTCATGGACATGAAAGCTGTCTATGGAGGGTAGGTGAATCTCTCTCTCTCTGTCGATTTGTATGATCTTTTAATTCGCCATTGAGTTATGTTTCTGTTGTCTGACCAGAATTTCCAAATTGTCTGCAGGTTTGCTGCTGCCTTGAAGGATTTGAATCTGTGGGTTATGAATGTTGTACCAATCGACTCTGCAGACACGCTTCCAGTCATCTACGACCGTGGTCTTTTTGGCATATACCATGACTGGTGCGAATCCTTCAGTACCTACCCTAGAAGCTATGACTTGCTCCATGCAGATCATCTTTTCTCCAAGCTCAAAAAGAAGTACGTCACTCTTCTATGCTTCCTTCACACGGTTGTTTGCATGCATGCTTTCCTTTTTTACCAATCCGCAAGAATTTGGTAGATGCAATCTTTAGCATAGGCAAAATTCTTGCTAAAGCGACCTTCAGTGACATTTCATTATTGCACAAGTACATTGCTCACCATGGGCGACCCGCGACCCACTATTTTGTTGGTAACGGGCCAGAAGCGTGACCATCATTTTTTCCAACTGAACATGGTAGTTTGCCATGCGAAATTATACTATACAAAAATCTTGTGTATATACATACATATGTACTTTGACACGTGTGTGTGTGTATGTATGTGTATATGATATAGAAGCTCATCATCCATGTACCTACCTGTATCGATGCTTATTGCACCATTTCTTTTACAGCATTGTTTGTATCATACGATATTATCATATTGTACGATACCTGCAGAGACATGATTGCCGACACATGCATGCACAGATAGACATCGAGCTAGGGTGAAACTTGAAAAGTAGAGAAAAGATAAAATGTAACCTGACATTGAATTCATGGTGTACAAGCATAGTTCACCACCTCCATAAAAAATTCTGTACGCTCTTTGCCCACCTTAAAATTTACACACACACACATAAGTTTTCTTTGTTTCATTTTTAAAATACCTTGGTCTTAATTGAATGAAACAGTATCCATGTACGATAAGCTATGATATACTCATATAAGTATCATGTACAAGATCCAATACGCTGTTTACAGCACTAATTGAACTAATGTTCGCTTGTAGTTGTGTGGCTTGGGAAACTGTTCTTGTTGTGATCTCGACTCTGTATGCTTCTTGATAGCAATCTAGCCCAATCATGATTTGACACCTCCAGAGAACTTCCTCATTGTTTATTCATGATTGATGCAGGTGCAATATTGTCGCTGTGATTTCCGAAGTTGACCGGATACTGAGGCCGGAGGGTAAGCTCATTGTCCGCGATAACACCGAAACCATCAATGAGATTGAAAACTTGCTGAAGTCGTTGCATTGGGAGGTTCGTATATCGTACTCGAAAGATGAGGAGGGCCTACTGTGTGTAGAGAAAGGGATGTGGAGACCAGATGAGGCGGCTCCTTTGTAGTCTTCATTCAGACACGTCTCCCACAAGGGCCAAAGAAATGAAATATGGGGTGTTGGGTATTTCCTCCTCCCCTAGTAATTTACATGATGTTACGTGGTTATAGTTTTCTGTTTTTCTCAAGGCAAGCTGGGGCTAAGCAGACTCCTGCACACACTCCCTGGTATAGAATTCATGACCTTTAACATAACGGTTCTTCTGGGTGGATGGATACCCTAGCCAGGTGGCCTTTGGCTCCCGAGAAAAATTACAGGGCTGTAGATTCGGCAATTTCCCAAAGGGTGAGGTTGTTCGTAGTGCATATATAATTTTTGAATCTTGAAAATAAACTCTTGATACCGGTTCTCTCTCTCTCTATATATATATATATACACACATATATGTATATATATAGAGAGTCGTTGCTTTTAAGTGGTACGAGTGTAACAATAATGTTTTTGTGATTTTTTAAAACCCTTAAAATTTTTAAAAATATATATATATATATATATATATATATATATATAGAGAGAGAGAGAGAGAGAGAGAGAGAGAGAGAGAGAGAGAGAGAGACGGGGAGGAGGGGAGCTCGTAGCTGTATAATGGTATTTGAGACATAATTTTGTATAAACATTTTTATTGTTTGATCTTTAGATCGACGGTCGTCAATCGAAGATTTGAATCAAATGTACTGTTACTTGCATTTAACATATATGCGAATGCATTAATTTGAATTTCTACAATTGATCTCAAAGATCGAAGTGAAAAAGTTTGAGAAAGATTATGAAGCTAACTTCGTGAAAAGAGAGGAAATGTTGTGCTTTAACCTTCCAACTCTGTCAAATGCTGAGTTAGACATGGTTAGTTTGGAAAGGTGAGCAGGTTTAGCCAGAACCAAAGTTAGGAACTGGTTGGAACCAGAAGTTTGAGAGAAAGATTATGGAGTCAACGTCATTAAAAAAAGTAAAACGATTTGGTTTGAGGTTGAGATTAGAACCAAACAAAACCACAAACACCCGGAATGATACAAACCCTTCTTTGTTCTTCAAAATTCTTTCTCATACTTGGAATAGCGAGTAGCTAGGGAAATAGGGAAAATAAACTTGTCCTTTCAAGAGCAAAGGGGTTCTAATCCTGCATCATCATCGTTCATTCCAGATACATTTTGCTCAACAAACAAATTCTTCTCAGAACGCCAGGATATTCTCAGTTTAGAGAACACGATACATATACATATATATATATATATATATATATATATATATATATATATATATATATATATATATATATATATATATATGTGCTTAATGTGTGAGAGAGAGGTGGTGGCAGCGACTGCTAGTCTGGTGTCACAAAGAGGGTGGAGCAAGTGGCAGAGGAGGCCACTGCACAGAATCGACTGGCAGAGATCTGTACATACACATCTAGACAGAAGCAAGGCGAAACCAAAAATTTCAGAAGGCACAAATGTATAAAGTGCAAATCACGAAGACAATATCTGCTAAAATTTCTATAATTGCTCTCGATAGTTGATTGGTAGACTTGACAACTTGTTTACTAAGTTGCCGGCTACAAGTAGAGACCACAGATAAATCGTTTGGTCGATGTGCAAGGTGAAATATTCAAATTACTGCGGAAATTTGAGAGGAGAAGGGTCTTTGATTGTTTACTTATTTTGAGAACTAAAATAATAAACTCATGCACAAGATAATCATACACCTGAAACGAAGGTCATTTTCTCTCTCTGTTCGGTATGTAAAAACAAATGCACAAGTATACTGAGATAATGGACCATCCAACTCAAACAGCATCTGGAAAACCATAGCTAAACGTGCATCAAGATGATCTAGGACTCCTAGATTTCGGTGTCGAGGTTTTGGCCTTGGCAAAATCAACTAGTTCTTTGAACAGATTGTCCTGGGGATTGGCACGCTTGGTTGGTGACGGTTCTTGTGTACCCGAGGGATTTACTGATAGATTCTGTGTCTTTGCTACAAATCCAGCATCTGAATTTTCTGGACTATCATGTTTCTGCTGGTGTTGCTGTTCAAAGAACTGCTGTCTCTGACTGTATTTTGAAGGTGGCGGCGGTAAGCAGGTTGATGATGCCTCTGCAGAAACAGCTGGAAGCTTCTCGTCATCCTTTAAAGAACTGTTACTTGCCCATGGATTTACAAATGAAGAATCCGGATTTGGTTCAGTTCCATGGGATGAAGAAGGAAACTTAGCTGGTCCGGGTTGAATCCTGGATTCGACTTTGGTGCTGGGCGAAGGCACAGGTCGAACAGGCTGTTGGCTTTGTGTCACTTCTCGTGTATGGTATTTGTATGCGTCACCGCTAAGGTAGTCAACGGCACTAGCACCAGGCATGTTCCCCTTCGCAGATGGAGGTGGAGGCAACAATGGGCTGACCTTTCTCGGCTCAGTTTTAATGTTGGCAGATCTGTTTAGTGCCTGTTCATTATCTCTTGTAGACCTGGAATATCGATATCAATTTGAGAAAGTTTGGCAGGTCAAAAAAGTATCAGTACCCAAGTATAAACAGGGGAACAGAAGTTGCAAAATAGAAATGGGCGAACATAAGAGCCGCAATTTAGGAGGCATGGTTATGTGATTGTGGTTTGCAACTTGTTAACACTACAAAGTAACCAAGTTATTTGAACTGAGCCACTGTCGAGGGGTTGCTTACTGTATCTTGAATCAGTTGAACCATGAAATTGGTGACTGTGATTCCATTGTTCGACCTTACCTATGAGCCAACTGCGCAAAGTCATCGTCAGACTCATCTTCCTCATGGGAGACATTAACAGGAGATACGGCAACATTTGGGGCTTTAGGACCAGCAGCAGTCCCTTTCGCGATCTCGTCATGCTTTGTTAGCACACGCTGCAAATCATCATTCAACACTAGGCCAAGGCACAGCAGTTCTTCGTCTCTGCCAAAATACCATTGCTTTATGTCAATCACAAAAGAATTTTAATCTACTGTTATCAGAAACAACATGACATAGGTTATCCCTACGCTGTGCTGTTTACAAGAATCATGACACGATTTTGGTAATTGCGGCACTGCTCAACAAGATCAACGATAACTTCTTGTTTTACTCCCTGCACATGGTAGAATAAATAATTTGAGCAAGGACAGGAGAAGGCTATTGCCAGAGATAAATGCTCATGGAACAAATTATTTTTCACTACCTTCTTAAGAAAAAAAACAAATTGGTTTTGACTTCTTTAATAATTAGAAAAAGTATTTATATAAATAAAGGATCAAATTAGTTGCAGGACATGCAACTCAGAAACGCTCAGAGTAGCACCATTTTGCTCTTTTATCCAAAAAGCTCGAGTCAGTGACAGAATGGTTCATTACTACCTAATCCACGTTTAGTGTATCTACACAGAGATATATGCAATATAAGCTGTCGATGCTAAATCACATGTTGCATAACACGCTTGTAAGCAGCAAAAGAAGGACCGACAAAGCACCTATGAGAAAAACCGATTTGCTCCACCAAAATAAGAGGAATGGCAGGAAATATGAGAATCCTCAACATGAGTTGAATAAACAATAGCAACATGAAAATAAGCAGTCTGTGACTAGAAAGTCGTGTTAACTCACAGATGCTGAAATTCACTATCCTTTGCTTAAACAATGTGAGCACTTTATTTACTTTTGGAAATTACCACCAATGGTTAAATCCGGTCAATTAACTATTTTGCCTCAACTATGTCGAGACAATCTTACACAGAGATCTTGTGTGTCTGCAGGCGCTGTTATAGATGTCATTGAGAGGAACCGTGATGCTGCGCTCGGTATTGAAAAGCATCCTGCTCTTAGGTACCTTTAAGTTACTTGCATCTTCCAAATGCAACTGCGGTTATTCTACCTGTATCCTAGTCTGATTGGACTCTCTATCCAATCCATGGCTGGAAAAACAAGTTCACTATAGTCATATAAGCAATCCATGTAAGATTTGATCTTATCATGCCAGGAAAACCAACACTTGATCATGCTGTCTGTAGCCTTGGTAGATGTGCATGAGCAACTTGTATATTTAAGGTTCAAGTGCTTGGACAAAAAATGGTTACCCCGGCCTTCTGTAATTTGGTCAAAACTCTTGTTCTTTCGAGTGCGAGCCTGCAAGACCAAAATCTGGTCCTGAGTTCAAAAATCTTGCCATCTCAAAAATGTTCCCCAGTTACTTGCTGTTGGTTCTTATCCATGACGAACTTGCACAACTATGAAGAGGAGATCTAATCAATTACATGTGTTTAAAAAGGATATTTTAAATCCTTTATTAGGTCATGAGGCTAGTAAGGAAAAAAAGGGAAAGAGATATAGAGATTATCCCTCCACCATTTGGATGGCATGAAGAATTCAAGAACTGGTAATAAAATTCTCAAAGTAGTAAATGAAAAAAGAATGTTGCACAGCGACTTTTTTCCGAACCATAGGATGCTAGAGCAAGAGACCCAAAAGCCAACATCTACCTGAGAATTACGAGGATCCAATGCACTGAGCATCTCCATCAGTACATCAGCAATTCCTTTAGCATTTTGGATTTCCTCCAAGCTGCACCTCACACAGAGCAACACTGCTTAGAATGCAGGCAGATTTATAACAAACTCTCCTTGTAAGAATCAAGTGCTAACGTTATCTTACAAAGAACCCTGGAAAATAACTTTAACGACAAGAAGCATAACTGCATAAGGGCAGTCAAACATTTTCAACATGAAATTCACGCTGTGCATAGGAATTTCAAAAGGACTGCAGCAATCTTGTGTTCGGATCAGGTACTATGACCTATATAAGACAAGCAGAACACCAGGAAAAAAAGGATATCTTCAGTCTTCACTGCAAGATTTAGTTAATCAATTCATAACAAATAGTATAAAACCTAGTGAGTGGAAGATAATGTTTACAAAAGAGGGTTCGAGGTGTCAGCAAGTAGTTTAGAATCATAGAAAGTTTTATTTGGTGGCCACACGAAATACACCTTACTGATTTCATAATTAAGGACATTTGGGAAATGAATGGAATTTACAATATGGAGTAATGCAAGATCACAAACAAAACACAAATATCTTATCAGTACTAAACTTGAATGGAGTAGTGAGTTAATACATTCTGGATCTCCAAGGTTCCCTGTACTTGTTTTCACATCAGACAGTATAGTGCTGCATTACAGTATGTAAAAGCAATCCCAGCACAGATGTATTGTATGGTTACTTGGAAATGTATTGTACAATAACCTTAGACCTAAGGAAGCCTTTTCCAAACAATATGCCAGTCAGTTTGAGGGTGAGACGCAAGGACTTCATAGAATAACATGTATTCCATACTATTCTCATCCAAACATGCTTAACTTTGAGTTATGAGAAGATCTTATGCACTAGTGCTAAAGATCACACCCCATGGATGAGAATAGTAAGAAAGAAGAACTGAGATGAGATGATCAGTATTCCCTGTTTACCGAAGGTGCAAGATGCTTTAAAGATAACTATGACACTCCTGAGAGATACGATGAAACTCCATGTTGATGGAAGGGAAACTGTGCCATATATGTATATACACACACATAAGAATATAAATTAGAATAAATAGAAGTATCACCTCAAGGTAATGAAACATCAGTGTTCTCTTCATAGTTTTGGCAAAGTTGCAAAATGCTTTGAGGATATGAGTACTGTTGAGAGGAACAATCGGATGTAGTCAAAGCCTATTTCAGTCTTGTTACTTCTTTTTTTTTGTTTTTAAAGGTTCTTTTATTTTAATTTCATTAATGGTATACTTGTAATATGCCATGTTCAGTATGTAATTAAGTCTTCCGGGTTTCAACCCTAGTGACTAACACACGATATCAATAAAAGAGAGAGAGAGAGTGGCTGCTGTGAACTGCACACGAGGCTAATTGGCAGCCAATGTATGTTTTCCCCAATATTGCGCATGTGGTTGTTGCTAAACTAACATGGTATCAGAGCTAAAGGCATGAAAACAAGGTGAAAAGTAGTGCGAAGAAGGCCCAAATCGAAGGCCCAAATCGTGTATAACAGTTTCACATCGAAGTAAGAAAAACTTGAGTTGTTTATTGATGGATTAAGATATCCTCGAGAGTCATAGAAGATTTGTAAGGGTTGTGTTAGTGTGATAGGTTGCATACCAAATGTTTGTTAGAAGGTGATTCTTATTAACAAGGAGATGGAGGAAAAATCAGTGTTGTGTGTATCACTAGGCTCCACGATACGGGTATATCATATCATAGCGTATCGTACTTTAATATTAAAAAATAAAAAAATATTTAAAAAATAAAAAAAAATCTAGTAATTACTTTGAATTCATATAATACAAAGTTTAGTACAGATTGAGCATTCAAAATTGAACAATTGCATCCAAATTTACATATTTTGAAGGAAAAATGAAATACATTTACATTTTACAAATTGTAATCAGGATGATCAACTAAATAATCTTCATCTTCTCCTTGCTAAAAATCCTCTTCATCTTCTCCTTGCTAAAAATCCTCTTCATCATCATCACTACCTTCTGCTTGAAAATCAAATTCTTCATCTCCTTGATACTGTTGTTGCGCTCCTTCTAAATTAATCCATGCAATATCTTCTTAAGTTAGAAAGACATTTTCTTTACTATCTTCTATAATCAACCTTTTAATATATCAAAATTATCCAAACTTATTGGATCAAATTGGCTTTCTTGTCTAAGGGAGGTGTACTGGAACAACAAGAAGCTTGGTGTTGGAGTGAAGTAGTGCAAAATAAAATCAAGGCAAAGAGGGCATGTTACAAATTACATTATGCTAAGAAAACTAGTGAAACTTTAGAGACTTATAAGAAAGCAAAGAAGGAAGCGAAAAAGGCCGTGAGTGAAGCAAAAGCTAAAATTTGGGAGGATTTATATAAAAAACTCAACTCAAAAGAGGGTGAAGGAGATATTTCTAGGATAGCTAGGGCTACAGATAAGAAAACTAAAGATCTTAATTATGTTAGATGCATCACAGACGAGAATGAAAAAATTCTAGTGGCAAATGATGATATAAGAAATAGATGGAAAAACCATTTTTATAATCTTTTTAATGAAAATAAAGATGTTAGTATTAGCTTAGGAGAGTTAGCCAAATCAGAAAAGTATATAAACCACAATTTCTTCTGACGTATTCAAAAGAATGAAGTCGAAGAGGCTCTTAAACATATGAAGGGTGGTAAATCGGTAGGACCAAATAATATTCCTATGGAAGTTTGGAAAATACTAGGAGAAATAGGAATCACTTGGCTCACAAGACTATTTAATGAAATATGGAAAAACCAAAAGATGCTCGAGGAATGGAGAGTAAGTACACTAATACCCATATATAAGAACAAGGGAGACATTTAAAATTGTGCGAATTATCGAGGTATCAAGTTAATGAGCCATACTATGAAATTAGAATTATCCAACGTAGGTTAAGACAAGTATCAAGTACAACATAGAACCAATTTGGATTCATGCCAGACATATCTACTATTGAAGTGATTCACCATTTGAGACGTCTTATGGAACATTTTAGAGCAAAAAAGAAAGACCTTCACATAATATTTATTGATCTAGAAAAAGCTTATGATAGGGTACCGAGGGAGTTCTTTGGAGAACTTTGAAAAAAAGAGGTATCCCATTGACATACATTAACCATATAAGAGACATGTATGATGGTGCAAAAACATGTGTGAAGACTCATGAAGGAACGACAGACTTCTTTGAAGTTAATATCGGGTTACATCAAGGATAAACTTTAAGTCCATACTTATTTATAATGGTGATGGATGAGTTAACAAAACATATTCAAGATGAAGTACCTTGGTGTATGCTATTTGCAGATGACATTGTATTAGTGGAGGAGTCTAAGAAAAAAATTAATAGAAAATTGGAGCTATGGAGAGAAACATTAGAAAGCAAAGTCCTCCAACTTAGTAGAACAAAGACAGAATATATGGAATGTAAGTTTGATCATTTGGTTACTTTAGAGGACATAAAAATTAAAATTGGCACACATTGCATTTCCCAAAAAGGAAAGTTTTAAATACCTAGGATCAATTTTTCAGAGTGATGGAAGAATTGAAGGAGATGTTATGCATAGAATTAATGCTGGTTGGTTAAAATGGAGAGAAGCATCAGGTATTCTTTGTGATAATAAGATACCATTAAAGTTAAAAGGTAAATATTATAGAGCACCAATTAGGCCTGCCATGTTTTATGGTTATGAGTGTTGGCAGTTAATCATCAACATGTAGAAAAGATGTCTGTGACAGAAATGAAGATGTTGAGATGGATGAGTGGTCATACAAGAAAAGACCGTATACATAATGAGGTTATTAGAAACAAATTAGGAGTGGCACCAATAGAGGATAAAATGAGAATATCGTTTAAGATGGTTTGGACATAAAGAAAGAAGATCAAAAGAAGAACCTGTAAGAAGGTATGAAAAGCTAAATTTGGAAAGTATTAGAAGAGCTAGAGGACGACCACAAAAGTGTTGGAAAGAAACAATAAAGAATAATCTAGCGTATTGTGAGTTAACGGCTAACATGGCACACGATAGGGATCTGTGGAAACAAAGAATCCATGTAGCCGACCCCGTCTAGTATGGGAAAAGGCTTAGTTGTTGTTGTTTGTTAGTTATGTTGAGTTAACTGTTAGCATGGCATATGATCGAGCTCTATAGAAACATAGAATCCATGTAGCCGACCCCATCTAATATGGGAAAAGGCTTTGTTATTTTTTGTTGAATAATAACTAATGAAAACTGAGTTTCGCTTTGAATTCGTGAGTAGTATTTATTATATAAAAATATATATTTTAGGCCGATACATTTCCATGTCTATACACCATAATTCTGGAAATTATAGTATCCCACATATGTACCTGCACCTATTTTCTCCACCCACACCAAGATCCTTGTGACTTAGCTTTAGGGTTTAGAATAATAATTTGAAAATAACTATGCAAAATTTGATATTAATGGAGGCCCATGATACAATACTTATATACAAATCAAAAAGAAAAAAATCAAAGCACGTCATTAGCTAGGTTAGAAGGTCATCATCATCAGGATATGGAGGTTAAAATTATTGAGATATTTATGTTGTGGCCTATAACTTGAATGTTCATCACCATCACTTTTGTAGAAGATAAAGAAGTAATGAGCCGCTGCAAATTGTCCCCATTTTAGTCTGCAACCTTGGTTAGGCATAGCCCCATTGGATAAAACAATCATTTTAAATGCTTCTTCAGCATTTAAGCCCTTGATCACATGCCAGAGAGTCCAATGTCTAGTGAGACCATGCCACCAATTGGCAAGTGACTAGCACTACTTGAACACAATCAAAGATCAATATACACATAGCAGCACAAGGTGTTCATAAATAAATTTACGAACCTACAAACGAAATCAAGAAAATTGCAAAAGAAGATGTCACTTGTGGGCAACCAGGCATGAAATTGAAACAATAGAAAGATATTATGTATATGTGTGTATATATATGTGCATGTGTGTGTGTCTACATGCACACACCTTTTCTCAAAGCACTTAACCTAGGTCGACATGAAAAGGTTACAAGCCCAATGAATCATATGCAGAAAGGAAAAACATCTAACAAGATTTAGTACACCAACAACCAGAAATTAACAAAAGCAAAAGGTACACCTTCCAAGATATCTAGTTTAACAAACTTTATGCAGCTCACAAAAACCAGTAAAGCATAGTACCTGAGACCAGAAGCATCAGAATGCAAAGATGACACAATTCTAGGATCTGCATATGTGGATGAAAGAGATGATGAACTTGGTACTATAGGATAGGACTGGGGAGGAGTAAATAGAGGTACAGCATTTTCTTCCCGCGGTGGAAAATGTATTCCAGCATTCTGTAATTTATAGAAAACACTGTTAAACAAGATGGAGAACACAAGAAATACAAGTGGAAAATATGTCAAAGGTTTGATTTTTTCTTCTAACATTGAGAAATGTTCTAGCTCCATCAGTAACTCCACCTATGGTGAGAGTTCACCCTACATTGTCAGTCCCAAGCTCAAATAAAGGAGGGTTGCATTAGGTAGAACAGCAAAAGACTATGGATTGTTTACTGAAGCTGCCATGTATCTAGCACTAGTGCACCAGAGTCCACCGAAACTTCAAAGGCAAGCAAGGTTGGCCTTAAATAGGGCTAGGGCAGGTGACCTACTAGGAAGTCCTCATGTTTCAACTCTAGCTGATCCATCTAGTGTAGGAAAGGCTTGATTAAGGTATCCTAGTTTCATAGTGAAAGCAAGGTTCCAAAAACTTGAGTTTATCACATGATTTGAAAAGTTTGTACTGAATCACAAGTTTTGAAGATAAATGCACAATATTATTCCAACATATACTCGAAAAGAAAAATAAAAGAATAGAAAGGAGGATGCCATTCGAATTTCTTCCCATACAGATACCTTCTCTAATTTTTTGTGATCCAGAAAACTGATTCACTTCTAAGAAATTCTTTGTAAGGAAGGACATCCAATAAGTATGATTTGTCTTCATATATTTCTCAAAAAGATTAACAAGCTATAATATCCAGAAATTGCATTCCTTCAAGATACTGTTAATTTTGCAGCAATCATACTTGATTACATGCAGCAATGAGGAGTAGAATCATAGGCTGTCGATCAGCCTTTTGTACTGTGTCGGCAGCCTCTCTCTCTTTTATTAATTCAGTCATCTCTAGGGTTGAGACCCTAAGATACTTAAATACATCCAGCATAAAACATATCACAAATATGTCATTAATGAATTGAAAATACAGGAACCTTTACAACAACAACAACTAAGCTTTTCACATACTAGACGGGGTCGGCTACATGAACTCCGCCCATGCAAGGGATCACCCTTGCATGGCCGGTCCCAAGCCTGGATAAAGGAGTGTTGTTTTAGGCTTCCGACAGGTAGCGTAAAACTTTGTCGGATTTTTGTACCATGGATTACACAAATACAAGAACCTTTAAAAGCAAAAAAACCCATAATAATTGGTCATAAACAATTATGCATCCAACTGATCCTCTCAACACTCCCCCTCAAGTTGGGTTAAAGGTACTACATACACCCAACTTGTTCATAGTCTTTCATAGTATTCCTTTTGAGATTGCTTTAGGTAACATATATGCTATTTGATCACTTGATCTCACATGAATTAACTGAAATTGTTTGTCAAGTATCTTCTCTCTAATAAAATGGCAATCCACTTCTATATATTTTGTTTTCTCATTAAAAACTGGATTTAATGCAATTTGTATGTCAACCTTACTATCACAATATCCATGGATAGGTAATTGTATCTCTTCTCTCGAATCCTTAATAAGTGCCTTGAGTCATAATCCTTCACTATTGATCTCTATTCTGCTTCTACACTTGATCTAGCAACAATTGATGGTTTTTTACTCTTTTAGGATATAATATTGCCTCCAAACAGGGTTAGGTACTATGTTATCAATAGCGCGCTATAGCGTTTTAGCGGGGCTAAACGCGCTATAGTGGGTGACTCTTAGTGGACAACCTACTAGAGCCGATATAGAGCCGCTAACAGCGCTATAGCGGTCCGCTATATCACCGTTAGCGAACAGGGTTAAATAATACATATTGGATCGACCTGATCCAAATGTAATAAAAGATCGAGAGAGTAACCCTTGCCGCTAACGCAAATGAGGGTTTCTCTCTCTCTCTCGCGCCTCTCGCCGCCACCACCCCACGGACACCACCAAGCAGGTATGCCCTTTTTCACTTCTCTCTCCCCATTTTGTCTTCTCTCTCTATCTCTCTCTTCAGATGAAAATCGCTCCGCTTTTCTGGTGAATGAAAGACGGGCATCTTTGATTACCTTCCTCTTGATCGATGGGGGCCAAATTGATCCTAGCATCGATACCTGTATACCCGATGATGGTGGTAAGGTTGCCCAATGCAGCTCCCATGGGGCGATGGTGGCAAAGCAAGGTCGCATTGTGGGTTCCCACCGTGATACACCTCAACACAAGCAAGGTCGGCTACCTCACTTGCCCTATGGGAGTAGTCTTACAGTCTTACTGTAAGCTTAAGGTCGTTGCACTAACGAACGAGCAATGCTCCCTTGAAGGGCTCCGTAAAGTGGGCCTCTGCTCCATGCTATGGGCCCCTGCCTCCACTTAGTTATTGGTGGGTCGAAGAGACGAGGAATAGGCTGACCTACATAAGGCGTCAGAGAATGGCACCCCGTGTAAGGCACTATAACGAAGCCGGCAGGAGGCACTATGGGTAGGCCTACCGTGGGAGTTCGTACGGATCCTCTGTGGTCCATTCCATTTCCACACTCTACTCTAGGAGGTGCCGTGAGCTGTGCTTTGCGACCACCGCCACTCGTTGGGTGATGCCTTCTGTTCGACATGGGTATGCAAAGTATTGCCCTTTGGTGCCACCGCCAAGGTCAACAATTGCTGCAACTTTTAGTCATGATGGCAGAACCCTTGCTTAACACAATAAGTTTATTCCAGTTTCCTTTTTCTTATCCAATCTGATATTGGGTGTTAATGGATTTGTTTTTCTGTTTTTGTGTTCCATGCAATGGCGACCACAATGTGAAGATAATCAATTGTCAAAGTGAAAGCTGTTTAAAGGTGTTGAGTGGGCATAGGCGTACTCCTTGGGTGGTATGCAATTATAGCTATTTGGTTTCAGAGGTTATATGTGTCACTGTTTTATATGGTTTTACACTTTTACTGTTTGTTTGGAAAAGAAATTGGGTGCATGAGTGTGGACTTACAACTTAGAATCTACTTGGTAGCATACAAGGCAAGAGGTAAATTCCTCCCTATACTCGTATAGAATTTTCAAAATCTCTCTTTGAAGGAAATGTCATATTCAACACTTAATTGTCAGTCATTTTCTTTTGTTTCTTGTGAATTACTTTCATTAGTGTTTAACAATTAATCCATAATTTTCATAATGTTAATGTAGATCATGGTGAAGTCCTTTGAGGTTACTAAACTTTCTCGTACCCTTTTTTCTTTTTTACACCTTTTCCTTTTCATAAAATACTCAGTTCTGACTTTGGTTGTATCATTCTTATGTCTCAATATTTCTTTAGAGTTAGAAGTAGAATTTGTTTATTTAGTTTGATTCATATTTCTGAAAATGGTTGTGTTTCTTGATATTTCTTAGAAATTAGAGAACTCATTATATATATATATAATCTTTTAATCATAAATAAAAGTGTACCGCTAAATCCGTTATATCAAGGTCGACCGCTAACAACCCGTCAACCGCTATTGATAACATAGGTTAGGTATCCTATAATAGATTTTCAGACTTCTAATTAACCTGCTCAGTCTACATATGTGTGCACCTCTAATTCTAGGTGTCCATGTTTAGCATACATTCCCACATAACTCGAAGTTTTCTTTAAATATCTAAGAATTTGATAGACAACTTCCATATGACATCTGAATGGTGCATGTATATATCTGCACACAATACCCAGTGCAAAAGTAATATCAGGTATGATCATAATTAGATAAATTAGTTTTTTCACTAGTCTTTGGTATCTCCCAACATCTTCATATTTTTCATCCTCGTTCTGAGATAATTTTTTGTTCACTTCTATTGGTATATCGGAGGACTTAGAATTGGTCATTCTAGTGTCCTTCAACATATCCAAGGTATATTTCCTTTGAGTTAGGAATATACCTTTGCTTAAATAGAGAACTTCAATACTCAAAAAAATAATAAGTCTTCCTAAAATGTCAAAAAACTTATGAAGTTTTTTTAGCTCTTTAATCTCCTCTACATATCACCTGTAATTATAATATCATCAACATATACTACGAGGATTGAGATTACTTTACCATCCTTTACAAACAACGCATGATCATTTGCACTCTGGAAATAACCAAGGCTTATATAGAATCTTTCGAACCAGGTCCTAGGAGAATGCTTCAATCCATATAAGGCTTTCTTCAACTTACACACCTTCGTTTTTCCCTGTTTGTTTCTCAATCCTGGAGGTAACTCTATATATATCTTCTCTATTAGGTTTTCCTGTAAGAAAGCATTTTTAACATCTAATTGCTAGAGTTTCTAATTTTTGTTACTTGTCATACTAATAATCATTCGGACTGTAGCAAGTTTTGCTACTGGTGCAAAGGTTTCATTATATTCCAAGCTATCTTTGCTACCAATCTCATTTTGTATCTATTAATGCTTCCATATGCTTTTACTTTAATGGTGTAAACCCATTTACAACTCACTCTCTTCTTTCCTGGTAGCAAGTCCACTATATCCCATGTTTATTCCTTTTTAATGCATCAAGTTCTTGTTTCATAGCTACCTGTCACTCAATGTAATTATTAGCATCCTCAAAATTTCGTGGAATATACATAGAATCCACATTTAACTCCGCCCATTTAAGGGATCACACTTACATTTTCGGTCCCAAGATGGATAAAGGAGGAGGGTTGTGTTAGGCTTCCGACAGCCAACGTAAAACTTCGTCAGATTTTTATAACAATGATTACAAAAATTATGAGCATTGCTTTGGGGCGTCCCTGCTTAGCGATGTGCTGCAGAACCCGAATGCAGTAATAAGTAAGCAAGGGCCACTACATTTTCGCCCGAATGTAGTGAATCAATTGCAGAGAGGGTTCCCACGTCATGGATGGGTGTGGGTAAAGAAGTTAGTCCCGCTACATTGCCGCCCGAATGCAGAGAATTTTTCAGAGAGGGTCTCCATATTTTGATTATGGATGGATGCGGGGGGGTAAGGAAGCTAGTCCTAGATAATAAGATTCGTATTGGTTCTTGGAATATCGAAACATTATCCGGTAAGCTAATGGAGGTGGTAGATACTATGATTCGGAGAAAGATTCATATTCTATGTTTACAAGAGACAAAAAGCAAAGGAGATAGAGTATACATGTTTTAAATTATGGTACTCAGGTAAAGAAAAGGCTCGAAACGGAGTTGGAATTATCATAAATAAAGAATTAAAGGATAATATAGTAGACATACAACGATACGGTGACCAAATCATGATGTTGAAATTAGGAGAAGAGGTTTTGAATATAGTTTGTGCTTACGCACCCCAAGTAAGACTAGAAGATAGTATAAAGACAACTTTTTAGGAAGAGTTAGATAAGGTGATTCAAAGGATTCCATAAAGGGAAATGATTTGTTTAGGAGGAGACTTAAATGTAAGTGTCATTAAAGAGGCATTAGGATATCAAGGTATTCATAGAAACTTTGGTTTTACGGATATAAATGAGAAAGGTTGGGAGATTTTAAATTTTGCTATGACATTTGATCTCTTTATAGTCAATACAATCTTCAAAAAACGAGATGAACATTTAATTACTTATAAGAGTGGATTATCACAAACACAAATTGATTACTTTTTGTAAAAAAAAAGATAGAGCGTGTTATAAAGATTGCAAGGTAATTCCAGGAGAAAGCTTAACCACCCAACATCGACTTTTAGTTATGGATTTACAAATAAAAAAAAGGACAAAGAAGAAAAGAGTGCATCAAGCTATTCAGACTAAATGGTGGAACCTCAAAAGTGAGAAAGAAGATATATTTAAAGAGAAAGTCCTTCAAGGAGATGTTTGGAATTATGTTGGTACACCCTGTGATATGTGGAACAATATGGCTATACATATTAGGAAAGTGGTGAAAGATGTGTTAGGGGTACCTAAGGGAGGTGTACTGGCACAAAAAGAAGCTTGGTGTTGGAGTGAAGTAGTGCAAAATAAAATCAAGGCAAAGAGGGCATGTTACAAATTACATTATGCTAAAAAAACTAGTGAAACTTTAGAGACTTATAAGAAAGCAAACAAGGAAGTGAAAAAGGTCGTGAGTGAAACAAAAGTTAAAATTTGGGAGAATTTATATAAAAAACTCAACTCAAAAGAGGGTGAAGGAGATATTTTTAGGATAGCTAGGGCTACAGATAAGAAAACTAAAGATCTTAATTATGTTAGATGCATCACAGACGATGATGAAAAAATTCTAGTGGCAAATGATGATATAAGAAATAGATGGAAAAACCATTTTTATAATCTTTTTAATGAAAATAAAGATGTTAGTATTAACTTAGGAGAGTTAGCCAAATCAAAAAAGTATATAAACCACAATTTCTACCGACGTATTCAAAAGAATGAAGCCATCAGTAGGACCATATAATATTTCTATAGAAGTTTGGAAAATAAGGAATCACTTGGCTCACAAGACTATTTAATGAAATATGAAAAAACCAAAAGATGCACGAGGAATGGAGAGCAAGTACACTTATACCCATATATAAGAACAAGGGAGACATTCAAAATTGTGCGAATTATCGAGGTATCAAGTTAATGAGCCATACTATGAAATTGTGGGAAAGAATTATCGAACGTAGGTTAAGACAAGTATGAAGTACAACAGAGAACCAATTTGGATTCATGACAGGCAAATCTACTATTGAAGCAATTCACCTTTTGAGATGTTTTATGAAACATTTTAGAGCAAAAAAAAAGACCTTCACATGATTTGGATTCATGACAGGCAAATCTACTATTAAAGCTATTTACCTTTTGAGATGTCTTATGAAACATTTTAGAGCAAAAAAAAAAGACCTTCACATGATATTTATTGATCTAGAAAAAGCTTATGAAAGGGTATCGAGGGAGGTTCTTTGGAAAACTTTGGAAAAAAGAGGTATACCATTGACATATATTAACCTTATAAGAGACATGTATGTATAAATATTTGTCGATAGTCGAAGGTTAATACTTCATGAATCAAATCCACCAAATCACCAAGAGTCAAACGGCATTAAAGTATGAATGCCAATCTTCAAGTATAACAAACAAGAGAGCGGAAGCATACAAAAACAAGTCAAAAGTTGTGCCAAGACAGCATACTTTATTAATGAGATGAAGTGGTATTTATAGAGCACATTATACATGAAAAAGAAGTGAAAAACAACAAGAAAGACTAGTGCTGGCCGGCCAGCACTAGCTCTTGGGGCTCCAACGGCTCTGGCTGGCCTTGGCCCTCTCTTATTCAGAAACTGCATGGGCATTAAGGGCCCGTGCTCCTATTACATTTACACCCCCCTCAAACTTACGGGGTATACACTGAAAGTTTATCTAATAAGAACTGAAACCGAGTAGCCGAAAGAGACTTGTGAAGAAATTTGCTAACTGCATCTCAGATGTGACATAACATAGTGAAAGCTTCTTATTCTGGCATTCTTCTCGAACAAAGTAGCAATTCATCTCAATATGTTTTGTCCTTTCATGAAAAGTATTGTTGGAGGCAATGTACATAGCGTTTTTGTTGTCGTAATACATGATGGCATGACGTTGCAAAGTAACTCCCATATCTGCTAGAATAGTTGTGATCCAAGAGATCTTCATCGCAACTGTAACCATGGCTCGATATTCAGCTTCAGTGGATGAGAGTGACACTTTTTGTTGCTTTTTGCACTTTCAAGAAATAAGAGATTCACTTAGAAAAACACAAAAATCAGTCATGGAGTTTATATCGTTGACATCTCCACCCCAATCAGCATCCGTATATACGGATAAATCAAAAGATGAAGAAGAAGTTAAGAGAACCCCCTTGTTAGCAGTATTTCTAATATATCGAATAATGCATAAAACAACACTCATATGAATAGAAGTGGGTGCCTGCTGAATTTGACTTGTTGTGTGTACTGCATGAGAAATATATGGTCAGGTAATAGTAAGATAGGTAAGGGCACCTATTAGCTGTCGGTACGGGATGGGATCAACTAATTTCTCACCATCAGTAGATCTTAACTTGATGCCTAGAACTTCTGGTGTGTCAATAATCTTGGTATCTGTAAGACCAAGTCTTTCAATGATATCATTGGCAAATTTTGTTTGAGACATAAAGTATTCACAATTGTTTTTAATTATTTTAACACCTAAAAAGTAATTTGGCAGACCCAAGTCTTTCATGTCAAATTCATGATGAAGATTAAGTTGAACTTCTGTAATTCCTGCTTCATCACTCCCTGTGATGATTATATTATCCACATACAAAAGCAAAATAACAATACTTGATTGAGTTTTTTGTACAAACAATGCAGTATCAGTATAGGAAGTCATAAAATTATGCAAATGCATGAATTTTTCAAATCGATCAAATCAAGCTTTAGAAGCATGTTTCAAACTATACAAGGCTTTTCGTAATTTAAGAGCATGACTAGGAGGAACATTGAAACCAAGAGGAGGACTCATGTAAACTTCTTCATTCAAATAACCGTTCAGAAAAGCATTCTTAACATCAAGTTGATATATATCCCATTGCCTAATTGCACTAATGGTTATGAGAATTCTAATTGTGGTCATTCTAGCTATTGGGGCAAATGTTTCATCATAGTCAATTCCATATTCTTGGGCATAACCTTTAGCAACTAGTCTGGCTTTATATCTCTCGATGTGACCATTGCTATGAGTTTTGATTTTGTAGACCCATCGACATCCAATGACTTTTTTATCCTTTGGTATAGGTGTTACTATCCATGTCTGAGCTTTGTCTAGGGCATTGAGTTCATCTTTCATAGCATCTTCCCATTCTGGAATGCCTTTGGCTTGATTATAGAATCAGGGTTATTTAACTTGACGAAGAGTATCAATCAAGTTTTTTTGTCGGGGTTCAAAAGATTCATAGGACACAAATCGTTGGGGAGGTCTTGAGACTCTAGGTTCTAAACCTGTATTATTAGGTTCTATACGAGTATCATTGGTTTCTCTAGTGCGTCTTGTATAATGTGAAGGAAAGGGTTTAACAATTGATTGAGTATCAACAGGTGTATGTGGAGTATCACTATCTTCACTAGGGTTGTCTTTATGATCTACAGAGTCACAATCATTATCTTCTTCTAGATAAAAAAAAGTCTTGAAAAATGAAAGATTCAAAATTTTCTAAGGGTTTAGACTTGTAGTACGCATCATTCTCAAAAAAAATTATATCCTTAGAAACGTATAATTTGTCTTCTATGGGATCGAAACACCTATAACCCTTTTTATCTATGCCATAACCAAGAAATACACATTCAATTGCTCTAAGTGACAGTTTATCATATTTATCTATATACACAAAACACCTACATCCAAAAACTTTAAGTCGTTCATAGTATGAAGGGATATCATATAGTTTTTCAAAAGGTGAAGTATTCTCAAGATTAGACGAAGGCATTCTATTTATAAGATAAATAGCAATAAGAGTAGCTTCAGCCCATAAACATTTAGGAACACTACTAGCAATTAACAAAGTTCGACATGTCTCAATAATATGTCTATGTTTTTTTTCTGCTAAACCATTTTATTAGGGTGTTTTAGTGCATGATTTTTTATGAACAATCCCATTTGACATATATTCTCCTCCCGAATCCGATCTAAAGATTTTAATGGTGGCCCCAAATTGATTTTGAATCATATTGCAAAAAAATACAATTTTTTCAAATACTTCAGATTTATGTTTTAAGAGATATATCCAAGTAAAACGAGTAAAGTCATTAACAAAAATAGCATAGTATTGAACTCCTCATTTAGAAACAACGGGCGCAGGACCCCAAACATCCGAATGTATTAAATCAAAAGCTTTGTTTGATACATAGTTCCTTTCTCCAAAAGGAAGATGCATTTTTCCAAGAATACAATCTTTACATTCAAACTTTTTCTCTCTAGTCATTTTCATCAAAAGAATATTACATAATTTTTTAGAGTCCAAGTGTAAGTCTTTTATGCCAAAGAGTAGCATCTTGGACTACATTACAAAACTCAGAGTTTGGCATAACAAGATAGTCCATTTTGTATAGTCAACTTTCTCTATGGCCTTGACCAATCACCTTCCTCGATAGGTGATCCTACACCACACAATGTTGGGATGAGAAAGTTACTATACAATTATTGTCACATATTTGAACAACCGAAAGCAAGTTTAAATTAAGTTTTGGTATAAAACTTGCGTTTTGAATCTTAAAATTTTCTTTTTCAAAGTTTCCTATTTTCTTGATTTGAAGTTTTGTTCCGTCGGTCGTAAACACATGTTTCCCAATAGTTTCATGAGCTTCAATCAAAGGGTTTTCACTATGTGTCATATGAAAAGATGCACCGGAATCTAAAAACCAAGACATACCTTGAGAAGTGGATAGGGCATTCCCGAAAATGCTTGCCTTTTCCTTCAAAATTTCTTTTATGTATGCTTTTATGTTATTGGGCAATACTCCTCCTTCTTCGATGGCTCTCACGTTTCCACTCCTTTTTCGAAGTAGAGGACTAGTGGTTTTAATATGTCCACTTTCCTTGCAATAATAGCAAATATTGTCTTTATTGGGCCACGGTCCCATGGGCTTCTTTGACATGCCTTCGTTGTTCTTTGCATGTGGAGGCTTATAAGTCTTCAAGTTTGCACCCAGTTTTGATGCGGCAAGTATGGCTTCTTTGGCCACATTCATATTCTTCAATCTTGTTTCCTCATTAACAAGATCGGCCAAAAAGGAATCCTCTCTAGGTCTAGGTTTTCTATGTATAAGGTTTGATCTAATATTTTCAAACTCGTCTTTTAACCCATGCATAAACAAGAAGAAATATTGGTTGTCTAAGAATTATTGAAATTCGTATAGTTTGTGAAGATTTCCAATTTTATCAAAACTTCTTCATTGAGTCCATAACTCCGAAAATTCATTGTGGTAGTCTTGAATGCTTAGATTTTCTTATTTAAGCATAATCATTCTTTCCATTAAATCGATTTGAAACACAAAATCATCTTGGGAATGAAGTTTCTTCAAGTATTCTTAAGTTTCAAAACATTAATTCTAGTTCTAAGTTTTTCATCCACATTTTGACAAATAATCCACGTAATTTTTGTATTCATTTTCTCCCACAATTTCAAATCTTGCTTGTATTTTTCGTGGGCTTTGACAATTTCATCGTCATCCAAACCATCAATATTCAAAATTGGTTCTTTTATGGTTTCATCGATGTAGTCCTAAAAATCTTTTGACAAAAAATACTTTTTCATGATCCTAGCCCAACTTTGGTAACATTGTGGGTCTATGATACATCTAAAAGTCTCATTTTTGCCTTTCATTTCGTGCAAAATCAAAAACTTTGAACTAACCTCAAGTTTAGTATGATTCTTCAAAACTTGTACCCGTAGCATGCTTTCCAATGCACTCGATTTCTTCAATTCGAGGCTCTGATACCATGTAAATATTTATCGATAGTCAAAAGTTGATACTTCACGAATCAAATCCACCAAATCGCCAAGAGTCAAACGGCATTAAGTATGAATGCCAATCTTCAAGTATAACAATCAAGAGAGCAAAAGAATACAAAAATAAGTCAAAAGTTGTGCAAAGACAACATACTTTATTAGAGCACATTGTACATGAAAAAGAAGTGAAAAACAACAAGAAACAAGACTAGTGTTGGCCTTGGCCAGCACTAGCCATTGGAGCATCCAACAACCCCCTCTCTAATTCAGAAACTGCATGGGCCCTAAGGGCCCGTGCTCCTATTACATTTATAGTATGATCGTGCAAAAGCATGTGTGAGGACTCATGAAGGAATGACAGACTTCTTTGAAGTTAATATTGGGTTACATCAAGGATCAACTTTAAGTCCATACTTATTTATAATGGTGATGGATGAGTTAACAAAACATATTCAAGATGAAGTACCTTGGTGTATGTTATTGGTAGATGACATTGTGTTAGTGGAGGAGTCTAAGGAAAAAATTAATAGAAAATTGGAGCTATGGAGAGAAACATTAGAAAGCAAAGGCCTCCGACTTAGTAGAACAAAGACAGAATATATGGAAAGTAAGTTTGATCATTTGGTTACCTCAGAGGACATAGAAATTAAAATTGGCACACATTGCATCCCCCAAAAGGAAAGTTTTAAATACCTACGATCAATTTTTCACAGTGATGGAAGAATTGATGGAGATGTTATGCATAGAATTAATGTTGATTGGCTAAAATGGAGAGGAGCATCAGATATTCTTTGTGATAAGAAGATACCATTAAAGTTAAAAGGTAAATATTATAGAGCAGCAATTAGGCCTCCCATGTTTTATGGTTATGAGTGTTGGGCAGTTAATCATCAATATGTACAAAAGATGTCTATGACAGAAATGAAGATGTTGAGATGGATGAGTGGTCATTCAAGAAAAGAGACCCACTTTCTCGTGGGAGAAGAAAAAGGAGCAAAGCCCTCTGGCGAGCGTAGCAGAACGAGCAGCTACAGGCGCGCAGCGAAAGAGATCTCTTAGTCTCAGCATATACATAATAAGGTTATTAGAAACAAATTAGGAGTGGCACCAATAGAAGATAAAATGAGAGAATATCGTTTAAGATGGTTTTGACATATAGAAAGAAGATCAAAAGAAGAACATGTAAGAATGTATGAAAAAACTAAATTTGAAAAGTATTAAAAGAGGTAGAGGACGACCGCAAAAGTGTTGAAAAGAAATAAAAAAGAATGATCTAGCTTATTGTGAGTTAACTACTAACATGGCACACGATAGGGATCTGTGGAAACAAAGAATCCATGTAGTTGACCCTGTCTAGTATGGGAAAAGGCTTAGTTATTGTTTGTATTGTTGTTATGTCTCTCCCACAGCCTTCCAAATTTTAGTAGCATTGTCCATAAACATAAACATTTTTTCAATAGAGGAAATCATTAATTGGGTTAACTAAGAGCTTACTAGGGGCATCATCTTTTGCCTATTTTTCGTAAGTAGGGTGGTCTTTAGTGGGTGTTTCTTGGTTACTTGTTAAGAAACTTATTTTTCCTCTTAATCTTACTACTAACTCAACTTATCTACCCATTATATTGCTTTTTACATCATTATATTCTAATGAGACTCCCCGTAAGAAATCAAACACTTTCTTCTTTTCTACTTTTGCATTCTTATCTTTGATATATATGATACACTTATTTTCAAATAGATATTGCTCGTTCCATAAACACCTTAGTTGTCCATAATATTCTTCGATAGTCTTGTCTCCCTGGTTACATCTTCTAATTTTTTCTATTATTTCATATTCTTTGATTATATTCTTTTTCCTAGAATATGTCTCTCCTAAAGCCTTCTAAATTTAAGTAGCACTATCCATTAACATAAACGGTTTTCCAATATAGGGAATCATTGATTGGGTTAACCAAGAACTGATTAGAGGCATGATCTTTTGCTCATTTTTCGTATGCAAGGTTGTCTTCAGAGGGTGTTTCTTGATTACCTATTAAGAAACTTGTTTTTTCACTTAATCTTACTACTAACTCAACTGATCTAGCTCATTATATTGCTTTTTACATTATCATATTCTAATGAGACTCCTTGTAAGAAATCAAACACTTTATTCTTTTCTACTTATGCATTCTTATCTTTGATATATATGATACACTTATTTTCAAATAGATGTTGCTCATTCCATAGATACCTTAGTTGTTCATAATATTCTCCGATAGTCTTGTCTCCCTGGTTACATCTTCTAATTTTTTCTATTATTTCATATTCTTTGACTATATTCTTTTTCCTATAATATGCTTCTCTTACAGCCTTCCAAATTTCAGTAGCACACTAGCACTATCCATGAACATAAACATTTTTCCAATAAAGGGAATCGTTGATTGGGTTAACCCAGAGTTGATTAGGGCATCATCTTTTGCCCATTTTTTGTAATTTTGGTCATCTAGTTTGATATTGGTTATCTCTGAAAAGATTCACCCTTCATTTACTACTCTACTCTTGGTTATAAACATTTATTTCCTTATATTTTCCTCTCAACTGCATCCAGCCAATCCTCTCAATAGATACAAGGTAAAGCATTAATAAACATTTGAACCGACTTAAGAAGGAATTCTGATAGTTTTCATTTCTTCCATAATTTCAAGACTCTACCTAAACTATATCCTTTAACCAAAAATGCAAACCCTTAATAAGAACTATAAATAAATAAAATGTGTAAGCAACAGCAGTAGATTACATTGTAAAAATAAATAAATGTTGAAAAAATGGAGCCTCCTGATCTGAGATTCTATACCTTAAGTTCATTATAAGCAGCATAGAACTGTGGATACCTTCCGCCAGGCCCTCCAAAAGCTTCCTGCCATGTATCGAGAAGAAACAATATCTTCTCTCTTACGTGCAAATCTGGCTGCAGAATGCAACATAATCATTCAAAGAAAATATGCAAGCATGGAAGAGTTTTATGTAAGATTAGATATCACCTTCTTCTTAACTATTTTCACCATTTCAGACAAAACATCTCGCTCAACAATTTGTGAATGCACATAGTCACCACAGTTCTTACTAATGGTCTCCAATAACTGCACCAGATGTTTACAAAGTCAGCTGCAGCGTCAATGAGGAAAATCCTTGCATTACATAGAAACACTAAGAGTAGCTAAGTGAATAAAATGATATGCTACAGAATCTACCTCTGGTGGAATCATTTCCAGATAAGTGCATTGATATAAACGCATAAAATACACATATATGCATATACATACATATATATGTATGTGTGAAGATTTTAAACTACAATGTACTTTGCAATTTATAACATCTTATGCACAACCTTGTAAAAACTAGCCATACTGATCTGCTCAGAATATCGAAAAACCATGGAATAAATGTTACTTGACATACAGTTCAGATTTTATAAGCTAAAAAGTTAATGCTGGTAACTGTAAAACCTTAACAAAATCCAATCTACTAACAAGAAATAAGTCTAATGGTTGAATTCATGGGTTCTTTTGGAATGGAGATCACATACATATGGTTCTTTTTGTAAAGAAATGCAACCTATGTTGTGAAATTTTGCTAGACTACATCGTGTTTGAGTACAAAAAACACGTGCATTTATGCATTCTTGCCTGTGCGTGTCATAAGTAGATTGTCCTCAAATGAGCGTAAATAAAAGCTTCGCAAATAAATTCAATAGAATATGCCCCACACATACACACGTAGATGCATTAACATGATAATATTTTATATTATCGGTCTAATATCAGTCTATTCAAATGCAGTTGGAGAAAAAACAAAGGAGATAGAGGATACATGTTTTAAATTATGGTACTCAGGTAAGTAAAAGGCTTCAAACGGAGTTGGTATTATTATAAATAAAGATTTAAAGGATAGTATAGTAGACAAACAATGATACGGTGACCGAATCATGATGTTGAAATTAGAAGCAGAGGTTTTGAATATAGTTTATGCTTACGCACCCCAAGTAAGACTAGAAGATAGTATAAAGACAACTTTTTAGGAAGAGTTAGATAAGGTGATTCAAAGGATTCCACAAAGGGAAATGATTTGTTTAGGAGGAGACTTAAGTGGACATGTCTGTAAAGAGGCATTAAGATATCAAGGTATTCATAGAAACTTTGGTTTTAGGGATATAAATGAGGAAGGTTGAGAGATTTTAAATTTTGCTATGGCATTTGATCTCTTTATAGTCAATACAATCTTCAAAAAATGAGATGAACATTTAATTATTTTATTTGTAGAAAAAAAAGATAGAGCATGTTGTAAATATTGCAAGGTAATTCTAGGAGAAAACTTACCCACCCAACATCGACTTTTAGTTATGGATTTACAAATAAAAAAATGGACAAAGAAGAAAAGAGTGCATCGAGCTATTCGAAGTAAATAGTGGAACCTCAAAAGCGAGAAAGAAGATATATTTAATCAGAAAGTCCTTCAAGGAGATGTTTGGAATTATGTTGGTACACCCTGTGATATATGGAACAATATGGCTATACATATTAGGAAAGTGGTGAAAGATGTATTAGGGGTATCTAAGGGAGGTGTAGTGGCACAAAAAGAAGCTTGGTGTTGGAGTGATGTAGTGCAAAATAAAATCAAGACAAAGAGGGCATGTTACAAATTACATTATGCTAAGCAAACTAGTGAAACTTTAGAGGCTTATAAGAAAGCAAAGAAGGAAGCGAAAAGGCCGTGAGTGAAGCAAAAGCTAAAATTTGGGAGGATTTATATAAAAAACTCAACTCAAAAGAGGGTGAAAGAGATATTTTTAGGATAGCTAGGGCTACAGATAAGAAAACTAAAGATCTTAATTAAGTGAGATGCATCACAGACGAGGATGAAAAAATTCTAGTGGCACATGATGATATAAGAAATAGATGGAAAAACCATTTTTATAATCTTTTTAATGAAAATAAAGATGTTAGTATTAGCTTAGTAGAGTTAGCCAAATCAGAAAAGTATATAAACCACAATTTCTTCCGACGTATTCAAAAGAATCAAGTCGAAGAGGCTCTTAAACATATGAAGGGTGGTAAATCGGTAGGACCAGATAATATTCCTATGGAAGTTTGGAAAATACTAGGAGAAATAGGAATCACTTGGCTCACAAGACTATTTAATGAAATATGGAAAAACCAAAAGATGCTCGAGGAATGGAGAGTAAGTACACTAATACCCATATATAAGAACAAGGGAGACATTCAAAATTGTGTGAATTATCGAGGTATCAGGTTAATGAGCCATACTATGAAATTAGAATTATCGAACGTAGGTTAAGACAAGTATCAAGTAGAACAGAGAACCAATTTGGATTCATGCCAGACATATCTACTATTGAAGCGATTCACCATTTGAGACGTCTTATGGAACATTTTAGAGCAAAAAAGAAAGACCTTCACATAATATTTATTGATCTAGAAAAAGCTTATGATAGGGTACCGAGGGAATGCTTTGGAGAACTTTAGAAAAAAGAGGTGTCCTATTGACATACATTAACCATAAGAGACATGTATGATGGTGCAAAAACATGTGTGAAGACTCATGAAGGAACGACAAACTTCTTTGAAGTTAATATTGGGTTCCATCTGATGTTTTCACATGATATTCAACATCAAAACACTTTATTCTCATACCTGAAATAAAGGTAATACAATAGTCTTGGAGTTGGTCGACCCCTTCTTGGCTGCCGCCACTCCACCTTAACCCTTTTACTCAACCCTAACTTAAACGCAGATTCCACTTTATATACTTGTTATAACTTAAAAGACATTATTACCCATACTTAGAGAATGACAGGACCCGGGTCCCAATGGATCATAATCTGATCCATTGGGATCCAAACCACCTAAGACCTAGACTTATTTACAAATATATATATATATATATGTATATTAATAACATGAACCAACACCATTATATCTGAATGGACTTCAACTTGATCTTCAACACGCCCCCTCAAGTTGAGTCTTGAAGACAGGTAACTCCTAATTTGACCAGAGCCTTCTTGAATGCATTCACTGCGACTGGTTTAGTAAAGATGTCAGCCAGTTGATCTTCTGATCGCACATGAATCAGGTTGAAAATGCCTTAGAAACCTTTTCTCTGATGAAATGGCAATCAATTTCTATGTGTTTGGTTCTTTCATAAAATACCGGATTCAAGGCTATTTGGAGGACAACTTTACTGTCTGTAAAGAAGTTAATTGGAGTTTTTTCTTTGAAACCAATCTCTTCCAGAAGAGATATAATCCATAATCCTTCACACATTCCCAGAGCAATAGCATGATACTCAGCTTCTACACTTGATCTAGCCACTATTGGTTGTTTCTTACTCTTCCATGATACTGCGTTTTCTCCCAAACATACTATATAGCCAGAGGTAGACTTTCTATCAATTTTAGAGCCTGCCCAATCAGCATCTGAATAAATTTCTATATCTGGAGATGCATGTGGAGCATAGAGTAACCCATAGGTTATAGACGATTTCAAGTATCTGATAATGTGAAACATTGTGTTCATATGGTGTTTAGATGGACAATGCATCCACCTACTCACATAACCTACTGCAAAACTGATATCAGGCCAAGTAATAGTAACATAAATGAGTTTTCCCACTTACCCACATCCTCATATGGTTCTGTGTGTTCATCTATCTCTTCTTTAGAATTTTCCATGGGAATCGAGCATGTTTTGCAATCTTCCATTTTTGTTTCCTTTAGTAAGTCTAGAATATATTTTCTCTGACTTAGAAATAAACAATCATCTTTATGAATCACCTCTATCCCCAAGAAATAATATAGTCTGCCCAAGTCTTTTAAGTCAAACAATGAGCTGAGTCTTCTTTTTAGGTCCACAATACCCTCTGTATCGTCTCCTGTGATGATGATATCATCAACATAAACTAGTAGTATAATGATTGTATGACCGTGTTTGATAAAAAGTGTATAATCACTGGTACACTTTTAAAACCCAATTTTATAACACTATCGCTGAATTTTTCAAACCATGCTCGTGGGGATTGTTTTAAACCATAAATCACCTTTTTTAATTTGCATACCTTACTCTGCTTTTGGCCCTGAAGATATCCAAGTGGTAGGTCCATATAAATGTCTTCCATAAGATCCCCCTAAAGAAATGCATTCTTGACATCCAACTGCCACAATTTCCATCCCTTATTGACTGATATACTTAGAATAATTCTAATAGTATTCATCTTTGCAGCAGGTATAAACGTTTCAGTGTAATCGATACCATAGGATTGACTATAACCTTTAGCTACTAATCTGGCTTTGTATCTTTCTATATTTCCATCTGCCTTATACTTTTCTGAGAATACCCATTTGCAGCCTACTGTTTTCCTTTCTGAAGGTAAGTCAACCAGTTCCCAAGTCTTGTTCCTAACCAGTGCTGCAATTTTATCTTGCATTGCCTTCTTCCACTCTGATTGTTGTTGTGCCTCTTCAAAGGTTCTTGGAATATAGGTAGCATCAGCATTCATCACAAACAATTGATATTCTTTAGGATAATTTGAATATGATACCAAATTTTGCAATGAATATTTTGCCACTTTCCGTTGCCCTTTGCGAATTGCAATAGGTAGATCATCTAAGGTGTGAGACGTGATTTGAGAAGGCAATGGATCAGATTCTAAGTGAGGATCATGATTTTTAATTGTGGATTTAAGGGAGAAAGGCTTTTCTCACCCCTTTGGTATATACCTTCCATTCCATTGCTTGTGGATGTGTGATTTCTTTCTCTTCTTCATCATGTGCTGACTGAGTTTCGGCAGGTGCAATAGGTAATACTTGAGATGGCAACATCTCCGAAGGTGGAACTTCCTGCACATCGTAAAATGATGTATCTTCATGAAAGGTAACATCCAAAGTAACATATATTTTTCTTCTAAGGGGATCATAACACTTATAACCCTACTGAGTAGAGGAGTATCCAAAAAAATGCATTTGATCGATCTTGCATCGAGTTTATCTCTTAGACCATGGTGGATATGAACGAAGCATGTGCATCCAAAAATTCGGGAAAGCAAATGAAACTGTCTCTGATGAGGACATAATGAATGAAATGGAGTGTCACCATTGAGGACTCTACTTGGCATACGGTTTATAAGATATATTGCTGTTAAAACTGCTTCACCCCAATAATATTTAGGAGCATTACATCCAAGTAAAAGAGTTCTGACCACTTCTAAAATATATCTATTTTTCCTTTCAGAAACACCGATTTGTTGTGGAGAATAAGCACATGTAGTCTGATGCAATATCCCATGATTTTGAAAATATGAGTGAAGTGAATGAGACATGAACTCTCCACCATTATCGCTGCGGAAGACTTTGACAATACACTGAAATTGAGTATTCACAAACTGAGAAAAAATAGGTAGAATATTTCTTACTTCATCTTTAGTTTTCGTGAGATAAATTATTATAAATCTGGTACAATCATCTATGAATGATATAAAATACTTATATCCATGTAAAGAAGTAGTAGAACAAGGGCCCCAGATATCAGAATGCACAATCTCAAAAGGAATAGAAGATTTGTCTTCACTCAAAGGAAAAGAAATACGATGATGTTTAGCCTTCTGACAGATATCACAGTTCAAATTCAAATTATTACAATGACTAAATTCATCCTGTTTTTCTGATGCCAGCGGGGTAGTTCATCCTATTTTTCTGTAATAACTGTAGATTGCATAGCTGCTTCATTATTTTTTTCGCAAAAATAGAGTCATCTTCTCACACTACCCCGACCAAAGATCTTCCCCGTCCTCTTTTCCTTAAATACACATCCAGTAGAATAAAAAATTATACGACATTTCAGATCTTGAGTTAAAGCAAAGATTGATAATAAGTTGACTGGTATATTTGGAACATGTAAAACATCTTTCAATATGCCAAAAGAAGTAGTAATATTTCCTTTTCCCACTATAGGAGTGTGTGAACCATCAGCCAATCGAATGTTAATTTGTTCACGAATCAACTCATAATTGGGAAAGAATTCTCTCCTACTGACCATGTGATTTGTAGCCCCAGAGTCAATAACTCATATATGAGATTTAGAGATGTTGGAATTACCCTTAACCAGGAACGAGAAGGGATATGCCAAGGTTGCATGAGAATCATTATTGGAGGAAGTCGATGCAACTTGTGAATCTTCTAGGCGAGCTTTGAGCAACTCTATCTCCTTTTTCTTATCAGCCAAAGAGTTTACACTGCTTTCAATGTTCTGTCATTCTGATCACTACTAAAGTAGGCACTGTTAGGTCTATTCTGAAAGTGAGTGGGGCTGCCAACCAATTCCCAACAAGTTTCCTTCATATGTCGTGTTTTTCCATAGTGGGAACAAGTCAATTTTGCTTTGTCTTCTAGAGTTAGTGCAAATCTGCCTCTGCGACGTCCATATCCTCCTCTACCACGAGAAAAATTGGAATTTGATGCATTTCTTCCCATGAAAGTAGTAGTTTCTTGACTGATTCTCGTCTCCTTTTCCAAATGCTTTCTATCCTCTTCATGGAGTAAGAGAGAATACACTGTGCTTAAAGAAGGTAGTTCTTCTCTGCTAAGAATATTGTTTTTGACTGCCTTAAATTCTGAATAAATGCCCCATAGGAGATCAAAAACTTTCCTTTCTTCAAATTCTTCATTTCGCTCTTTTATGCAAATTTGACACTTTGTCTTGGAATAAAGTTGTAATTCCTCCCATAAGCCTCTGAGTTCTAAATAATATTCAATAACAGATATGCCTCCTTGTCTGCATTTTTTGATTTTCTCAATAAGATCATACTTTCTGGCTATATTCTTCCTTTGGACATAAGCGTCATGAACTGCTAACCAAATATCCCTAGCAGTTTCTAGAAACATGAATGTACTAACAATTGAAGGTGACATTGATTGAAGAAGTCAAGCACTAACAAGTGTATTTTCTCTACGCCATCTTGAATAAAGAGGATCAATCGTTGGGGGTTGTAATACGTCACCAGTTAAATAATCCCAGCGCCCCCTTGCCATAACAGCCAACTCTATAGATGTGGACCACTGAAGATAATTCTTTCCATCTAGCTTCAAGTTTGTAATTTGGAATCCTTCACCTTTGTCGATTGAATTTGATTCACTTGTGTCTCCCACCTTAGTCATTTCCATGATTGAACAAAATCCTCACCAAAAGAATATTATCAAGAGGGTAAACGTCACCCAAAGAAAAGTTATGTGTAATTTTCTGCAGCCCAACAATATCGGCCTACAATAGGATGAAATAGGTAATAATCTGATTTCAGATTTCAGGCTAAACTTGTCGGCCTTCGATTAACTTAGATTTCTGCACGTTGAGTGTCTTGATATAGTAAGATTTCAGGCTAAAGTTTTCTAGATCTCAACCTCAAATTTCTGCTATTAAATCCACCACAATACGTGTGGAATCACTTGGACAAAGGGAGACTGTTGTTGATCAGTAATCTCTTGCTTAATAACAAGACGTACCTGTTTGTCAATCTTGATTAAAAAAAACTTACAAAATCTGCAGAAACTCTTCTAAGATCTGTCACCGCCAGATTGTAGGGCCACCGATGCTTCAATCTTCGCCGTTCAACTCTGATACCATGATGTTTTTACATGATATTCAACATCAAAACACTTTATTCTCATACCTGAAATAAAGGTAATACAATAGTCTAGGAGTTGGTCGGCCCCTTCCTGGCTGCTGCACTCCACCTTAACCCTTTTACTCAACCCTAACTTAAATGCAGATTCCACTTTATATACTTGTTATAACTTAAAAGACATTATTACCCATACTTAGAGAATGACAGGACCCGAGTCCCAATGGATCAGAATTTGATCCATTGGGATCCAAACCACCTAAGACCTAGACTTATTTACAAATATATATATATATATATATATATATTAATAACATGAACCAACACCATTATATCTGAATGGACTTCAACTTGATCTTCAACAACATCAAGGATAAACTTTAAGTCCATACTTATTTATAATGGTGATGGATGAGTTAACAAAACATATTCAAGATGAAGATGAAGTACCTTGGTGTATATTATTTGCAGCTGACATGACATTGTGTTAGTGGAGAAGTCTAAGGAAAAAGTTAATAGAAAATTGGAACTATGGAGAGAAACGTTAGAAAGCAAAGGCCTCCGACTTAGTAAAACAAAGACAGAATATATGGAATGTAAGTTTGATCATTTGGTTACTTCGGAGGACATAAAAATTAAAATTGGCACGCACTGCATCCCCCAAAAGGAAAGTTTTAAATACCTAGGATCAATTTTTCAGAGTGATGGAAGAATTGATGGAGATGTTACGCATAGAATTAATGCTGGTTGGTTAAAATGGAGAGGAGCATCAGGTATTCTTTGTGATAATAAGATACCATTAAAGTTAAAAGGTAAATATTATAGAGCAGCAATTAGACCTGCTATGTTTTATTGTTCTGAGTGTTGGATCATCAATATGTACAAAAGATGTATTTGACAGAAATGAAGATGTTGAGATGGATGAGTGGTCATACAAGAAAAGACCGTATACATAATGAGGTTATTAAAAACAAATTAGGAGTGACACCAATAGAGGATAAAATGAGAGAATATTGTTTAAGATGGTTTTGACATATAGAAAGAAGATCAAAAGAAGAACATGTAAGAATGTATGAAAAAACTAAATTTGGAAAGTATTAAAAGAGCTAGAGGACGACCACAAAAGTGTTGGAAAGAAACAATAAAAAATGATCTAGCTTATCGTGAGTTAAATGCTAACATGGCATATGATAGGGCTCTCTGGAAACAAAGAATCCATGTAGTTGACCCCGTCTAGTATGGGAAAAGGCTTAGTTGTTGTTGTAGTCTATTAAAATGCAAAAAGAAGACCGACCAAACCCCAACTTAAACACACAAAAATAAAAAAACCAAGTTAGACGGGATGCAACATATTAGTTCTACAAGCTCAGACATTAAACAGGAAAGGCCACGAAAATAGGTAATCTGGTCCAAGGTAATTCACCACTTCAGAGGGGCAACAGATGATTGGTAGCTACAAGAACAACATGGAAGAGAAGCAAGACACTACATAGGAAGCTAGTCTTGAAGAAGTGAACTTATCAAAGTAAATTTTCCTGGTTTCTTGCTCCATGCATAGAGCACAAACAATCATTATATACCAACATTTTTTTTTAAGCAATATGTTAATGGTAAAATATTAACTCCGCTCATGTAAGGGATCACCCTTGCATTGTCGGTCCCAAGCCCGGATAAAGGAAGAGGGTTGTGTTAGGCTTCCTACAGTCAGCGTAAAACTTCGTCGGATTTTTATAACATGGATTACAAAAATTATGAGCATTGCTTTGGGGCGTCCTCGCTTAGCGACGTGCTGCAGAGCCCGAATGCAGTAATAAGTAAGCAAGGGCCACTATATTTTTGCCCGAATGTAGTGAATCAATTGCAGAGAGGGTTCCCACGTATGGATGGGTGTGGGTAAAGAAGTTAGTCCCGCTACATTGCCGCCCGAATGTAGAGAATTTTTCAGAGAGGGTCTCCGCATTTTGATTATGGACGGATGCGGGGGATAAGGAAGCTAGTCCTAGATAATAAGATTCGTATTGGTTCTTCGAATATCGAAACATTATCCGGTAAGCTAATGGAGGTGGTAGATACTATGATTCGGAGAAAGATTCATATTCTATGTTTACAAGAGACAAAATGGGTTGGACAAAAAGCAAAGGAGATAGAGGATACAGGTTTTAAATTATGGTACTCAGGTAAAGAAAAGGCTCAAAACGGAGTTGGTATTATCATAAATAAAGGTTTAAAGGATAGTGTAGTAGACATACAACGATACGGTGACCGAATCATGACGTTGAAATTAGTGTTAGGAGCAGAGGTTTTGAATATAGTTTGTGCTTACGCACCCCAAGTAGGACTAAAAGATAGTATAAAGACAGCTTTTTGGAAAGAGTTACATAAGGTGATTCAAAAGATTTCACAAAGGGACATGATTTGTTTAGGAGGAGACTTAAATGGACATGTTGGTAAAGAGGCATTAGGATATCAAAGGATTCATGAAAACTTTGGTTTTAGAGATATAAATGAGGAACGTAGGGAGATTTTAAATTTTGCTATGGCATTTGATCTCTTTATAAACAATACAATCTTCAAAAAATGAGATGAACATTTAATTACTTATAAGAGTAGCTTATCACAAACACAAATTGATTACTTTATTTGTAGAAAAAAAGATAGAGCATGTTGTAAATATTGCAAGGTAATTCTAGGAGAAAACTTAACCACCCAACATCGACTTTTAGTTATGGATTTACAAATAAAAAAATAGACAAAGAAGAAAAGAGTGCATTGAGCTATTCGAAGTAAATGGTGGAACCTCAAAAGCGAGAAAGAAGATATATTTAAACAGAAAGTCCTTCAAGGAGATGTTTGGAATTATGTTGGTACACCCTGTGATATATGGAACAATATGGCTATACATATTAGGAAAGTGGTGAAAGATGTGTTAGGGGTATCTAAGGGAGGTGTACCGGCACAAAAAGAAGCTTGGTGTTGGAGTGATGTAGTGCAAAATAAAATCAAGACAAAGAGGGCATGTTACAAATTACATTATGCTAAGAAAACTAGTGAAACTTTAGAGGCTTATAAGAAAGCAAAGAAGGAAGCGAAAAAGGCCTTGAGTGAAGCAAAAGCTAAAAGTTGGGAGGATTTATATAAAAAACTCAACTCAAAAGAGGGTGAAAGAGATATTTTTAGGGTAGCTAGGGCTATAGATAAGAAAACTAAAGATCTTAATTATGTTAGATGCATCACAGACGAGGATGAAAAAATTCTAGTGGCAAATGATGATATAAGAAATAGATGAAAAAACCATTTTTATAATCTTTTTAATGAAAATAAAGATGTTAGTATTAGCTTAGTAGAGTTAGCCAAATCAGAAAAGTATATAAACCACAATTTCTTCCGACGTATTCAAAAGAATGAAGTCGAAGAGGCTCTTAAACATATGAAGGGTGGTAAATCGGTAGAACCAGATAATATTCCTATGGAAGTTTGGAAAATACTAGGAGAAATAGGAATCACTTGGCTCACAAGACTATTTAATGAAATATGGAAAAACCAAAAGATGCTCGAGGAATGGAGAGTAAGTACACTAATACCCATATATAAGAACAAGGGAGACATTCAAAATTGTGCAAATTATTGAGGTATCAAGTTAATGAGCCATACTATGAAATTAGAATTATCGAACGTAGGTTAAGACAAGTATCAAGTACAACAGAGAACCAATAGGCTCCACCTTTTCTACTCATCCATTTTCAGTTTACACTATTTTCATGTCCTTTATTAAAAGAAGCATTTGCCACATTTTGTAGATGGTTCATAAGATAGTTATTTATGTGCAAGCCTGGATGCTATTTTGCTGATAAGCACTGTCTGATAATATCCGGTAGTTGCCCTTCTTATATTAGAATTACTTGCAAGCGTTCAGAAGTGATCATCCTTTTACTTTTCACTTGAGAAGTGATCATCCTTTTACTTTTGCCTTATTGCTTATGCCAACTACTCCGAGTATTGGATACGCTATGTTCTATGCATAGAAGCTAGTGGAAGTATGGAGCTGGTAAATAATGCTCTTGAGCGGGCTACTCAAGTATTTGTCTCTTTATTTGAGATATGTAATGAAAATTTCTTACTCTCTGCTTTTAGAAGCTAGTTTCTTGTGACAAGCATTCATCTTGTGAAGTTTTATTTTCATAGATGGAACCAATCAATAGTGATCCACAACGGGCTACCACATTCATTTCTTGTCCTTTGTTAGTTCTGATTATGTTTGAATAAGGTTACAAACCTCTGCTTTTGGTTTCCATGCGGTATTTGGTTTCATAATTTTTGCTTTGATGTGGTTGCTCATGATAATTTCAAAATATTCCTTCCAGAGACAGCCCAGGATTCATTTATTTGCTGCTAGATTTAAGGAACACAATGGGGATATAGCAGTTGCACGTGCTGAATACCGTCTGATACATTCAGAAATTGCACCTGGTCTTCTTGAGGCAGTAGTTAAGCATGTAAACATGGAATATAGGCTGGTAAGTTAAATTTTGAGTTTGTACTTATTTCTAGCAATGTTAGGATTCTATTATGCAAATTTTGGCCTTTTCAGGGCTATGCGGAAGCAACATTTTCTCTGCATGAGTAGGTGATTGCCACTGAACAAGGAAATGAGCAATCACAGATGTTGCCAATGTTGTTGGTCCAGTACTCCACGTTTTTATATCTGCTATGTCATGCACATAATAACACTTCTTACCTTGTCTGTGTGTCTTTATAAAATATTACTACTTAAGTGGTAGATGATACATAATCATAGAAATCGAATCTGAAACACAAATCCTATCATTTGTGGGAAAAGATGAACAGTGAGAAAGCCTTCTTTAACGTTAGAATCATCGTCATTTGTGCTGCCTTTGTTTGAAGCAGAGAGAACTGAGAGCCTATTGCTTTGTTTCAAGCAGTGGTTTCCTGGTCTTTCACAGACTTGCTTGGACATGAGCAAAATCCAATACAAGTCACGCTTTGTTTTTGTAAATGAGATTTTGAGTTGATCCATAGACTAAAAATTTTATTTACATTTACAAACACCAATAGAGGATAAAATGAGAGAATATCATTTAAGATGGTTTGGATATATAGAAAGAAGATCAAAAGAAGCGCCCGTAAGAAGGTATGAAAAACTAAATTTTGAAAGTACTAAAAGAGGTAGAGAACGATCACAGAAGTGTTGGAAGGAAACAATAAAGAATGATCAACCTTATGTTGAGTTAACTGCTGACATGGCACATGATAGGGTCGTGGAAACAAAGAATTCATGTAGTTGACTCCGTCTAGTATGGGAAAAGGCCTAGTTGTTGTTGTAGTTGTTGTAATGAAAATAGTGACTCTAGTAATGATACAATATATTCTTTTATGATTGATATTCTACAACACGACGAATAAGAATGAGATAGGTTAACACCTGAGGAGGATGTTCAAGAATCTAGACATATCATTTCTCCTTTTGAACAATACTATGCTCGTAGATCGACTGAAACTTCTTCTAGAAGATCTACTAGAGAATCAAGACCTCCGAAGAGATTTGTTTCTTATGATATGTTTCCTCCTGCCCTGCTAACTATTTTGTCTACTTTTAAGGAACCTAAAAACTTTAGAGAAGCCCAATATTTTCCTCGTTAGATAGATGCTATGAATGAGGAGTTAGAAGCCTTAATAAAGTCCAAACCTAGGAATTAGCAGAAAGACCTAAGTCAAAGAAGCCTATAGCTTGTAGATGGGTTTATAAAATAAAAACAAAGAGTGATGGGACACTAGAAAGATACAAAACACGCTTAGTTGCCAAAGGATATACTTAAGAATATGGTATATACTATGATGAAACCTTTGCTCCCGTAGTCAAAATTACAACAGTAAGAAGTAAGAACCCTTATTGTTATTAGTATTGTATAGAATTGGAATGTTTGTCAAATAGATGTCAAAAATGCTTTCTTAAATGGTGTGTTAAAAGAAGAAGTATATATGGAACATCCACCTGGTTTAGTTATTCCCAACAATCAAATTCTTCACTTAAAAAAGGCTTTATATGGTTTGAAACATGATTTGATAAGTTTAGTGAGTTTATGATTAACCATGGTTTTCTTACATGTAATAATGATATTGTCCTATTTGTAAGAAGAAACACATAAGGCATTATGATCCTTTTGTTATATGTGAATGATATTATTATCACTAGAAGTCTAAAAGTGATAATATTGGTATTCATAACATTAAAAATGAACTTCATAAAGAATTTGATATGAAGGATCTTGGCTTCTTGCATTATTTTCTTGCTATTGAAGTAACTCATAATAATAAAGGTGTCTTTTGTCACAAACAAAATTTGCTCGTGATATTGGTAACATATAAGGATTATCTTATAAATTTGTAGAAACTTTAAAGTACTTGGGCAGAAAATGAGGCTTGGAGATGAGGAACCACTTCAGGACCCCACTCCATATCGGCAAATGGTTGGTGCTTTAACCTATCTTACTATTACTCGACCTGATATTATCCATGTTGTATACACAGTAAGTCAATTTTAATATGTACCCAACACACCACAGAAAAGGGAGATTTCTTACTTTTCTCATCTTCTTTAAAATTAAGTACCTATACTGATGCTGATTAGGGAGGTGATATCAATGATAGACACTCCACCATAGGTTTTTATATGTTTTTAGGTGACTCTCTTATCTTATGGAAGTGTAAAAAGCAGTAAAAGGTAGCGTACAAAGCATATTAAAATGGATTGTCACTATGTTCGAGAAGAATATCTATAAGAAAATTTTGATCTTCACTAAAGACTCAATATCAACTTACACATATATTCATCATGGTTTGAGCCTATGTCTCTTGTTACGAATTACAAAAACACTTAAATGACAACCCAAAATAGATTGGAATTACTTGGGAAAGAAATAGAACACTTAAAGAGAGTAATGTGCGTAAGATCTTGTTTTTCTTCAAAAAGCATCTTTAACACTTGGCACACACTCCAAGACAGTCCCAAGCACGATCTCGCTTTGATACTATGTAATGAAGTAAACCTTCAATCACCATTGATTGTCCACCAATACTCAATTACATAATGCAATCCACATAAACAAATCACCAAACACTTGGTATGCATGAGAGAGAGAGAGAACAAAAAGAGAAAAAATGTATTTAATTTCAAACACTAAGGCTTAACGCTTAAGTTCCATAGTTGATACTCAGTCCTTTTATAGGGCTGAGACAAGAGAGATGTTGGCAGCAATGGCCTAAAGAGACAAGTCTACCCCTTTTACAGAGATAAAAAAGAAAAAATATATAAAAACAAAAACAAAGATTACATCTTAACATTATATATTTAACAACACACAAACACAAACACCATAATGCACATGCGCATACTTGAATATACACATAATACATAATGCACATGCATGGCATAGACACACACACATGAAAATTAATATGCACTTGTTTTGTATAGATTATGAACACACACACACATAATGTGCCCATGGCATTATTCAAAAGAACAAAAATTCTTAACAATTCAAAAAATTAGACAAGGTGTGTTATTCATCCAGTTAAAAGATAAGAAAGAAAAGAATACTCACCGTGAGAGCAAGAATCTGTATGTTAGGATTTTTATTACCAAGGCGCTTCTTGAGTGCTTTTATAGCTTCTTTAGCTTGGCTACAATCCATAAAAAAATCAATAAGACAAGAAAATAGTCATACCTCTCTTTTAAACATGTGAACCGTGAAAAGAAAATCAAGCCTTCCAATGTCAATGTTTATTCAACCCCCACCATATTTTACTTATAAAGAGGTTGATGACAAAGTTCTTGGAAAGCAGTCTTTTCCACCGCATAAAATAGAAACCTTTCTGATGTGAGATATGTACCCTATGTGTAGATAAATACACATATATTCTTTTTCTTTCTTGGAAAAATCCAAACAGGATCTCCAAGAGCAAGATACCCTTTTGTGCATAGTTATCATTGTTTGGGCTTTTGTCTATCATATAGCATATAAATTATGAAAAGAAAAAAGGATTCACTATTGAAAATGTGCAACATGCTTTTTGGCTGTTGTGTACTTGCATGTATGAACATGAAAGAAAAGGATTTATTATTAAGTTATACACCAGCAGTTGGAATTATTAGAAACATAAGCTTGCACTGGCACTTTCTCATTTTCTTGGACAACCTTTGCCTATTGTTACTACGACTAGCAACATGAACAGTTCATGTCAGACGCTTAAAAAAAAATTTAAGTTCATATTTACATCATAGATCACCTGGCTAGCGAAGTAGCAACTAATAATGATCTAAGTAATACATAAAAACCAGATAAAAGTTCTCCATAATACAGCAAGTAGCATCAAGTCACAATGATCAAATGGCAACCATGATCAGGCAGATGTATGATATACATCAAGTGAATTAACTTATCAATTCACGTGTTAACATTTTCTTATTTATTTGGTAATCACCAACAGGTTTATTTGATATTATCAATAATATATATATATATAATAATATGTATAAATTATACTGATATATAGTTGTGCCAACACACCCATGATTTTCAAAGACTGCCATGTCCCACACCATACCTGTACAGCTGCACCCATGTTTTCACCCGCACTCACACCCATGTGACACAGTAAAACAGCAATGTAAATTTATATGCAATTCTACGTTGAATGAAATTTCAAAATCATGAAACAAGAAAGAAGGCCTATAAACATGAATCTGAATTAGATAAGCAAATTTAACTTCTTCCAGAGAACATGGCAAGGAGCTAACTAGTTTAGCAACCTAAAATGGGAAGCAAGAAACTCTAGCAAGTTCAAGGAACCGATAAACACTAAAGTTAAATACCCAGGGTCTGCATTGAGTATATCGCATATCTCAATATTTACTGCCCAATCTGGACCAATCAGCATGTCACTGGTTGCCCTATCAATGGATGACAGAATCATCGCCATATCTCCACCAATTAATTGATGTATCGTCCCTTCACAAAACATTAAGAATCAGACACTTGTCGTGTTAAGAAGGGGGGAAATATGCTTGATTGGAACATGAATGGACAGTTGTTTTCGGAACTCCATGGAAATTAAACAAGGGAAAGCTTTAAAGAGACAACATCTTAATCAATGAAATGGTCAACAGAAGGAAAACGAAAAGTATGTGCTAGATAACAGGAGAAAACACTGAGGATCACAAAGAAGACTTTGCTTCTTCATATTCATGGATATGTACCATGATTTCCAGAACCAACAAATAAAGAACTTGCCATCATGAGACGATAATGGCCAACAAGTCGATCAGGCTCGATGAAAATAAGAGTGCACTCAGATGTTAGAGAGCTCTACGCATACCAACTCGATCAGATTTCACAAGCACCAAACTACCTATACTAAGCCATTAATCTAATCTCCAAATAAGATGGCCCAAGCATATCATGCACTAGACGGTACGACCAACTCATCTAAGGTCTACATGATATATTTTAGGACGCTGTTACAGCGCCGAACGAACTTAAGTACCACTCTGTCACTGTTAAAGAGATTCCCTTAACTTGACGAGAAAGAAAATGCAAAAACGTCAACAAGACATACAAGAAGAAACATCCAAAGAAACCGATTAATCCTACCATCGAGAGGCATCCAGTAAGAAGTTCAAGAATGCAAATAAAATTTCTAGATCAAAAATAGATCGTAACCGTTTGACAAGTAACACGAGACGAAATATCGGAAATGCTAAATCGCAAGAAAAAACATCTGGAAATGGCGATTTTCTCTCACTTTTCTATCTTTTAGTGACAAATTTTCAGGAATTCTCGACGGATGATACATAACTAATTAAATCAGGAACCGCAGGAATCCAAAACTCATTTGAGAACTACCACGAAAAATGGATGATCTCAATATGCTAAATCAACAGAAAAAGTTATCGGTGAGTCGTGATTTTCTCTCATTATTCTATCTCTTACTGCCAAATTTTGACGAATTTACGACAATATGATCGATACCCAATTAAGATAGAAACCCCAAGAATCCAAAAGGTCCTCTGATCAATCGGAAGACCAGCTCGATCAATACCTTGCTTTCCTCGTATGAAGATAAAACATCAAAAGAAAGATTCGGGAAATGAGATGATCGAAAGAATACCTGGGGAATTCACCAAATGGGAAACGCAAAATGTCGCTTTCTGAAAGGAATGAAGAAAAGGAGGGACAAGGTTCCCCGCGTTCCGATTTCTTCGTCGCTGTGTCAGCTACCGGGGTTTCTTTTCAGATGGGAGGGCTATTCTGAAATTTATCTGTTTTTCTTTTTCCAGTTTTTTGACCGAAAGTCTGTTTCGTGCCTCATTCTTCTCGCAACGACAAATAGGTTCTCTTGCTTTCTTTTCAAGAATCCAGTATATTTATTACTGTGATGGGTGTGAACCCAGTCAGGGTCCGATTCGCATTCGCTCGGTCAAGTGTGGGTCTGAGCGTCGGTATCGAACTGACTTGTATTTGTACCAAAATAAAGTCTGTTTCGTGCCTCATTCTTCTCGCAACGACAAATAGGTTCTCTTGCTTTCTTTTCAAGAATCCAGTATATTTATTACTGTGATGGGTGTGATCCCAGTCAGGGTCCGATTCGCATTGCCTCGGTCAAGTGTGGGTCTGAGCGTCGGTATCGAACTGACTTGTATTTGTACCAAAATAAAGGTAAGAGATATGAATTGAACCAAAATTGTCAATTTGGTTCTGTTAGGTTAATGAGTTAATCTATTTCACCTTAAGTTTTGATTCGTTGCTATTTTATGCTGAATTTTAGTGCCGTTATATTGTTAACAGTAGTTGTAATGAATAACCAGTTAATGAAAATAACAAGCAAACTCTAAATGAGAGTGTCAAGGTTTCTAACATAAACTGGATCATGATTGATGCTATCTGAATTATGAAAATGATTAGAATTCATGTTAAAATTTCAGTTATTCGGTCAGTTCAGTTTTAGAATCATGAGAACAAAAACCAAAATGAGAACGAAATTACCTAAAAGAAAATAACACTAAACCAATTTTTAATGGAATGGAACCGAATCTTCACTTCAATTCGATTCGATTTGGTTATTCGGTTAACACTGAATAATGCTCACCCCTAGTCCTGTGGGCATGATTAAGTGTGTGATTACGTAATTTTTCAAGACTTTAAAGAAACACTTTCTTTTCTTTGAATTCTCGGGAAACACTCGTGTCTTCTACATATTCATCTCCATGAAATTTCAAACCAAGGTTGTCAAGATCGTACATTCTACATAAGATTGCATCTTGTTTCAAAAAGTATGTTCAGATTGGGATTTTAAAGACCATATATATAATTCATGATAATCATATATTTCATATCATGTTAATATTAGACAATCTGTACACTATGATTTTCATGTTGTTGCCAAATACAATCAATTCATCATATGATGAACGAAATCCATTGTTTTCAAAACATTACTGATGTTCATGGAGTGATTATCTTCATTACATGGTCCTTAAGATCTCGGGATTAAATCGCAGTCCCATTGCACTCGTACACGAAGGTATCCAGCACTTGGGATCTGAAAAAACCTTCAGATGATCGATCATAGAATCCAAGTTCGATAACTTCACAACCATGCTTCAAGGTTATGGCATCATTGCCTAGTTGCTGCATTTTTGTATTTGCAATGGAATTAGATTCCCTCCTGAAGGGTGGCAAAATCTATAAACTATTTGAAGGATTCAACATGAGATGCCATGCTTAGAAATCTAAATATGATTCTTTTCCTTTTTTGGTATTTAAGTATGAAAACTTTTGTGAGATGGTTGCTTTATTAGTTGGCTTAATTTGTAGAGTTTAAAACAATTCATAAGATATGTAAATTAGTTAAATGACCTACTTGTTAAGTCAAAAGGATATGACAAAGATGAGTCTCAAAACACATCTAAGTGTTGGTTTACCCAAACATTTTTGTTCGCTCGAATGTATAAATACAAGGCCCTTATCTAAGATGATTCACCCAGTCTCGCGCAACGAATAGGTCTCGGAACCAAAGGATCCAAGTTTCAGAGTGAGATGCAAGATGGGCTTTCTCAAACATGATAAATAAGTAAAACATAGGACACATCTTGGCCACGCACCATGTTATTAACGATTGTGTATTAATATGGTTAGTTATGAATGTATCAACATAATCTTACCAACACGGTTATAGCCCACATAGCAGAGGCTTATGGCCCAAGGCACCGTAACTCCGACCTTTTCCTTCCATGAGTCTGTTGTATAGCTTCGGTTCATGGGTCGCGCTTATGTCCCAGCTTGAGTTTACCTGAAAGCTTGTTAAACCACAATCTGTGATGGTCAGGTCAATAGTTCGGATCAAATGCTTCTATGTTACTGCTCCAACCCAACAAAGCAAGCGTCAATAAAGGTGGTCACCCGCAAGGAACGGTCAAGTCAATTTACCAAACCAATGGGGTTGATTTTATATGGCTCCCCTCAAGTCATTGAAGATTATTCATCTGCCACCGATGTTGAATTCAAATACCAAAACAGATATTTGTCTATGAGAATAGCAGGTAATCTTGGAACTTATCATTATTGGATTTGTTTAAGGCTATAAATAAATTCTGTATCCAAAAGAAGAAGTCATACTTTTTTTTTTGCTTATTGTTTAGGTATCTATCTCTGTCTCACTCTCCTTCATGCCACTCCTTCCGTCTGATTGAAGGCCCTCTTAGGGTATGTTTGACTCACGGTACCATGAGGGTCAGACCCGTTATTTTAGCTATCGTGGTAACAAGATCATTGTGAATCAAACGAGGAAAGCAAGAACAACAATCTCATGAGCCTGTCCCATGACAAGAGGTGGGCCTGAACTCGGCGCTCGTTCGGCCTGCCTTTGCCCTATACTTTCTCTCTCTCCTTCAACCTCGTTCCGCTTACCTTAATAGTAGGGATGGCAATTGAGGCGGGTTTTTAGGCCTCAAAACCTACCTTGCAATGGGGCGAAGGCAGTTTTTTTGAAGTATATATATAAAGTATTTATTTATATAAAATATATGTTTATTATAAATAATTTATATGCTTATATGTATATATAAAATTAGATTTTGTTTAATTTATTTTGATAATACAAAATATAGTTTAATTTTGCTTATAAATAAGTATTATAAATATTTTAATTTAGTTTAATTGGGTGAAGTGTGCTGGGGCAGGGCCGGGTTGATCAAATTAGGTGTGGGGTGGGTGCAAGTTGGATCCCCCAATACCACGGGGTGGGACAGGGTGTAGAAGAAATATTGTGGGGTGGGGTGGGGTGGGTTGGGGTAGAGTGAAAACTCACCCCATTGCCATCCCTACTTAAAGGCATGGGAAACACCCAGATAGGACGTGTATATGGTTTGCTTTTAAAAACGAGTGGGGTGAAATTTTGGAGACTTGTTGATGCCAAAAAGATGCAAGAGGGTATGTGGTAGGTCAAGAGTCTTGAAAATGAAGGGACACATGACTCTTCAGAAGTGAAGATTTCAAATGTGTGAAACAAGCCCATTACCTCGGGCATATCTTAAAGTACGGATCATGGATCAGTTGACACATCCCAATCAAAGTGCTTTATCTTTCTATATACTCCTATCGATAACTAGGATACTCACAGTCAGATTACTAGGAACCCATTGAATCACTTGATACCTTATTTATCCATGTCGGTTTTCCCTTGAGTCACTTTCTTCATGAGAATAAGTGTTGAGTTCTCTAGCACGCCCCTACCTTATTTGCATCTAATTTATCACTCGAATTGAGCTGTCACTGCATATAACAGTACATTCTTTGAAATACTCAGTGAAACACACACTGTAGGGTTACTTAGTTTATGTAGACTCAATCAGGTCAAGTGTATTCGATGGCATCCTCATTCGTTACTTTCACTACTTCATAACTCTCGAGTGTCATGTTAACGAGCCATCCACCACCCTAACAAAGAGAGAATGTGTTGGTTATGCTTCATTTTCAATTGAGCAAAGATGTTATCCTTAATTGCTTATGACTATCAATCAATAAGTGGTTGCATAGGCAGTTTGAGGATTAAAAATGGCAGAGTTCATGCCCATGATGATTGCCAATCAACTGGCTACTATTCGAGATCAAGATTTGCTCACCAAGAAAAGAAGACAGGTTGCTAAAGTAGTCGCCCAAGCGGCATCCTGATGTTCGACACTTATATAGAGTGTGCAAAAACAATAAGAGATCGATTTCTGTTATTTTTTTATATCTCTCGGTATTCTTTTCCTTCTCGTTTTATTTGTAGTTGAAGATAATATACGCAAGAAGGAAAAGAAGAGGAGATGATTGAAGATATAAGAGAAAGATGATTTCCTTTCTTTTTTTATTTGGTTATATGTGAACCAAGCATAATGTTGTTTGATTCATGTTCTCTAGGTATGAACATATCGATCTTAGACTCGATCTATTTTGTGTAAGAAAAATAAAAGGCGTACATGTATCAAACATCATATGAATGGATGTGGATCGTTGGCATGCTCAAATACCAATGATGGGAATCAATACACTGAAGACCGAGTAAAAGCTCTAAAAAAGAAGAAGACAAAGATAGTATTGTTGCAGTAAACGATTCTCATCCGAAAGGTTTAGGGAAGAGAAAATCATTTTCTTTTTCTAGCATATTTTTCATATATGGGGTTATTCATATATATATATATATATATATATAATCATCCGTTACATTTGCTTCCTTGTAACTTGTCATTCTGGATTTTCCATTTCCAATTTATGTTTAAAGGAGAAAAATAACTCAAATCTTTCTCTATTATTTTTGCAAATCAAAGTTTTTCATGTAAAACTGTTTGTTTTATAATAAGAAACCACATCCCAAAATCCAAGGAGGCCTTTTCCTTGCAGATTTCAGGTGTGCATTGGAGGCGGAATGTGGCCTTTTCCATTTTCAAAACGATGACCAGAATTTCATGTAAATAACTCCACTTAGTGTGAGAGAAGAACTGGTTTAGACTTTATTTTTGTTCTGGTGGGCACAGTCGGACAAAGTTTAATAATTTGTGAGGGCAACTTCTTCTACGCTACCTGCTTTTGTATTTTTGTTATATTTATTTGATATTTTGTTCTTAAAAAACTATGCATAAAAGTAATTTTAGAATCTAAGAGAATGCTGGAAAAAAGAAAAAACTGATACATTTTGGTACCAAAATGAAATAACAACTACTGATGATGAGATTAGGCAGAAGTGGAATTATGGTTCTTCTCAAGAAGCAAATCATCTCAGGTACAAAGAGTCGGAGCTCTCTTGGCTGAGATGTTGTTGACTCAAAACTGGCATTCAGGTCATGAGTTCGATACCAGCGGTGTGCGTGTAGGGTAGGGTCTTTCCAAACCCAAGGTTGCCGATATATAATGGTGTTCCTTCACCTGGTGAGGAATGCAGCTAGGGATAACTCAATATATTCCCTCCTGGTAAGCCAAAAAAGGAAAGGAGAAAAAAGAGAAATGATATGCTTTCCATTGACTTGATTTCATTAATAATTTATTATATATCATTGGGGTTAGATAAACCCCTACCAGATACACAAGCTCCCTTGTGTTGAACTTGTGCCTTCAAGCCAAAGGTTCTTTTAAGTTTGACCCTATATATTTACACACACACACACACACACACACACACATATATATATATATATATACACACACTACATATATATATGTACACACATACATACATACATATAGAGAGAGAGATTGTTGTCAATAAACTAAACTAATTGAGGAAAGATATATTCTCACTGTTAAGTCAACCCTGTAGAATTGATAGTCGTGGCTCTTTTTGCAGAATATGTGTGTATTTATACATCCATACATACATGAATCATACACACACACACACACACACACACACACACATATATATATATATATATATATTATAGGTAGATAGATACAGATATAGATATGTTTTTGTCAATAAACTCATTCAAAAAGGATATATCCCCACTTTCAGGTGGTGAGAGTCGATGTCCTAATCCTAACGATTCATGGTTCATGAAAGATTTACATGAGAGAAAGATTCATTTGCTCACACAATCTTTTTCACCTGTATTGACAAGTTCTTTGGATTCTCACAATTGACTAAATTAGACTCTCTTGCGAAGGCTGCAAAAACCGAAACAACAGCCAGCATTTTCTCATTGGTAACTTCATCTTTACAATGGAAAGAATTTGCCTTGAATTCATGGTGACGCCTATCTTAATTGCCACAGCCACATCTGGTTCACCTTTGAAGTAGATTTTGGGTTCTGAACCTTTGAGAATCCAAATCTATCCTACCACAACCCGAAGGCATTTTTTTGGAACCAACTTCAAAGCCGAACCAAACGTGCCTAGCGGGTCGTGGCGAAGATATCTCCCCATCTTCATGCATCAAGGGCTATTTTAACCAAGTCAATTTAAAGACAAGTATGTATTGGAAATATAATATAAAGGGAAGGGTTATATCCCCTGAGCCTACATCAAAGTTTAATTTATCCAATTCAATGCCTGCTGTGGCACTAAACATATTCACATATACGTAAGTGTATGTATGTACACACATATGTATATGCATACACATACATATGTACATGTATATAGCATTTTTGAAAAAGTTCAGGTTGAGCAAACGTCTGATCGAGATAGTTTATAAGTTGTTTCCACATTCCTCAGAAATAGGAATCACTCTTCAAAGTAGATTAATGTATTTACTTTAGTTCTACCACATCAACTGCACAACCTTCTGGAAGACTGGCGTATGGCTTTCCAACTAGAGATGGCAACCGCCACCTGCATCAGGTTCTCAACCCGGTTGCGCTGGGTTGAGAACCCCGCTTACGTAGGTCCCGCTCATGTAGCATTCAGGTTGGGGCGGGTAGGGGCAGGTTTACTGCAGTGTGGTGCGGGTTCTGGATCCAATCTGCAGTCCGAATCAGGTTCACTCAGAGAATTTTGTGTGCTTCGGGTTCCAGTTGGGTGCAAATCTACCTCAACCGGAAACATCCCTATGAGGGTTTCAATCTCTCAATTCCTTTCAATATGAAGCACCTCCAAGGGGTCCGATCTCTCAGTTCCTTTAAATCGTAGGGCAGACTCACAAAACCTCTGCATGCTCGGTCTACTACAGACTATAGGACAGGTATCCAAAGGTTACCTACTAGAAGGGTGCACCCCATGGGAGTAGCGGTAGGGTGTCTGCTATATTCCTTCATTCGTTGTGCTTATGTGCCATTCGTCTTTGTCCCCTGGGGGCTAGACCCACTTTCCACATACACATGACCATTACAGTACATCGAAGTTGATAACATTTCTACATCTTGAGACAATCTTGGGCTAAATATGTTTAATGAATATATGCAGTATATTGAAGTGCTTGTATCTTTGTTATTCTGTAATTGATGGATGTATCAATTGGTCGTTTATGGAACAAAGGTTGCAAAGAACTATCCTCCAAGGTAGGGCCTCCTTATCCTTTAAACTTGACCACCAATATGGAAAACCTTATCTAAAATTTGTTAAGATGGCAAGCTTATTAGATGTAAATGCTGCTTGAGCCGAGAGATGCACGTTCGGACTCTGGTAGGTTTTACAGGAAATGCAGCATTGGCTTTGTGAACATAAAAACACAGTTCAACGCGGCCACATTCCATCATCAAAACCTGGATTATCTTGACCCAAGAAAAGTAATCCCAGGATTAGCATATGAGTTTTCTTGTAGCAAGTACACATTCCTACTAGCTTCTGGGGTGGTCATGTCTGGTGTTCAAGAGAATCACACTCAATGCCCAAAACACACAAAGACACACAGAGAGAGAGAGACTATTCTGGATCATATGAAAAGGAAGTCCGTATATACTGGAGTCTTGATTTTTACTGATTAAATTTCTGCAAATGGCATTTACCACATTTATGTGTAAAGAATGGCTAATAACAACAATGAAGATAGTATATTCCAAGTATACCACAGCCGACTGACTAACAAAATCTGCACAATTTCAACTGGCGACAATGAGAACAACAAAAGAAACCAAAACCAACTGATCTCTTTTAGTCGGTTCGTCTATGAGCATACCTCTGGATGAATTACCTTGAAGAGGAAAACGAACAGATCATTCTGGTGATGTCACCCAGGATCAGGAAACTGAAAAGTTGTGGCCTGTTAATCAATAGCAATGATGAGGAAACCAACTGAGATATACATGAGGAAGATTGGGTACAGCGCAAGAGCTTTCCTTCTGGGGGAGACGGCAGTGCTCATGAAAGGATAAGCAGCCCATGAGCTCCATGCCAATGTTATCGTCACGACTATCATTTTAAGTATCACATTGTCCTTCAACATGCATAAAAAAGCTCCAACATCCAGGGGGAAGAGACAATATCCCAAAAGGCTGAGACTTTGAAAGAAGATGATATGCCCACCCTGAATAAGAACAGATAGTTTACAACAACAACTAATTATCAGATATATGAGGAGGAATTCTAGCCTGGTAATTCATAACGACATGAAAACATGACTCATTATAATAGATAGAGATAAACTTACCAGAAGAAGTACATTAAGTGTTAAAATAACGGCCCCAGCAGCAAGAACCCCGAAAGCAACAGCAAACACCTCAGACTGTCAAGATAAATAGCAGTCATTTTCTTAAGATGGGCACTTTAAATTTAAGAATAGCAGGGGGAGAAACCTCAAGGAAGTTAAGAACCAACATTAGCTCTCACTAACATCAGTTCTGAACAACAATCAGTGACCCATACCAAAAAAAATGGAGAGGAACAGAACATTGGCACATAAAGAGGCATCCAATGCACCCATTAAAGGAAAGTGGGGAGTGACAGTTTTATGAAGCAAACCAAAAACAAGAAATTTCAGGATTAAAAAAAATCAACAAGAACCCAGGCAATGAGTGGGGAAAGTTAACATGAATGCATCTATGCAAAGATCGAAAACTCAAACAGTGAATGAAGCCTGACTGAAAAACCTGCAACATCTTTTATAAATCAGATCAAACTATTAAAATATGCCCCTACTAAAATAAAAATGTATTAAATATATCAATCATCTGATGTTTTCCTATCATATCCAAAATGAAATGCCATGTCGTGTATCATAGCTTTCAACTTTCCAAAGCTAATCAAACATTAAATCCACCATTCAAATGGCCAATGGTACAAAACTATCTGACATGAACACTTCTAACAGGGTGATACACCCATGAATACTCTAACACTGGACTCTCACACTTCCTCCCCTGACTATTTTAACATTTTTTTAACTAAAAGTTCTAATTTGAGATAATTTAGTAATACATCATAAGGACATTTAGATTAAATATTGACCAAATATCACTTTGTTAGTAAATAATAGCTTACAAAAACAAAGGATTTTGGTACGAGATATAACTCAATTATATAAAATATATACAGTTTTACATACAGATTGTTGTGTCTCTGCACCCACAACTTTTGACATTGTTATATTCCAAACCTCCAATCCTTGTGATTAGGTAGAATAACAAGGTAATTCATTCCGAGATAGTGTTCTGTATAACGTTTCCTCAACAGCTAGCTAAAGCTAACCATCATCAGGAGGAGTTGCCTCGCTAGCTTTTATGTGAAAAACATATAGATCCTCAAATGACTTAAAAGCAAGATTTCAACTTTATCTTCTATCTCCACCTCCCTAGTCAATGTCTTCTAGTTTATCCAGGACCATTCTTGCAATCACCATTCACAACAATCATGAGGCAAAGCATTAGATAGTATTAAATTATTGCATCAACAAGCCACAATGAAGCACTGACGAGGACAGCAATTAGGAGGATCAGCACTACACCTATAATAAGCAATATACTTCAATGGACAAATGAAACATCAGGAAATAATTCACAAGGCCAGGAATAAGGAAGATGTAGAGTACAGCTATAGATAACCGTATGGTTGAGGAATGACCTTTATTACTCATTGACTGATAATAAGGAAACTAGTTTGTCCTAAGCCCTTTGACCCAATGATAGATAGCTCTGCTTTGTCTCAGCATGTCTTACAAATACAAATGTACATTTTCTGCCATATGAATAAACATTTTGTGCTTTTGCTTGTAGATTTCAATATCACTAATTCCTATGCATTTTTCTGTTAACATTGAAATAGTTCAAGAGCATAATGGAGTTTGCTTTAGTTTCACCAGCAACGAAATGGCTCTGAAGGTATTACGCCACAAATTTTGTGTTGTTTTGTTGATGAGACAATCATGAATGTCGATGAAACTTTCTCCTCAGTTATGGTTCTCTTCTTACAACACTCTGCAGGAAACCTTCCATTTAGTTGATGGTATTTGAGAACTAAACCATACAACCTCAAATGAAATGTACAAGACAAGAGGAAGATCCATTGCCTCTTACATCCTTCCAAGAACAAGAGCACATTTGCATGAAGCAGTCTTGTTTCAAAACTTTTAACAGAAAACAATCATAACAATGACAGTTACACTATGTCTAAACAACTGCGAGCACACACACACACATATATATGTGTGTATGTAAGTATATAATTTGTAAAGAACATACTCTTTTTTTAGGTTTGACCTGATGACTCTCAAGTACCAGATACTTCCTCAAATGGAAAGTGAGGATGACACTTCCTTAGCATGATAAGCCATCATCTTTACACTTCTAGGAAATCCTTGAAACATGACAAGGAAGGTGTTCAAGTTTTGAGGTTAGGTAGAGAGATATTTTTCTTGATGGAAGCTTCTTTTGACAGGGAAGGTGCTAAGTTGTTGGTTGATTCGTCAAACAAGAAAGTCCATTCTATCAGGTGGGAAAGGCCCAACCTGTACTAAGAAAGACAACTGACTAATGGATATAGGTGTTGTACTCAAGGTTTCTGAGCATTAACACAGGATCATTCTTCATAGCTACATCAGAACAATGTCACACAGACACCTCTAAGAGGTGGGGTGTCGGCATCGACACGGGTGCAACACTCATACCATCACCATGTCGGTGCGGCACCGACACGGTGTCGTGTATTGTCGACACGGTTAACGTGTTGACCCAATATTTAGGTGCGGTCAACGTGTCTGAGGTCACATTCGTCCAGTTTTTAGGTTAGATCTTTAAAAAGCTCGGCTGCTTCTGAAACTCATTTCTCATAGAAATTTCTCTCTCCCTTCTCTGTGTTGTGGCTGCCCCTCGACCCTCACCTCACTCTTGTTCATGCTGTGCTGCGGCTGCCCATCGACCCTCACCTCACTCTTGTTCATGTTGTGCTGTGGCTAGCCCTCGACCCTCACCTCACTCTTGTTCATGTTGTGCTACGGCTACCCCTCGACCCTCACTGTGTTGTGGCTGCCCCTCGACCCTCGCTGGGTTGCAGCTGCCCCTCAACCCTCACCTCACTCTTGTTCACGTTGTGATGCGGCTGCCCCTCGACCCTCACCTCACTCTTGTTCACGCTGTGTTGCGGTTGCCCCTGAACTCTCACTCTTATCAAGGCTCAATGGCTCACTCTTGTTCATGCTCAACGGGGTATGCCCATAGTTATATTCATTTGTTGTTTCCTGTTAAATTTCTTTATCCATTCTCCATGAGCATGATATATTCTTCAAAATTTGTCAATTGTATAATGGTTGCCTATAGTTATATTCATTTGTTGTATTTCGATATGTATCGTCAATTAATGTTGCTTTTTAAATTAGTTTGCTGCATAAAATAAAACTATAAAAGCATTTTTTTATCCTACTGGTTGACTCATATTCTAATTGCTTATTGTATTAAGCCTTCTGGTTACTGGTATATCAATGTTATGACTATGACTGACTCCATCTCCTATTTGTTGTTTTTGATATTTTGTTTTTCGATGAGATTGTGAAATTGTGAATTGAGTTGATCCTAAAAATGACCGATAATAGAAAAGGAAAAGGAGTATCAATTGGTACTGGCCCTACAGTGAGTTCTGGTGGAAGTGTTCCTTCAAGTTTAGGATCAACAACAAAAGTTACAAAACCTTCAATTTAAACTCCTCGTGATGATGCACCATTGTGGATATATGTACAAAGGGGAAAATCATACGAAGGTGGTGGAGGTAATACACATTTTATGTATAAATTTTGTAACATTAGTTTTACAAGATCGTATACCAGAGTAAAGGCATATATTTTAAAATTATCAAAACATGGTATAGTATTTACAAAGACAATTAATGAAAAAGAAAGATGAATATGAAAAGAAGAACAAAATGGAGTGAGAAAGGAACAAATATTCCATTATTTGGTGGATACAAAGAAGATGTAGAAAAGAAAATAAAGTTAATGCAAAGTGAGTTTAAAGGTTTTAAAGGAGGAGCAATTAAAAAATCGTTTAATGTAGTTGGAAGGGAGGAGATGGATAGAAAGGTTGGAAGAATTTTCTTTTCAAGTTCACTTCCTTTTAATGTAGCAAGAAATCCATATTGGAAAGATCTTGTCACTTCATTGACTAATTGTAATTTACATGGTTATGTTCCTCCAAGTTCTAAAAAATTGCGAACCATGATTCTTAAAGAAGAAAAAAACCAATATTGAGAGACTTTTAGAACATAAGAAGTTTTCATGGAAAACTAATGGTGTTTCTATTGTTTCTTATGGATACAGTGATATTCAAAGGCATCGACTCATTAATTTCATTCCTTAATCAATTAGTGAGCCAATATTTTTGAAGTCTGTTGATGCATCTGAAGAAATTAAAATTGCTGGCTACTTGGAAAATTTATTTGTAGAAATTATTAAGAGTATTGGAATATTTATTTGTAGAGGTTATTAAGAGTGTTGGATCAGATAATGTTGTACAAATAATCACTGATAATGCAACTAATTGTAAAAGTGTAGGGGTAAGTTTGAAAGGTGATACATTTTTTGGACACCTTGTGTAGCTCACAATTTAAATTTGGCTCTTTCTCGTATATGTAAGCCATGAGAAGATAAAGATAATCTTCGTGCATATGAATTGTATTCATGGATTGAAGATATGGCAGCAGATTATACAAAGATAAAGAATTTGATAATGAATCACCATTTAATTTCAGTAATATTCAATAAACATTCTCATTTAAAGTTGTTGAAGGTTGCAGAAACACGTTTTGCTTCTTTGATTGTGATGGTAAAAAGATTCAACACAATCAAGACATCATTGGTTCAGATGGTTACTGATCCAAGCTAGGATTCATACTGTGGTAACAAGGTTGAAGATCATGCAAGGGCTCATGCAGTTAAGACTATTATTCTTAATGATTTATGGTGGGACAATGTATCATATTTTCTTGAATTCACAGAGCTTATTTGGGAGATGTTGAGAGAAGTTGATAAAGATGAACCAATGCTTCATAAAGTTTATGAAATGTGGGATACCATGATTGAAAAAGTTGAGTCAATAATTTTGAAGCACGAGGGAAAAGAACTTCATGAGACATTATCGTTTTATGATCATATTCATTCTATATTAGTTTCAAGATGGGACAAAAGCAACACTCCCTTGCATTGTTTAGCACATTATTTAAATCCAAGATATTATGAGAAGAAATGGTTGTATGAGAGCATTGGGCGTAGTCCTCCTAATCAAGATCCTGAAATAGCAAAGAATAGGCAAATGTGTTTAGGAAGGATTTATCGTGACTCATACCTACTTAGGCAAGTAAATTCTGAATATGGAAAGTTTTCTTGTGCCAGACTTGATTCACTAGAAGCAAGGGATTATCAAGATCCACTAGATTGGTGGGCATGTTATGGATTTGAGATGCCTCTTCTTCAAAAGCTTACATCAAAATTATTATCTCAACCTGCTACTTCGTCTTGTTGTGAAAGTAATTGGAGTACATATTCTCAAATCACAATATCAAAAGGAACAATCTCTCAAGTAGTCGTGCCGAAGACTTGGTTTATGTCCATTTAAATCTAAGATTGGTTTCATGATCTATTGTTGTGTACAGGTAAAAATTACTAATCTTTCAAAATAGTTTTCTTTTCTATTAATTATGATGATTATATTTGATCTTTTCTTGTTATTTATTTGAATATATTACAGTGAAGGAGCATCAAAATATTGAGATAGAAACCCGAAGGAATATCACTTAGATGACAACCAAGATTTTCATACTCTTAATATGGAACTCACTTATCCAATAGTCCCTTCCATTGATAATATTGTTGATAGTGAAGATCTAATAATTTATCAGGTACATGTTCATTTCATTTATCAAACATTAATATTATTCATAGTTGATAATATTGTTGATATGCAATTCCTGATTTTCTTTTGATTGATTTGTGTATTATGATGGAATTAGTAGTTGTTTACTTGTTTTGCTTTAATATAAAGTTGTGTACTTACTATTGTTGTCATATACTTATGTTAATTGATGTCTCACTTGTTCTAGTTTGAATATTATATATATATAATATTATATACCTTAGCCGTGTCGCCGCACCCAAAATTTTTTAAATTTGCCGCACCCGCACCCGTGTGACATAGCATGAGATAGAAAGCTCTGACAGTCTCATTGCTCATCTCTGCTTCAGGCTGTATTACTCAAATCCAGTGGATCCTGTCATCGTGATGCTTGGATGACAACAGAAAGAAATATGATGGAAGTACTAAGCTACAAGTGTTTGAGAAAATATACGAGACAAGCACCATTTGCTATGTCACAAGGGCGAGGATGCCAGTGTGGACACGGGTGTGATACAAGATATGGCATTTTCAAAAATCATGGTGCAGGGACACAGCAACTTTTCGGAGAAGGGTAGCCCAAGCCCACTCTGCGGTAAGGCCAGGCCGATCATATAAACTTATGCATATTATGTTATATAATTGAAAAGATCTCATAAATTATAACAAAAGCTTAATTTTCCTAAGTTGCTATTCACTAATAAGTAATACTCTGTCAATATTCTATAAAGCGTTCCTGCAAGATATCACTGAACTATATGTAAGTTAGAATATTTTTGTTAAAACGTATTTAAAAGTTAGTCCCGAGTTAGGAAGTGCGAGCATCGAGTGTTGGAAATGGGTGACGCACCCTTTAGAAGAAGAGACATTTCTCGGCAACTTCATTGACAAGAGCTATGATGTCAAATAAAAAGAATCACCCATTGTTGGTGAAATTTCCTAATGTATATTTAGACACACACAAAAAAAGAACAGATAAATATAGTGTGTGAATTTAGTTGCAATCGTGAAGAGGACCTTAACATTTACGATCCTAAAGAGAAAACTCTACAGTAAATCTCCATGATCTATAGGAATGGATGTCACAGGCGGGAAGGAAAAACTCTACAGTGGGGATAACCAATAATCAGAAAGCGCGTTGTTTAATCAATACATCCAAAAAATACCAAGTCCATGCTTCAAAATTGCAAACTATATTTAAACAATAGCGACTCAAAGTGAAAAAGAAGCAAAAAAACAGACACAAGGAGAACCCAAACTGAACAACAAAAATGTAAAGGAGCGTAATACCTTCTTCACAGATGCCGACCACGACAACGTGAGTCCGAGGAATATAATGAAGAAGAAAGGCCCCCAAAGATCCCAATCCCTCAATGCCTTGCCTGGATCTTCGCGGTGCGGATTCGGGAACACCACGAGCTTCAGATTGCTCACGATCCTCGTCAGATCCCGCTTCACCGTGTCCCAGACGGGCTCCGTCAGCGTGTTGGGAGCAGGTCCGAACCCGCTCGACGATATGTTCTGCTTCGAAGTCCCATTGGCATTCGTCTCAGGTACAGGCGGAACGGGAGCCGGGGGATTCTGGAACGTCGGGGGAATCGACGACGGAATGAAGGGAGACGAGGACACCGGGATGGAGACCCTCGGCGGGCTTGGCGGCCGGGCGGCAGGGACCGAAACCGGCCCGTGGAGGCTTGCCGATTGTACGCTCTGGTGGATCAGATTCTCGATCTCGTCGATATCCGATTGCGAAGAAGAGTGGAGAGGAATAGTGTCGTTGTGGGACATCTTCACTCCTACGTCGATAAAATCTCAGATTTCGCGATCGATGGAGAGATGGAAAATGAGGAAGTTGTTGAAGAAATAAACCCAAATTCTTCACCTGACGAAGAGTTCCTCAATGGCTCGAATTACAGGAACGACGAGAGGGATCCTGGATCTTAGCGAATTGGAGAAACCCTGAACCTAGCTTTCCTGATCATGGAGAGAGAGAGAGAGAGAGAGAGAGAGAGAGACGAGGGCGAATTAACAATCTACAAACTTGGCGATAAAATCGAAGAGGGGAAGATGTCGTTACGAACGATGTGGAGACAAGATATCGTTACAAACGACGTAGAACGACTCGAGGTACAATCGACCCAGCAACTGAGTCGGTCTTGGCACCATATCTGGATCCGGGTTAACGGGAACGTTTCAGTTTCCTGAAAACGAGAACTGAACTGAATCCGAGCGACCACATTTCTAGTTGGCAACACTCTGTCTATTAAAAGAAAAAACAAAAAAATATATAAAGGCTCAAAATTTGTAAAAAAAAAACTTAAAGCAAAGACCCGATCTGAGATGGTTTGAATCGTCATTTATGGTTCGGGTCTGGTTCTAGTTTCATAAAAGGAGGAGCTGTAACCGAGACGTAATTTGAGTGGCTTGAGTACCTCATTAAAGAGTATCAACATGGACGAATAAGCATAATAATATGATATGTGCGTGGTGGTAGTGTCTTGTTAAATACTTTTATGGATCAAACCGCAACATAATTTCAGGGAATAAAGTGCATACGCTTCTTCTCCTCCCTTGTTAAGTGTCGCTTTTCTCATCCACCCTACATCGTTACCTTCGCCTTGTGAGTCTACCGCCAGTCAAGTGAGTGAATGCGTTGTTTTGTTAAATACAATTTTACAAAAACAAATGGATTGTTCTTGACGTCAAAAAGCAATTTTGTATTTCCAAAAATACCCTTGCACTTAAGAGTATTAAGGATATTTTAAACATTTTAATAAGTTTAATGTCCTTAATATTGTAATATTGATTTTTTCCACTAATGTAAATGTATATCGTAGTCAAGTTTAACCCTGCAGACACCTTAATTAGCAGATGAGTCGTTTTATGGCTAAAGCTTTCTTTCCACACGAGCAGTTTTATATGGCGCAAGGCTAAGTATCGAGCAAGGATGCCACCTGATTTAAAAGTTATGGATGTGAGTAATATCGTTAATTATGTTGATCTTATCAACGTAGTTTCTAACAATAAAAGTTTATGTTACCTTTCAACAGGTAGCTGCAGTTGAACAAGACAGACAACATCGCATCTCCTTCATCCATCTATCCCTCAATGCAACAATTTCTCTTCCATAGTCCTCAACTTCTCTTTCGGTGCGTAGTCTCGTTTCCGCTGGATTGAACAGTGGAGACTTCAATTAAAAGTACCTTATACTTTTATACTTTACATTTAATTCATCATGTATATTAAATATAAAGTAATTCAAATCTCTATTTTTCATCTTAAAGATTGAATATTAAAAATATTTATATAAAATTATGCAACCAAAGACATTATACATTTAGTACTACCTCTAAGAGAAAGAGTAAAAAAAGAGATACATAAATAGATCACATCTTCCTTTTGCATCTATCCCTATACAACAATGAGCCAACAGCTTCTTCCATAGTCCTCAACTTTATCATGTGACTAAAACATATATATCATACACTCTTTTTCTTATACACATGTTTGTGTTTGTGTATGTAAATAGTATTTAGACATGAAAAGAGTATATGCGTCATACATTATATATAGATATATAATATAATTCAATATAGAGAGTATATTATTTGATTGCTTTTTGTTTAAAAATTGCAAACTATAAAAGTTAAAGTTCTTGATAGATTTATACGGATCTTAATTTGAGGGATTTCTTAAAGCCACTTCTTCGTTGTTTCTACTGGTTGCCCATAATCATCTATGACTAATTTTGTTTCCTGTAGGTTGGTTTTGGAACTTTTATTCTCTTTTTCTTTTTAGCAACTGCGTATTTGCTAATGGAATGTGGTGGTTCTCTCTGCTCTGTTTTCGGTTATTTTGTTAATGGAGGGTTGGGACTCTCTGGATTGTTTTTTTATTGTTGAAGAGCATTTAGTGAGCATAATTTTGGCATTGCAAAGTTTCAAGGTAAAGTGATCTTTGATAGACCAACTACCATAAACTGCATGCCAATTCACCGGCTAAAACAAACCTATAGATCGAATTCATCCATGGCTTCCTCCAATTATTTTGTTTTCAACAATGGAGAAAATTATGAATGACAGGACCTTTCTCATAAGAGTTAGAAGGATGAAAGATGCAAATTCTTTTGTAGTCTAAATTCACCTGGTAAGTGTGTGTTATAACTTGACTAATGTTGTTTTCTTTAGAAGAATCATGTAATGATACAACAACAACAACCAAGCTTTTTTTCATACTAGATAGGGTCGGCTACATGGATTCTTCGTTTTCACATAACCCTATTATGTGTTCCTTTGATCATCTTTCTACGTATCCAAAGCATCTTAAATGACTTTTCCTTATTTTATCTTCTATTAGTGTCACTCCCAATTTGTTTCTAATAATCTCATTATGTATACGGTCTTTCCTTTTTTGACTACTCATCCATCTCAACATAAATGAAGATGCAGAGAGATACTAATTAAGAAAACAACATAAGTCAAGTTATGACACACTTACCAGGTGAATTTAGACTACAAAATAATTTCCATCTTCCATCCTTCTAACTCTTATGAGAAAGGTCCCATCATTCATAATTTTCTCTATTGTTGGCTGAAATAAGGACAAGTAGAAAGTCGAAACAAAATGCAGAAATACTAATTAAGAAAAAACTAAGAATGACCCTTTTATCAAAGAGAAACATTTAAGTATTGAATGAACGAAGGCAAGCTTTCCTTCATCACATTTAGACACTTGTTGAGTGTATGTTTTTTTCCAATTAGATGCCCACACATTCTTTGATCATATTAGTAACAGTTCATATGAACTTTTATGTTATGCTTTCTTTTTGATCATTTAATAAAGATTCTATAGCTATAATAAAAAAATCTTATATTAACAAAAAGTCTAACAAGCCATAAAAGCTAACATGTTTTCCTAAGGAATAATGAAGCATTTATCTATGTAAAAAAATGTTCAACATCCACTGCATATATGTTCATTGCCAGTTTAAGTGAAAAGGAAACATGCTCATTACAACTATATATTAGATATCTGTGATATGAATCTGAATTATAAAAAGCAAGCTCCCATGCTTTTTTATGCCATTCGATGAATGGTTTGATAGGAGCCTTTGGCATGGGGTATCCGTGACCTCTGTTATGTGAATATGAGCCATATTTTTACAGTTTTTTTATTCTACAAAGTCAAGATAATCACTCTATGTGTATCTAATCAGAGAAAAAAGCCGGATATCAGAGTCAAATTGATGACCGTCACATTACAAATGTGATGCTCTAACCTCTAAGCCAAGATGGCTCAACTTACCGGGCACTCTACACACTGCCCGTCACACTATGAGAGCTTCCATACCATAGCTCATAATACTCGTATATTAGCTCGAGGCATTTCCTCTACCCCTTCTTAGATTGCCTATTTCGTGTACCACTCCAACGGCCGAACAACCCAACCCTTGGGATGCATTAACACCCCAAGAAGAGGTGTTTGGCTTGCCATTTTGAAGATCCAATACTAGCTCTTGTAGTGTCAAATTTCAAGTTTGTAAAAGAGACATTTTAAGGATAAAATGGGGCCTAATGTGACCCTTCAATCACAAACACCACTTATGGTTGTGTAACCAAGTCCTTATGTGAAACTCCTTGGCACCTAGTACTTTTGGGACTCTACTCTAGATAAGAGCACTCTTTGCTTTCGTACTTAATAAGAGTCATGTATATGAGTTAAAAGCATTTCATGGTTTTCTGTTATCAATACAACTTACATTGCTTACTCCCAATCGACCCTTCCCAATCATCAACCTTAAGTTTTTGCTTAACTATACATCCTTGGTGAAAGGCTTGATTGGTCGAGCTCAACTTAGCGCTGGTCATGAGTTTCGAGTCATTGGGTGATTCCAATGTTGGGACATGATAACTTTGGTATCGAAGTCAGTTTGACTCGAAGTATCGTGAGTAGGTATGGGACACCCTCCTTGCATTGATACTAGAAAAGTAATTAATCATCATTGACATTTCCTACATTGACGCTATGACCACTGACATTGAGATAGTTGGTAACTCCATTCATCATAGAAAGGAGAAACCAAAAGCTATACAAATGATTGACACTATTGAAATGATGTTAAGTATTTTGCTTAACATCGGCGTGTGGCTTACCAAGATAAAAAAACTTATAGTGTATCTTTATATTGCTATTGTACGTGTTGCAGAAGGATTCAAACAATTGATGAGAAAAATTCATTCCAGAGTAAAAGACATTAACAAGTGCATGAATGTTTGCTAGCATACTTGCAATTTTGCTAGTGAACACATGTACTTCGAGAAGTACCTCTACGAGATAGAGACTGCTATATTGACCCGAATGTAAAGACTTGAGGAGAGAATTGCTATGAAACTCTAGAGAGACAAACTTCAAAGGACTCTCAAGCTGAGATGTTGACTCGACTAGAGGGAGTTGAGAGTCGGTTGGCTAATGACAATAATCATGGGTATGACAGGAGAGTAAAATGCCCTCGATGCATCAAGGTTCATGAACCTAAGGCTTTTGTTGGTGATCGTGATATGTAGGTGTTGAAAAAATTCATGTACTAGATGAAACTCTACTTGAAAGCTAGTGACTATGAGGACAATAAACTTAAATTAACTGTAGTTGTGATGCTCCTAAAAGACGATATTATGTTGTGGTGATGGTGCATTTTAGATGGTGTTGTTGAAGGGTAATGCCACATACATACTTGGGATGAATTCAAATAGGTATTCATGAGCACTTTTTTCCGCACTACACTAAAGTCATTACAAAGAGAAAGCTTGACATGCTGAAACACTTTGAACCTAGAACTATATCAAGGAATATCATACATTGATGTTAAGCATCTAGACCATAAAACCAAAAGATATGATTTTTAAATTTCTCAATGGGTTACAACCTTGGGTAGAATAATAGTAGAACTGTGTGAACCCCAAGACTCTCTCAGAAACTATCATGATTGCAGAACAACTTACTCATAATTGCCAAAGTGATGATGGCAAGAAATCCTCTAATAAAAAAGTCATGATAAGAAGGACGATAAGTCTAAAGATCATCGAGAAAAATAGGGTAATAAGGTGGCTCAAACTTTAGACCATCACAAAGACAAAGATAATAACAACAAGCATCATAAGAAAGGTGACAAAGGAAAAAGGAGTTTCAAGAAAAATGTTGGTATTATGGTGAACCACATTACTTGGTAGAACACCAATACAAGAATGATGACTTTGTGCACACTTACAATGTTGTGCAGAAGATGGAGCCTTCAAAGAAAGAATTAAGAGTACTAAACACAATGAAGTTCAATGGTCGAGTCTCCTTGTCCAACACACACAAATGGACTAATGTACCTAGATGTGATGCTGAATGGAAAATTTGCTACAACACTAACAGGATAAGTTACTACAAACAATTTTATATGCCTTGAAGAGGCAAGGCATTTCTGGTTGCGAGTTATGTCAATGGATGGTTGAATGAAAGATATGAATTAAGAAACCAAATCCATTAAGAGAGAGGCATTGGATGTATTAATCAAGCTAGGAAGTTGGATGGGCATCACCAACTTCATTGTGAGTGATATGGATGATTAGAAGGTCATTCTAAGGTTAGAATTCTTGCACGACAATCAAATAAAGCTTCAAATCCACTCCAACATAATAGCTATTGTAGATAGTTTAACTCTTTGTATTGTCCAATTCAAATATGTTGGTGATGACAATGTGCGAGTTTGCTCAGCCCTATAGTTGAAGAAGATCTTGAAGCAAGGAGAAGACACATTCTTGATGACTTTATGGGAAGTTGAACAGGGAGTGCATGATAAGAAGGTGCCTCATGAGATGGATGTTGTACTACAGGAGTTTATAGAAGTCATACCCAACAAACTCTCAAGAAAACTACTCCCTCGATGGGAGGTAGATCATCATATAGAGTTACAGCCGGTGCTAAATCCCCTACTATGATTCTATATTATATGGCACCTTCTGAGTTAAAAGAGTTGTGAAGATAATTTGATAACATGCTAGTTTTGAAAATCATTCGACCCTCCAAAGCTTCTTTCGGTAAGCTAATATTATTTCAATACAAACATAACAGATCATAGAAACTTTGTGTAGACTATCAAGCCTTTAACAAAGTGATGGTTAAGAACAAGTACCTGCTACCTCTCATAGTAGACTTATTTGATCAATTAGGACAGGTCTGTATTCTTTCAAAACTGGATCTTTGATCAAGTTATTGGTAAGTGCGCATTGTAAATGGAGACGAGATAAAGACAACATGTATCATGCGATATGGAGTATATGAGTTCTTAGTCATGCCGTTTGGTTTTACAAATGCCCTACAATCTTCTTGACGCTAATGAATAAGATTTTATAGTTATTCTTGGATCAATTCATGGTGGCCTATTATGCTACAACATATTTGCCTCCTCCGTACTATATTCAAGGTATTACATAATAATGAGTTATATGTTAAGTGGAAGAAATGTTTATTTAGCAAACCAAATATTGAATTCTTAGGACATGTTATTGGTAATGAGAAACTCTAGATGAATGCAAAAAAGATTAAGGCAATTAAAGAGTGGGATCCTTCATTGAATCTGATAGAGCTTAGATTGTTCATGGGATTCACAAATTACCATAGACGTTATCGAGGGCTATATCGTTATAGCATCACCTCTCATGATCCTGCCAAAGAAGAGACTAGGATTGGACTAAGGATTGTTAGTATATGTTTGATCAATTGAAAATAGTTGTTGTAAGAGAGCTAGTTCTAAGGTTATCTCATCATACAAAATCATCTAAGGTACAAATGGATACCTCAAACTTCACCCTGGGTAGAGTGTTGATGCAAGAGGGTACTCCATCACCTTTGAGGTCGAAAGCTAACAACACGGAGCAAAGATATCCTATGCATGACAAGGAAATTAAGGTTATTGTGCACTATCTTTGTCTTTGGTGACACTACCTCATGCGAGCACCGTTTGTTGTGAAAACGGACAATATTGCCATAAGTTATTTTCATACACAAAAACACCCAACCACTAAGCAAGTAAGATGGCAATAGTTTCTAACTAAGTTTGACATAATTATTGAGTACAAGTAAGGAAAGTTAAACCCCGTTGCTAATGCATTAAGTCGAAAGTCAAACTTTATCATTGTAATTCAAGCTGACACTAGTAAACATTCCTATCAAATTTGGAGCAATCTTCTTGACCGCATTCGCACATGCTTGGAGAAGATGATATGACAAACCAACTTCAAGTACTGGTTGATGAAGGTAAAACTAGATGCTTATAGAAACATGACAAATTATTAATGACTAAAGGTGAATGTCAGCCTTGTAAAGACAATGTAAGAAAAGACATATTACAAGAATGTCACAATTTCCTGTAGACAGAACATCATAGGATGAAACAAATGCTCATTTTGATAGAGCAAGCTTATTATTGGTTTTAGATGGGATTTGACATAGAAACTTAGATGTAAATATATTTTATTTGTTAATAGGACAAGGTTGTTAACCAACATCCATCAAGATTATTAGAGCCTTTGTGGGTGTCTAAGCAACCGTAAGAAAGCATCTTGATGAACTTTATTCTAAATCTGTTAGGTCTAGTAGATGCCAATTTATCTTCATGGTGGGAGATAAATTATGGGGTGTTTATAGCATTCCCCATGAATTGCACAACTCAACATACCGCAAAACTCTTTGTGAAAAATATAGTTAAGTATTGAGGACTATCGGCTAGTATTATCATTGACAAGAATGCATATTTTTCAAGTAATTTTTGATGAGAAATCTTTCGTTTACTTGGTTTAGAATTATTTTTCACTATAAGTTGCTACCCCAAATAGATGGAACAGACGAATGCCTTGTTTGAGGATTATTTAAGACACTATGTGAGATTCCACCAAGATAATTGAATTGAATGGCTTGACATTACTCAATTCTCGTATAATTTATATCGCATGAGTCTATTGGGTAGAGCCTCTTTGAGATGACCACAAGACAACAATCGCAAACCACACACACTCTAACAGTACAATATGAAGGCAAGACCCCATTGCACACACCTTCTGCACCGATCTATAGGACCAGCAAGATATTGCACATGCTCTCCTTGCAAAGGCAACGAAGTGTATGAAGAAGTGGGCAAACATGAAGAAACACGTTGTCAAATTTGAGGTCGGTGAAGTTGTACTCAAAGCAAACACAAATCTTTTGTGAGCAGTATGTCTAACTAATATGTAAGTACGACGTGTCATTATACTATTGTGAAAAAGTTAAGAAATTGGGGTTACCAACTAGATATTCCAGACCATATCTATATACATCCTATCTTCTATATGAGTAACCTAAAGGCTTATTATGCTGATATGGAAGATGCATATTGCAACTAGCCAGTGCAAGTACCTACATCCTTTTGGATCCTAGGAGCTAAAGAAGTAGAGCAAATCTTTAATCATATAGAAGAAGTCATATCCTGTACTACCTGGTCAAGCTTAAGCGAGTTGGGAGAAGAAGTTAACGTTACACCAATTTCCAAAATAGATGTGAGAATACCATTTGTGTGTTGGTTTGCTATAGATGTCAATCGTTTAGGCGGAAGAGAATGTGATCCTTTGACCACAAACACTAATGATAGTTGTGTAACCAAGCCCCTACGTGGAAACCCACTAGCAACTCTAATACTTAGTTTGAGGTCATGTTCTAGACAGGGGGCACCATTTACTTTCGTACTTAATAAGAGTCATTCATATGATATATAAGCGTATTACGAGCCATGCACCTTTTCTACTATCAATCTTTCATTACTTTATTTAAAGTTTTCTTTGCTGACTCCCAATCAACCCTCCCCAATCATCCGTCTTAACTTCCACTGAATTGATACCTCCTTGGTAAAGACTTGCTTGGTCGAGTTCGACCTAGCATTGATCTTGAATTTTGAGTCATTGGGTAATTACAATGCTGGGACGTGACATTAAGGTGAAATGCTAAAATGGAGCCTTAGTACTTTACCAAGTTATAAAATTTTAAAAATTGTAAATTCAATCCTCCTAGATTTATGAGATGCAAAACTTTTACTCTTATAATCAAGTATTTCTAATGCTCATTTTTCAATGTATAATATGTCCAACCCATTCAATCTTTCTTTAGTTTGATTTCAAACGAGATTTTGCCAAATTTAGTTTTGAAAAAAATCTTTTAGTTAAAATAACACTTACTAGAATGGTTAGCAGAATTATAAAAGCAAGATAAGCATTTGGAAATTCATGGACTCTTTTTATTTAATTAAGTACATTTATTAGACTATTATCTTCTATTTGTATAATGTTTAATTTTTTATATTTGAAAATAAATCTAAACCATCATATCAGAGTGGTCATCATAAGAAACTTTTAAGTTCAAAGATAACTTGGTTAAGAGTAGGCAACTCACCTCTTCCGAGATAAATAAGGTAACTTTAGTAATTGGTAGGTAATCTTGATGCTTACTAACACATCTGCGCTGTTAACTGTTTTGGTACTACTTTAGTTGAGATGTATAAACAGAGATTCATCGGTGCGACTTAGGCTACTCACTTCCAACCGGTTCCTGGACCAGTTTTGTTCCGGTTGAAATCATTGGGCCTGTTCCGAACCGGTCATGTCTAGACAGGATTTACATCTCTTTCTGTTTTTCTCTGATTCCAGGATATTGAGAAGGCGCATCCAGAAATTTGTTTTAGGTGGGGGCAAATTTGGAGCAGGCTTTAAAATTTTCATTTTTTAAAAATTTGAATACTTGATTCAAAACTTTCCGAATTCCTGGTTTGGCAGTCGTCCTACCCTGCCACAATGTGGATCCGAAACTGTTGTTGAGGTTTCATGGGTTGTACACGACTCTAATTGGGTGTGTGTGTCACACACACACACACACACACACATATATATATATGTATCAGCCATCAAACCCAAAGTGGATAACCGAACTGAATTACTTGTCCTATTTGGTTTTGAAATCTAGAGATAATTTGGTTTTTGGTTAGTTCAGTTATTGAACCAAAGTGACCGATGCACACCGAGTGTTTTGATTTTGGTTTGGATAATTGATGCGTATTCAGTTGGTTCATAAAACGGTTGCACCCCCATGATGCAGGTGGAGAGCTCAATTTCCTAAGGGAGAGGGACTTTGTGCATGTGTTAGGCTTCGGCCTCCCATTATTTAAAAAAAAAAATTCACTTAATCCCCGGGTAACTTGGTGCATTAGTCAAGGGGTTGGCACATTAAGGAATACTGCAGGTCAAGAGTTCGAAACTCTGGGGTCTGTCCAATAGGGAATGGTGTAGCCCAGCTTGTCTACAAGAAGAGCCTCTTAATATAACATATTTACAAACTAGAATTAGATGATTCAAAAGATAATTGACTAATCAAATCATAAAGCATACTAGGTTTGACTTTTTTTATGTTTGAAAAGTTCTCTAAGCTATTTTATCGTTTTTACGACTAACCGCAGTACTCTTAATCTGACATGACCGAATAGTTGTCATGGCACTTATATTAGTTTATTAAGTTGATTGATTTTTATGGTTTAAAAAGTTTTCTAAACTACTTTGTGGTTTTTACCATTAATCTAATGACATTACTCTTAATCCGACGTGACCAAACAGTTGTCATATCAATTAATGTGTTATCTACTATATCAACATTTCCTTGTCATGTCATTTATTACATCGGCTGCAACTTTGATCCCACACTAATGTCACAGTAGCCACATCACTCCTTTTCATGTAATTTCAGATTAATGTGATAGATGGCCGAAACCACATTGTATCATAGAGCAAATTTTAAATTACATAGACCAAATCGATAAGCTTGCGGACCATAAAATACTTATATGAAGTTTTTCCAATTTTTTTTTTGTTTAACTTGTTTAAAGAATGTAGTTTCATAGACAAGTTGTTAGATCAACAGATGAATGGAACCCATGATCTACTGTCAAATAGACAATCCTAACCAGCACAATTGCGTTACACCATGCAGTTAAGCTCGTGGGTCGTGTTTCACTCGGTGGTGAGTAAATGAGATGAACACTATGAGGTTGCACGTTAAGCCTTACGAGCTTAAAATGAACACTATGTATTTATTAATGCCTGAAAATGCATGAGGTACGTGGTAGAAGATGAAGAGTTTTGAAATGGAATGGACATGTGGTTCGTGAAGGCTGAAGAAGGATTATGACGTCGAGTGTGCGAAGACAGGCTTATATGCTTGAGTAGATCTTATGGGTCATGAGATCAGTTGACGTATCCCAATCAGTATAGCAACGAAAAGAGTGGCATGTATAGAGAAGTGGAGAGCAATCAGGTCCAAAAAGCTCAACATATTATTTATCTTTTCTGTGAGAGTCTATAAATAGGCATGTGCAATCAAGAAAAGAGATCAATTAATGAATGATACCGTCTTTCTACTTTTACTTTTCCTATGAGATGTGACATAGCTTTTTGAGTACATTGAATGCCTATGTAACCCTCATCGGTAACCAAGATATGTACATCGAAATGAGCTCTAGAAGATGTCACGATATTACAAGTGACACAACTTGACCTTGCATGATATTAATTAGTGTATCAATTTTCACTTGATCATACATCAGGCTATCAAGGATGGATGCATGAAGTTTTCGAATAAGAAACTAGGGGTTGCTTCAAATCCGTTCCCACCTATACCTATTGTAATGGAAGATGGTCCTATATTATCATTATACACCATCATAGTGGAACCTAGACAACAAATTTGATTCACTCTAGGCAAAGGAGTTGATTATCATCATTTATGTCTCCGTCTCCTGACCAAACAAGATCAATACACAAGGTGTCTCAAGCTCGAGGACATGTTTAATGGAATCATAAGGTGAAACCTCAACAATGATATGGTATTCTTTGACGATTGTTATGCCATTGGGGCAGTTGATGAACTTGCATAACCAAAATAGTAAAAAGCTCTCACGTTCATCCCGAGTTACCTCTCTCGAATCCCACACATTGGCTTGTAAAAATCTCTTATATGAAAGGTTTTTGGAAATGAAAGGAAAATGAGAAGAAAAAATACCAAAAGAATGAAGTTTAGGACCATCAGAGGGCAAACCAAAATCTAAAAAATTGAAAAGAAGATTGAGGTCAGTAGGGAACACGACTCGAGATAGTTGTATAAGGTCAAAATTTCTCCACCTACATCAATTGGAAGCATGCATGACACTCATGTGATCCAATCATTGAATGTAGTCCTTGTAAGACCTTGGTAATGTGGAAAGGTCTTTAGGAAAACAATCATACTGTAATCACTTTGCATAGAGTGCAAGGGTTTTTAGGACTATCACCTCTTCCATAATTCTAAGGCCTTCTCTAGAAGACATGATAGGGTCAAGAAGGAAATAGTCAGAGTCAATTAGTTGGGGCATGTGGTAACTCGAGATCAGAATTTTAGAAAGAATAAGGTTGCTAGAAGCCACAGAAACATTGGTTGGGAAAGAGACTCAACACATTTTTTTCACAAGAAAGCTTGGGTACATAGGTAAAGTTAATAATTTTTCTAAAGAGGAAGATGTGAGAGTGGAAGACCCTCAATCACATTTTATAGTGGAAGAGACCATGTCCCTTTAATGTCAAATCGCATTATCTCACGTGGTTCTTCATTTCAAATTTCAAAATAGTGATTGGCTTAACGAGCCAATGGCACAATAACATATAACATTAAATGACATTTTTGTCAGTCTTCACAAATTCTTCAGAGAAACAAAAAGTAGAGAGCAAGAAAGTAAAAAAAACAAATTACACATACAGAGAAGATTGAACATTTTATATCAACCATTAATGATTAGAAATAATGACAAAATCATCATTGTGATATCCTCAACTCACATGCATGGCCTACATGACCTAGTCTAACATCCACTGTAGAACTGCCTTCGAATTTTTTCAGTATTCCTCGAGACTATTGTTATGTGGAGTGACGAATCAAGCATTCCTCTCGAGAGCTTCATGATTGAAAAACAAAGCATGTAGGTCTTATAATTCTTAAGTGAGCTATCAAGAAGTTGAAACTTTTGTATCTTGAGCAGTTGTTGCTTGAGATTGTAGAGAGTCAAGATCAGACTGCAATTAAGAAGCTTTGGTTTGTAATTCTAGTAGAAGAAGCATGTTCTCTTTTTCGTGAAGAGGAAAAAGGAGTTGATGAGCTTGAAAAGCCTCTAGAAGGAGTTTGTTGGTATACCAATGGACGTCTATGATGAGATTTAGGATTATGAGTAGTAGTGTACATCCCATAGTCGTCTTGATTTATAGTCTCAATTGACACTTTAGTCATCTTCATACAAATGGTTGTCCACCAAAAAAAAATTCTAGAGTCATCAAGATAAGAATACAAGTCAGAGAGTATAAAAGTAAGTTTTTCTTCTTGATGATTCTCGAGTAAGAGCTCTTTGATAGCTAGTAGGTCATGATGAAAACCTTATTAACCTGTTAGATAATGTGGGTAGTATGGTTGAATAACAATTGGATTAAATTGAGATGATCAAGAGGCACCAAAAAATAAGAACCAAGGAGAAAGGATTCTTAATAATCCAGTTCTATAGAGATCCTCTTTGAATTGTGGTTGAGCTAGAATCGGGGATGTGAAAATATGAAAGAAGAAAAGATATGTTTGTAGAGGTGACAAACTACAACCGAGTAATGATTTATAGTGGTGAAAATGATGTTTGAGGGATAAGACTTAAAGCAAGTCCCAACACATCTACTATAAGAGAGAAAAGTATGAAAACCTTAACTCAAGAAAGTAAAGTTAAATTCAAAATTAAAGAAACCATAATGGATCCTCTACAAGATAGGTAGGATTGTCATTCCAAAAGATTTCAAAAGTAAAATTGACCGAATAATAAACCATAGCCAAAAAGAAGAGTGAGTGACAACTTGATATTAGATATAATAGTATAAACATACCATGTGTATTCACCATTAATTTTGGTTTCACGGACTGGTATAACCACAATAACTCGAATATGGTGTTCATCATTCTTCACTAGTCGAACTCCCAAGTGACAACAGATAAAGTCATCTAAAGAGAGTTGTAATGAGTGTTTTGGGATATGAAAATCGCAACCTATTAAAGAGATAGAATCAACACCATTTATCGAAAGGCTATGATTGCTTGGACATCCAAGATAGTGGGAGACATTATTCCAAAAGAAAATTCGAAGCAGTTATGTCGAGAGATCAAGAAAGATAAGAAAGAGTAGAGGAGGTTGCCATCAAATTATATGATCAAGCTGAATAATAAATGAGGTCATGAACACTCTATTGGACATATATCACTATTTGTTTAATTTACATATAGTTAATTAGTTGTAGGCCAAGGATAAAGAAAGTTTGGGCATCATATTCAAAGGCAATTCCTCAATATAGAAGTCAAAAAGACTGAGTGTCAATTCAGAAGAAGTACAATATTTGAGGAAAAGCTATGAGAGTAGAGAGATAATTCTTTTTAACAAAGGTTATTCGAGTTTATGGTGAGGAAGAGAACTAAAAGGGAAGTTGTTGCATTATACATCCTAATAACAAATAATCAGAATCCTCGAAATCAGGCTTGAGAAACAAATATGTAAATTTTTATGTAATGGAATTGCTATAGGTGCGATTCATATCCTTGATAGTTGTGGATATGGAGCCATAGGGGGCATGTGTTAATGCCAAGAACTGAATGAAGATATATAGCACAAGATAGAGAGTTTCGAAATGGAAGACATATGACTTAAGGTTAAGAAGGTTTGAAAAGGATTATAACGGCAAGCATGCGAAGACAAGCTTATATACCTGAGATGATCTTGTGGATCATGGGGTCGATTGACATACCCCAATCAGCGTGGTGGTGAAAAAAGTGGCATGTATAAAAAATAGGGAGTGTTATCGGAAATCACGACCGAAAAGCTCGGCATATTATTTATCATTTATGTGAGAGCCTATAAATAAGCATGTATAATTAAAAAAAGTTTTCGATCAATGAATGATTGGTATGTCTTTTTTTCTTCTTTTACTTTTCTTAAGAGTAGACGTAATCCAATCTTTTCAGCTTTTTAAGCACATTGAGTGCCTACGCAAACCCATTTACAACTAAGATATGTAGAGTCATATTCTCGAAAAGCTTAATACATTATTTATTCATATTTCTTCCTCATGTTAGAGTTATCTCGCACACCCTTTATCTTCTAACTTCTTCCTCCAGCTTACTGTGTTTAGCCATTCTTATGGGTTGTCACTTCATATGACAATCATATTAAGTTGGCTTAACTCATATAAGTTCAGTTGGCTAAGTATATAAAGTTTTTCTTATAAAAAATATAATTTTTTTGTTAACCTTACTAGTTGTGTGGGGATGATATAATTACAATCATGTAAAAAAAGCAGAAAAGTACATATAAAAGTGTGAGTTACTTATTGATTAAAAATTTACTTTTATGAAAATTATATGTCAACATAAGCAACGAGTGGCGGTTCAAAACCGCCGATTCTGGTTATGTGAACCATAACCAGTCGTTTCCGTTATGGCTGTGTTTGAATGAAAATTTGGAAAAGATAAAAAAATCAAATAACAAAATTCATAAAAATCGACAAGAAATGGCGTTTTGAGCTGCCGGTTTTGGTTCAATGAGAGGAGGAGCCGTCAATGAAAAGGGGGAGGGGGGGTTAGTTTCTTGATTCGGTTATAGTTCCGGGTCTTATTAAGCTTTTCTGTTTCGAATCGGTTTTGAATCCGGTTTGGTTTCGGTTCAAACCGTTAGACTACAAACAAAGGAAGGAAAGGCGGCCATCTTATATGTCTTAAGTTACGTTTGTTACTTCATTGAGCAGCCTGTGTTCACCTTGTTTAACTTGGCTCGTGGCCGCGTCATGTTTATAATGCTTTCAGTTGATCTCTTTATCCGAATAAACCACGTTTTCAAGGGGCTGGAACAGGCAAGCGTAGAACTTTTGAGCATAGGACTCTTACCAGAGGGCCCATGGTAAGTTGCGTTGGATTGACGCCCGTGGGAGTCGATCCTTTGACTGCCCAACACCAATCTCTCTTACAAGAGTGCTCGCAATTGTTGAGATCATGCGCAACCCCGAATTCTCTTTCACGTGGAAAGCAACTTCATCTCCGCTGCATCAAGACAGGCATAGATTCCACACTGTTTGTAGCCAATTGTATCCTGCGAATGTATCTGAAATGCCGTAGACTTGGTGATGCACATCAAATGCTTGATGAGATGCCTGAAAGAAACACCTTCTCGTGGAATAACCTTGTTGAAGCTTATGCCATGTCGGGCATGAACAACATCTCATTGGAATTGTTCCGGTCGATGCCATGTAAGAATGCTTTTTCATGGAATGTGATCATTGCAGCTTATGCAAAGTCGGGTGATTTTGAGGTGGCAGAGCTACTCTTTGATGAGATGCCAATGAAGAACACCTTCACATGGAATTCTATGATTCATGGTTGTGCTTTGCATGGTAGAATTGGAGAAGCAAGGTCATCTTTTGATGCAATGTCTCAGAGAGATTTGGCTTCATGGAACAAGATGATGACAGGATATGTCCATCATGGCCAACCGCTGGAAGCGTTGAGGCTGTTTGAGCAATTGAGGAGGCAGCGATTTGAAGTTGACGGCTTTGTCTTAGCTACTATAGCTGGTGCTCGTGCAGATCTAAATGCGCTTGATTCAGGCAAGCAGATACATGCTAGCATTGTGATAAGTGGGATAGAGTTTGACAGTGTCCTTGGTAGTTCAAGGATCAACATGTATAGCAAGTGTGGAGATGTTGACATTGCCTTTGACATTTTTAATGCCATGACTGGCCAGGATCAGTTCTGTCTATCGGCACTGATCACCGGTTTTGCAAATTGCGGGAGGCTGGAGGATGCATATCAGATTTTTGTCAGTCAAAACAGAGTTAATGTGGTCTCATGGAATTCTATTATTTCTGGATATGCAAACAATTCCAGGGGAAAAGAAGCTATTGAGCTGTTTAATGAAATGAAAAGAATGGGAATCCAAACAGAAGCAACAACTATTACTGCTGCTTTGACAGCTTGCATGAGCTTAGAATCAAGCGAGATCAAAACTGCTAAGCAATTTCATGTCCTTTTGTGCAAAGCTGGTTTTATTCATGATATTGCTCTAAGCAGTTCGCTGATTGACATTTATGGAAAGTTTAGATGCATGGAGGTTGCATGCAAGCTGTTCAATGAACTTGAAGTACATGATACCATCCTGCTGAATTCTGTGGTTACTGCTTATTCCAACTGTGGGAAGATAGAAGAAGCAAGGGAAATGTTTGATTCAATTCCTTTCCGAAGTTTGATCTCATGGAACTCAATGCTAGTGGGGTACAGCAAGAATGGATTTGTGCACAAAGCTTTGGCATTGTTTCATGAAATGCGGATGCTAAAACTGAAGTTGGACAAAGTTGGTTATGCTAGCATAATTAGATTGTGCGCTGACATGTCTTCTTCACACTCAGCAGACAGATATTTGCTCACATTATTGCCGCTGGTCTTGAAAGTGATCCAGTTATTGGTAGTGCACTAATTCATCTGTACTGCAGATGTGGCCTGGTTATAGATTCAAGGAGATTATTTGATTCAGTACTGAGAAATAGTGATGTTGTGTGGAACTCAATGCTGATGGGTTATGCGCATAACGGATGATATGAAGAGTATAGGCATTACACCAAATTCTATTACCTTTATTTCAGTATTATCTGCTTGTAGCCATTGTGGACTGGTAGATGAAGAAGGAAAACAACTGTTTCATGTAATGAGGCATCATTACTGTATCTCACCAACAATTGAGCATTGCTCCTGCATGATCGATCTCTTTGCACGTGCAGGACGCCTCCAAGAAGCAGTAGATTTCATTTATAGTATGGCCTTTCCAGCTGATGCAAGCATGTGGACATCGGTGCTGAGTGCAAGAAGAGCTCATGGAGATGAATCTCTTGGCAAGAAGGCAGCAGACCATCTCCTTCGCCTAGACTTTGTTAACTCTGCTGCATTTGTGCACCTTTCTAACATATATGCTACTTCTGGCAAGTGGAATAAAGCAGCACAAGTTCAAAAGTTGATGCATCAGAAGGGTGCAAATAAAGGGAATCCTGGGTGCAGCTGGATTGATGCATAGAAAATGACACATTGGCGGAGTGTCTTGGTCTTCTCCTACATGATCGTTTGCTGATTGAACAAACTTCACATAGGTTGATGTATATCACCTTTCACCATATAAAGTAGAAGCGATGATAATGAAGTTGATTACTTTATACTAAGAAGTGATGACAATTGTGGTTCTGACAGTTGTGGCGTTTCATTCATCAGGTGATTCAACGTGTTCTGTGTTAGCTTTGAAGTCCTAGAATGGGTCAGGCTGATCCGTGGTGCATTTTTTATCATAGAATGAAGATCAATTTGATCACAGTAAATACATTGTAAATTCTTATGGGAAATGTGGAGATTTAGAGAGTTGCAGCAACTGTTTGATAGAACGGAAGAAAGAGATGTAGCATTGTGGACATCACTTCCCTCTAATTATGCTCAATTTGGTAGATTACATGAAGCAAGCCAGATATATGAGTAGATGCCTGAGAAAAACTGTGGTTTGAATGAAATGCAATCATAATGAGGCATGCTTAAAATGATGAAGGAGAAAACACATTAAACTATATACTAGAAAGCAACGGTTCAACCAAAGTTATGTAAATTTCTTGGTCTTTTAAGTGCATGATCCATCTTAGCATTCATTGAACGGAGTGAGCAGCTCCATGGACACACCATGAGAACAATGGATGACCACAATTATCTCGAATACCTACATGTATGCCAAATGTGGAAGCACAGACCTGAAACAACAATGTTTCATGGAATTCATTAGTAACCTAGTTTGTGCACCATGGATGTGCAAAAGAATTTTTACATGTCAATCAGAGTAATTAGGTTTGCGAGAACTAGTATGCGTGTGCATTAGGGAACTGCCTTTTGCAGAACATCTATTTTCAAAACTACCCTTGTCATCATTAAGGTCTTTCTTCCAAACAAGTTGGTGTTCCAGCTATGTCTTGACAGGAAAGATAATAAAATAGCTCTGCATGATCAGTCTCTGTCTAAGAATTCTCTGCTTATCAATTCACTCTATGTTTGTTGGATCGGACTTCAAGGATGCATGCATTTGCTGCAATCATTGTTGCTTTCTTAATACAGATTTAGTTGGACTGTTGATGGGTTCAGGGCAATTGTTAATGTGTATCACTGGGATATTTTTCTTGGAACATTTTGCTTGATTGGCTGGTTGTAAGTGGTAAGCTTTAGAGTACCCAGAGATCTTTGACAGAATGTGTCAACAAGATGTTCTCAACTGAAATTTGCCGATCCACAGGTTTCCAATGCTTGGTGAACAAGGAGCATTTTCTGGATTAAACATTGGACATATTGAATAGTGGAATCAGGCCAACTGGGTTGTCGTTTTTTAGCTTCTTTTGGCATGAGTTTCAAATGTTTGGCGTGGTAAGTAGGTCCACGCTTGCATGTTCAGGAACTATTACTCTTATGCTTAACGTGCTATGATTTTATGCATGAAAAGTTTGAGAGTGTGGGTTATTGATTTGTTTTGTGGTATGGAAGAACATGTTGTGTTTTGAGTGCTAGTATAAGCAGTAGCACTTTTGAAAGGATAAGAGCTCTTAGATTGTGCCTGGTCATTTTAATTTATGTACAGTGGTTGTGGCGTGTGCAAGTTCATATAACTTGGTTATGGGGATGGGATCCTCCGACTGTATTCAAGTTATTTTTCATGTAGCTTAACTAGTGATATGTTTAGCAAATGCAACAGATTGGAGGATTCTACAAGTTTTTGCAAAAATTGCTCAAAAAGAGAGGTTTGTCTTCAATTCACTGATTTCAAGTTCTGGAAGATTGGGGTTAATGCTTCTTCATTTTCTGTATGTGCTGTGAAAGGGAGTAACAAGTTAACAAAGTTGATTTCTGGTAATGTCTTGAGTCGTACCACACAATTTGTTTATGTGGATCAGAGAAGGCAGCTGCGTTGTTTGCTGGACATGTATGCAACATGTGGATGTACTTTTGGCTTTCCTGTTAAAATTTTTATTGCAGTGAATGGAAAAAAAATCAATTAACACCTTTTGCTGCAGAACCAGATTTCTGTAGAATTCAATTGGCATTCCTGTAAGGACCTCTGTAAATTGAAAAATTGTGAATGTTTTGCATCAGGAAGAATCTGTCACAAAAATGAAAATGATAAGTGTGAGAATGTTGTTACTCAAAGAAAGAACCCTTCCTCAAAAGGGTATTAAGGAAAGTCAGGTGTGGCACTAATAGAAGATAGAACGAGAGATGTGCTCAAGGTGGTTTTGTCGTTTGCATAGGATGGACAAAGTGTTTCCTTTTGTCATGTAAACAGCGCAGCATGCATTGAATAGGATAAGTTTATTTTTGCTGACTTGATTAAGCTTTTGATATTGCAACTTATTTAGAATTCATTCAACCTGTTTTAGCCAAATGCCCCAATTCATCCCCTCCTTTTTAGCTAATTCTAGAAACATCTCTACCTTTTCCCAATCCTTTCTGAAAGGGTCCAGAATGTATACTTAGTGTTTAAATATGTTATAAAGGAGTTCTGTGTTCATGTTTCTCCTCGTAATGGCTAGGAGTTCTCTTAGTAATTGAAACAAGTTTTCTTGAGCATTTAGTATATCATTTTGGTAGTTTCTAAGATGGGTTATGTACAATTTTTGGCACTGGTATGGCTGGTAGGGTGAATGCCAGGTAGCATAGGGTTTCAATGCTTACTATGGTTGTGAACTGAAAAGCAAGATAGACCATAGTTTAAGCAAGATAAACTTACAAATAAATGTCCAACTAATCAGCATACCCATGTTGACATGGATAAGCACAGAAGGCTGGAGGTTATACACGTTAATATTGAAGGAAACCATGACCAGCACCAATCATTAGCACAATATTACAAGGATAATAGTTGTCTATCAAGTAAAAGGAAAGCATACAGCTTACAGTTTTCAAGCATACACACATTAGCTCGAATTTGTTACACTTGCAACTCACATATTGTAGCTTCTAATCATTCTGCTTTTCTTTTTTCAGTGAGAGAAAGAGAGGGAGTATAGGTTAGAGAAGAAGACGCTTTAGGCCTCCTTGAGAACACCTGCACCTGAGAATGATATAGGAGAAGAATCTGTAAGCAAGTATGAAACAGACCATGAACATCACATTTCTCCATCTCCCTTCGTTGTCGAGACCTTGTTCTTTTAGCACATCCTCTCCCTTCAACAAGCATCTTCCAAACCTGTAATCCAAGCATCCTCTCCATGAAGAAAATTCATTCACCAAGAATCCTTCAAATGGGTATTTGAAAAGTGAAATATAGTGCATGAAGATCCAATATCCTGGTATTTGATCCTTTGATATGAAATACCCAGAAAACAGAAAGAAAGATCCCATGACACCTGAAATCACTGAATTTCCAATGATGAAATTTGGAACTAAAGCGCTGAAGCATGCAACAACAGAATTGGCAGTGTATAATATTAGCCAGATTATCAAGACAAAGTAGAGGAAAGCTGAAAAACTCCTGGTCAGACCGACGAGCCAATACACGGGAACAGAGAAGAGAAGGGCCAAGATAAGCAGAAATGGCAGGAAAACTAATCCATTTGCAATGACATATGATGATATCCTGTAACTGCCGCTCGAGATTTCCTTCATTAGGATTTCACGCTCCTGCAGAAAGATTGGTAGAGCTTCCGTTGTGCATGATAGCAGGAATGTCAAAATGAAAGCGAAGAGACCTACTCTTTCTTCTGCACCGGTTCTATTATGTTTGCGATCATAAAATATTGTTCCGAGTACCAGGCCGGCTATTAACATTTGCAAAGTTCTAACTGCGAAGAGCTCTTTGGTTCTGAATGTGCTTTTGGTGAATCGTTCCATTAGAATGACGGTCTCTCTGAGCCTTGAGTTGGCACACGTCCATTCAAAATGAATTCCGCCACTGCTGTCAATGTTTCCGTCCGCTACTTTGTTTAGTTGAAACAGCTGCTGCAGCTTTCCTTTATTTCCAGGTTCATATTGCTGATATTGAGGCAGTTGTTTCTGGAGATCCTCGATCGAGTCAATTGCGAATTCGATGATGTTTACATGCATGGGGATCTGCAAACCGGCTGACACCAAATGATTTTGGAGCCGCTCAGTGGTGCCATGATGAACCACTGATCCATTGGCCAATAGCAGGACAGAATTAAAAAGCTTTATAATCTTGAATCCGGGCTGGTGTATGCTTAGAATTACTGTTCGTCCGTGGATTTCCGCCATGAGCTTAAGCATGTCAATAATCTGCAATGCTGATGTACTGTCCAAGCCGGACGTAGGCTCATCCAGCAGCAATACTGCAGGATCATGGATGACATCAACACCTATCGATACTCGTCTCCTTTCTCCACCAGAGATGCCTCTGATCCTCTCGTTGCCGATTCGTGACTTTGCAACATGTTCCAACCCAAGTTCTTGAATTAGAGATGATACTTTGTCAGCTTGTTGTGAGTAAGGGAGGTTGAGTTTCAGCCTGGCGCTGAAAAGGAGCGTCTCTTCCACTGTCAGGAGTGGAAACAGCGTATCCTTCTGGGTCACATAGCCTGAAATCTTCTTGAAGTGGATCTTGTCTACCGGCTTCTGATTGACCAATATGGTTGAGGTTTGCGGAGTGATCCTCCCGGCAAGGATCTCTAGGAGACTGGATTTTCCAGCACCGCTAGGGCCGACAATGGCAAGTATCTCCCATGGCCTAGCTCTGCAACTCACATTCTTGAGGACATGCTTAGTCCTCTTAACAATGCCAATAATTTGTTCCTCATCTTGTGGTTTAAGTGGGCTGTGCTCCTCCTCTCTGCTCCATATCCTAAAAGGATGGCTTGATTTCTCCACATCAACCTTGTAGTTGATGCATTTGGCTTCTATTTCACAGCCCTTCTTCATCGCTTCCTTCTCCAACTGATATTTTGCAATGACTCTGCTGGTAGTCACACAGGGATGCGTAAATTATACCTATGGAAAGCAGGGTACTGAAGGCTGAAGCTAACTACAAACCAAAATACCTCCCATACCTTCATTTAAAAATTTTATTCTTGCTTATTTGCCCACAAAATTATATGTGCTACATCAACAAAAGGACTGAATTGCCCTTTTATTGACTGGATTGATCAGTTAAAAAACTGATCCGGATCCAATTCAGGTAAGTCAAACCCATAATTTCAACTTACATTCTTCTGCTCTTATTGGTATTGTGGTTGGAAATCGCTTGGTGATTGTTCAGTGAACATGGATCCCAGTTTTGTTCCATTGTCCACCAAGTCTATTGGTTGTTTGTTTCTTGAAGATTTGGAGCATTTTGAGCCACACATCTTCACATTGATTTACTCTCTGATACAGCAGGGGCCTTGTTATCAGCCTCAAACTTCTCGGAAGGGCTTCCCTTACCAAGTTGATCTGTCTCACTGATCCAGTATACTTTTGCAAAGCTTAACCATACTTGGTAGTGAAGTTTTGATCCATGAGCAGTTCGGTGAGTTTCTGAACAAAAAATGGATTGAGAACATTCAACATTGGCTGTAAAAGGTTAGATTGGCAACAGTAACCTGTTTGAATCTTGCTTTGAACAACTTCAATCTCAGATTCTCATTAAGGGTCTGAAGGATACAGTATACAGATTTAAGACAGGGTTCTGACTAATCTTAGTGTCCTTAGTTTGGACAACTTGAAATCAAGTTTCTCATTAAGGTTGTGAAACATACGGATTTGAGACAGCTATGACTAACCCAAGTCCCCTTGCGTTGAGCTCAGTTACTTACCATGTTCTTTCATCTTTGCATCTCTTCATAACTCTGCCAGCCCACCGCATGCGTGCGTGCGTGTGTGTGTGTGTGTGTGTGTGTGTGTGTGTGAGAGAGAGAGAGAGAGAGAGAGAGAGAGAGAGAGATTTGTTGGGTGCTTCACATGCAATTGTATCTGTAAAGTTTTGCAATGAGTGCGACAACAGAAACCCTTCTCACTACACAACAACATTTTGAGTTAAAGGAGAGTGCTACAGCTCTCGAGGATTGGGGCAGCCACACCGGTAGGGGGCCCTACGCCCACTTGTAGCGTAGAGAGTTCAAATCTCCGGGACGGTGCATTCTTGTGTGCGGTAGGCTTCGGCCTGTCTTTGTAATCAGAAAAGAGAAAAAGAAAAACTCGAGGATTGAGAGAGCAACAGGTTAGGGTATTTCCGTCAATCCCAACTCTCCAGTCACCGTTATCCCTCGGTCTAAACTCTGGTCTGGTGGTCCTTTTGACCCGGGCGTCCTGGTTTCTCCCATGGTGTTTGTTGTCATTTCTATGAGATATTAAAAGCATTTAGGTCATAGGCACCAGCACGAGAAGGCTCTGGAAGACGACACATGGAAAGGATCAGGTGGCACGTCAGATGAAAAGTTGGAAGATTGTGGCCAGGATTTTTTCCCCACTGATTCTGGTGGGCATCTCAAGAAAATCTGTGGTGCAAAATTTGCTTATGGGTTTGTAAATACCTATGGTTTTGGGAGAAATTTCTGAATTGTCCACTACTTGCAGCGTTCCCGAGCTTCCTACTTCGCGTGAACAGAATTCCACCCAGTGAGTCACTGTTTTTGCTCCAGATAATTTTCCATATCAAACAAAGAGCTGCACAGAACCATTCTGAAGTCTGAAGTCTGAAATGCAGATCTGAAGGATAAGATGATACAGTTAAAAGTCTGTATCGCCGCCGCACACTGGATAGTTTAGACTTTGGCTTTAGAAATTCGATGATCTTTTTTCAGCCTTTGGTTTCAACTGTAACAGTGCGAACTTTTTGATGATTATATGAGTTGCCTAACTCAAACGTTGCTGAATTGAATACCTGGATTGGTCTCCTTTTTGTGTCTTTGAACACAAAGCGGGGAATCTGTTCTTGGAAGCCAACAAATATGTAATTCAATCTTCTCGTTCATGGTAAGAGATAACAAATGCTAATCGCGTCGTCCTCTTTTAGTGATAGAATCTTGTTTCATGGAAGACAATTCTCGTAGCATTGAGCTATGTTGAGCCACTGCAAAACCCATAAAAAAAGTGGGCACGTTTTTGGGGGGATAAGCGAGCCTGGTTTAGGAGTTCATGATTGGTTGGGGCTGCACTTGGGGAGGACATCAGTTAGAGCTCCATGAAAGCTCGAGCAACGTATCATTTTGATTAGGTGGAGTTGATAATTTAAGGCGGGAACTTCTTATCCGGGATTAAGATGAAGGGTACTATCGGTATTTACTCGAACGGGTGTCGACGTGGATCAATTAGTGGAGGGGAATGTTAGGGGCATGCATGTAGCGGACGTGGCAATGCTTCATTGGCTAGCCAAGAAAATCTATTTCTTGAGGCCAGATGATTCGTCGGGTCCACCACTTTTCCTTTGGAGCACTCGTGACCTCTCCTATCTCTGCCCGTGACTCTCTCTCTCTCTCTCTCTCTCTCTCTCTCTCTCTCTCTCTCTCTATATATATATATATATATATATATATATATATATATATATATATATATTTATTTATTTATTTATTTATTTAAGAGCTTGGGCTCGAAGTACCATCTTAAGAGCCTAATTGAGCTTTATAAATATGAAATTTAGTATGTTTTAGACATAACCGAGCTGGAGCTGGAGCTTGACCCAGAGATTGAAGGTCATAAGAGCTTAAAGTAAGCATTTTCGTAATGGGACGAGTCTAGCTTGCTTTGTATTCAAGCCGGACCCTAGTAATTTATACCCGTGATGATACATACTTCAAAAAAGTGAGATGAAGGTCACAAACTGTTGTAAGAAATAATAAGATACGTTTTGGGAGTTAAAATATTAACACGACCCAAGATTGAATGATCAATTAAACTAAGAATTCATATAGCCGAACCCATTTAGCATCCGAGAAGGCTTGGATGGGGTTGTGCATCACTACAAACACTCATCGCATAAGAACTATTTACTTTAATTCTGAGAATTCTTAGGGAAAGTGTGATTACTATTAAATAGATTTGCATATCATCACAAGAAAAGTTCACGGGAAACAAACTTAGACAAATAAATTTTGGGGCAGAAAATGATGCATACATTTCTGTTCATTTCTCCGTAAAGTTGGTATTTATTCAGGAAAAGAAAGAAAGTGGAGCCTAATATGCCATTTTCAAGTATCCCGCTTCCCCTAACCATGCCAGGACGAAAGGTTGTCTGTCGATAGTCTCATGACATCCTTCTTACATCATTCAATGAAGATATGATCTCGTATAATAAGTAGGACCAACATATGTTCTAAACCTTCATTGACCCCATTGAAACAGAACAATATATTATTCATGCACATATTATTAAATCAAGGAGAGAGAGAGAGAGAGAGACGAATGATATTGAATACCGAGGTAAAATGTACTCTGCCTGCTTAACATAATGGACAGTGTTTTCTTGAGAAAATAACCCTAAATATGTGCCCTCCATGCTCAGTAATACTGGAATCAATTGAATTTGACAGACTAATCAAATTCTGCAAGGCTTTAAAAGTTCGTTGTTGAGGTTCTTGACTTATCTCCATGAACTTTAAAGTCGTTATAGTGTAATTTTATAGGCCCAAAAAATTGTAGGCTTAGGCACCACAAAATTGCAAGTCACAGATAGTATTCAATTTTTGCTTTAGGTCGACCCACCACTCTACTATTAGAATTACTCGGTCCGTTTGTGTGTGCATATAATATATATGTATGTAGAGATAGTGGTTTGTGCTCTAATTCATTCAACTTCAGATCTACTCAAACGTATCTGTTCAATTAATATAATCAATGATGAAAATTTGAATTTAAAAAGCAAAATATATTATTGTATTTTTTATACATCATATTTAATAAATAATAATATATTTTACCTTTTAAATTCAAAACTCTACTATTGATGATGTTGATCAAACAATAGAGATCTTTGAGTGTATTTAAGCATGAATTGATTTGAGCATTTATCATTGTCTCTATGTATATACATATATAGGTATATAAGTATATGCATGTACGAGTGGCTTTATGTTTTTGTTTTGAGAAATTTGTTTAAGCAGGTTCACTTGGAGGTTCATTCACAACATGCCCTAGAAATTCAGGACATTCTTGATTATGCATAATCTCCATAAGGATTAGAGATTTAGGTGCCTGCATGCATAGGGCCTACCTAGGGGTAGACCTCGCACACGAACCTAGTCTGACTTTTCTACCCTTGTACCTTCTTTCTTCTGATATTTATTTATTATTTCCTCTATTGGGAACCCAAGGAATATTTATTTTTAATTCCAAGACCATGGTTTTCAGCCATGGTTCATGAATCCCAGGGCTGCATATCATGTGATACCATCCATTGTTAACCCAAGCAGGACTCATTGAGCCAAGCTAGGTCAGCATTAAATCAGTTCTCTTTTATATTTTCAATGGTATCGCTTCCCAATGATTGAATACAACAGTAAGGTATTGCAATTAAAAAATATTTTATTTGAATACAATTTAAAAATAAAAAATAATAAACAAAAGAAGAGATACTTACAAACGATGTAGAAGAAGTATGGTGGCCATCGTTTGTCTTTTAGGAGGTACAACTATAGGGTACACTGTCCTGTTTAGAGTAAATAAATAGATGGTGAATGCAATATTTTTTTTACCATTTTTGTAGTGTAGGTTTAAAGTTGAATATATTTTGTGTTATTAGATTTTTAGGGCATATAAATGAAAGGTGAATTCAATATTTTTTTTGACCATTCTTGTGGTGTAGATTCAAAGTTGGAAGATATTTTGTGGGAATGGGTTGGACCCTGAGACAAGTCTGACCCAATAAGGATGGGTATGGGACTTGACAAGGCCTCTGTTATGTGTGGTCCAGGTTGGATTTGGACATGTACCCAAGATTTGCCTACATACAAGCTTTTGACAGTAACTAGGATGTGACTGAAAAGGATAAGATTGTGGGGACTCATGCCCTAAAGTATTTCGGGTCAATTGGGAATCCACAATTGGGCTTTGATTTAAATTGATGGATGTGGCCGTACAAACGTGGGGTGGATACCTAATGAGGCTAGGGATGGCAATATTGATCGACCCGTGTCTGACCCGAACACAATCTGACCCACTGAGGAGGGGTACTATCCAGTTTGACTGGGTTCAAGTTTGAGCAAAACCCTAATATCTTTGATGGGCATGGGATTGGTACGCAGGAAGAAGTACCCAATCTACACCCACATACAACCCAACTTCAAAAAGTTTTAATTATTTGAATTAGATTTACATACAGTGGCTTTTAACTCAAAATGCTTTTAGTTTAAGATGTTATTGGAATTGGAATTAAGGTACAGGGTGCTCCCTACCCGTGTCATCATTACCCACATAGAAGAAAGACGAGCAAATTTTATAGTTACCATGCCTCCATCACAACACGCCCACACTATTTTGGTTACAAAGGGAGGCCGAAGCCGAACACACGCACACACAAGCATCTAGGGAGTCGAACTTTCCTCCTGCAGCAAGGGTGTGAGAGCATCACCGGTTGAGCTAACGCTGTATTCATAAAGGTATTCTTTTATTTTTTCAATCACATCTCAAGTTTAGTTAAGATTATAGAAGTCTAAATTGAGTCGGGCACAACATTACCAAATCCAAGTTTTGGGTAAGAGGGGGAGTGGATTTGAAGTGAGATAATACAAAAGAGATGTCTCACTGTTGGTACTAATTCTCCATTAAACACAGTGTGGTTCAATTATTGAGGCCATATCAGTTTCTAATAAGCAATTAAATATGGTTTGGCTTCACTTATCATGTTAATCGGATGTAAATCCTGGAAACAGTCGATATGCCTGCGAGCTGATTAAGTTTCTTCACCACATAAAGTAGCACAGGAACAAATTGGGTCGTGTTTGTATTGACCCGTCTTACATGAACACTAAACAACACAACACGAGCACTACCCGGAACACGGGAGCTCCACACTCGTAACACAACACGAGCACTATAGTGTGTTTAGTGACAAAAACTATTGAATGCTTTATGGCCTCTAATTAATCTATTTTGTTGTTGTCTTCACATGATCCTCTTTTAACAATGAGCAAGAAAACATGAACCACGAAGTTTGGGGCCCTGAATAATATATTTACCCACTTGAACAATTTGTGAGCCATGAAAATATTCAGTGGAATTCATTATTTATCTGGAGTGCTTGCTCTTTGTTTCTTTTCCAAGTATGAGGCAAGCATTAACACACAAATCAAAACCATTAAACAGAACTGAACTTGTTTTTGCGAATGTGATCCATTTGCTAGATTGGATATTAACAATGGCAAATCTATATTACGGAGATGTCGACTAGATGAGAAAACCATCACACCCAAATTTTGGGAAATAAATAAAAAAGTACAGTTCACGATCAACTTGCGATTAGAACTGACTCTCTTTGATTTGTGGTTCCAGGAGAATTGGGTCTCGATTTTTTTGTACTCAAAATTTCAAGTTTCGTTATGCATAAAATGTGGAACTCATCACTGGTGTGGAACTGTGGTTCTAGACCCCCAATTTGAGTAAAAAGCGTCAACATGAGAGAGGAGATGGGCCACAGGGACTGGACCTATGTGATTTATGCAAAAAATCAAGCATCTCCTTCTCCCTCATATTGTCACCTCATCTTGCACGAAAACCAAAGAATCAGTTCCACTTAGGAATCAGACAAAGAACCATAGTCACAAGTTCATTCTACAATTCTAGTACCAAGGGTCAAACATCATGAATCAAACACACCCTAAATGAACAAACCAGAACCGAAACCATAATCGAATAGGGACAATCTCCCTCATTTGGTTCCGGTTCCAGTTCCTTGCTTTAATTAAATTATTTTCTTTTGTATATATTTTTAAAATAATTTTAAGACAAGTTAACTCTATGTAATTTTTTCCTTTACAAAATCTAACTTGGTATTGGTTAATTTGGTTTTCAGTGTGTTTTAAGAATGTGAATCAAAATTAATCTGGAATTAAAACCAAACTATCACTAGATTGAAACCAAAACCGCACTTGAAAAGGACCCACTGCCATGACGGTTTGCCTGAAATTGGGCCAGAAGTGGAACTGGGTGGATCCCAGTTTGGTTACGGTTCTTGGTCATAGGGGATCTCGAACCGTCAGTTTGAAATTGTCCGCCCCAGGTTACCCAGAGCCGTCCATGTTCATCTGTAATGATGCAATTGAGGAAGCAGTGGTTCAGTCGCCTCCCAACGGGAAAATTTGCTAAGGGAACTTGAACCCAGTTGATAGATGAACTTGAATCCTTTTTTTCCTTCTCTTTCTTTCTTTTTTTTATCACATTTGTTATGGTTCAAAATATGGGTCTAGACCCAATCCAGACCCAGGTATTACAGATTCAAACTGTTTGGTTTAATCTCAAATATGTGCACTTAGTACAGCTGGATCTCATAGGTTTCCAAGTGCATTTGGCTTTTGATTCTTCAACTTATGTAACCTCAGAACTTCACGAGTCTTGTGTCGTGTCCCCTCTGATGCCATAGAACCTCGAGGAGACACACCCTAGTATGGGCGCTGAACGGGTTAGGTTTGACTGTAGCTGACTAGTATCAAGCCCATTAAGGGTAAGGGTTTGGTACCAACTAATCCAATTGAGATCTTTCCAACTATTACATAGAGCAGTGTGTGTTTAACATTTGTCTCAAATCTGGATCCGACTGATCCAATTGAGACCAGAAGTCTTTTAACATAAACATATAGAAAATGTCTTGTTAATCTGGATATGGATCAAAATGGTTAGATTTCTTCCATAAGACATGGGTAAGAAGAATGAAATTCTTGTTCATTAAGTTTGGATATGGATCAAAATGGTTAGATTTCTTCCACAAGACATGGGTAAGGAGAATGAAATTATTGTTCATTAAGTCTGGATATGGATCAAAATGGTTAGATTTCTTCCATAAGACATGGGTAAGGAGAATGAAATTCTTGTTCATTAAGTTGTTTTTTTTATCCCCTTAGTGCAGTTTCATGCAACCTTTTATTAGGAGCGCAATATTGACCAAACCTGCAACCCAACCCCAAACCCTAATGGGTCCAGGAATGCCTGACCCGATTGGGTTCCTGTTCTTTATGGTGTAATTTGGAGGCCGAAGCCACATGCACACAGCAGGTATCGAACTCATAATCTTCATGCGTAGACCTCCTAGTGAGGGACCTACCGCTCCATGTGCTGCTTTCTCTTTACTCTAAACTAAGCCTTATTTTTATCACATTAAGTGGGTCAGTTCTGGGGTGAAACACAAGGACTTTCAAGGGGATACTATTTTTCCCAAAGCCCATTCAACCTTAGAGTTCTGATGGGATGTGGCGCATCAATGTTGAAGAATCGCACCGCCGGTCACCGTTATCTATGCACTACCTAATTAGGGGTGTTCACTGTTCAGTTTGGTTCAGTTATAGCCTCAACCTCGAACTAAACTGCTAGTTTCAGTTCTCAACTTTTAGAAAAGCAGTTCCATACCAAACGGAAACACTGGTTCCTGTTTCATTCGATTCTCAGCTATGTTTCTGCTTATTTAACGTTTTTCTTAAATACAATGTATTATGCTATAATATTATTTGGATCTATAGTTTACAATTTATATGTATTTGAGGTTTTAAAACTCATATATATAAACTTGTCAAAATTTAAATCCATACAAGTATATATATATATATATATGTGTGTGTGTGTGTGTGTGTGTGTGTGTGTGTATAAGGTTATAACTCATATATAAAGATTCATATCTACAAGTATATAAACTTTATATATATAGTTATAGTTATATGATGGTTCAGTTCTCTTTTCATGGTTAGTTCCAACTCTGGAACCGTCAACTAAACAACCAGGTTTCTTTCATGCTAGAACCAAACCAAACTAAAGCGTCAAACATCTAGAACAGAACCAGACCGCCAATTTGGTTCGGTTCTAGCAATTCCATAAACATGTTGAGAAGAACCGTAGACACACATGTATAATAATATAATATGCAACAAATGTAAACATGCCCCAACCATAAACAACAACCACATATCCAAAATAAGCCATAATCAAGCCGTATGGAAAACAAAAGTAGAAGCAAAATTAGAACCCTTGCAGACTTACCTTAGAGAAATCAGCGCCATATTATGAATACGCAGGGTACCTACGCCTTCCTCCTAGGATAAAATGCACACACAACTCAAAAAATACGTACTTAGCTTTGAGTCAACCTCGAACACACCTCAGTCGCCTATGACTGGAGCAGAAAGAGGGACCACCCACGGGTACAGGAACAAAACCACGAGTAAAGAGGCAGAACCATGGGAAGAGAGAGAGAGGAGAAAGAATAAACTACGTGATTAGGGAGGACCCCTAATCACCTATTTATAGGTATGCGTGTGGATTACGGATCGTGGATCCGATCCAAACAACGCACCGCTCTATCCTCAATCGCCCCATCTTATCCTCAATTATCCTATCTTATCCTCAACCACCCTACCTTATCATTTATCTACTATCGAGTACTGTGGCTTATAAATAGAAAGGAGATGAGGTTTAAGGGATAAATACCCGTCACTAGGAGGTGCAGTGGTCACCACCATATTGACCATAACTCCTTAAGTGGTCCCAAGTTTCTTAGATTTCTTGGAGGGATAATCCCTCGCCCAATGTCCAACTTGACCACAAAGTTAACACGGTTTGTTTTGGGGTTTCTTTTAGATCTTGGCTTTTGGTTTATGCTTCATCTGTGTTTTCTCTTAGGATCACTAGACTATTCCTTTCCGACGGTAAGGTTAACCCTAGAGGTGTTGTCTACAAGCATAATGAGTTTTTGACTTCTATACTCTTGCTCTATTGTTATGTCTACTATAAAATCATCAAAGGTCATCTTACTCTTCTTATGCTTGAGAACTAATCTGAAACCCTCTCAAGACTTAGGAAATTTCTCTATAATAGATATAACAATAAACTTGTCAAGAAGTTCCATTTCGGCTTCATTTAGACCATAGCATAAAAACTGAAACTCATGAGCATGTTCGGTCACAGATTTCTCCTCTACCATTTGATACTTAAGGAATTTGGCTATGGAATACTTTTCAAGACCGATGTCTTTAGTATTGTATTTCCTATGCAAGACCACCCACAAATCTTTCACTGTTATGAAAAGGGAACAACTATATACATACAACTCGAAAAACACGTACCTGACTTCAAGTTGGTCTCAAATACACCTCAGCCACCTATGACTGGAGCAGAAAGAGAGACCACCCACAAACACAAGGACAACCATGTACGGAGAGGCAGAACCAAGGGAAGAGAGAGAGAGGAGAAAGAATGTTATGTGTCCTAAAGCCACAAACCCAAGCTCGGCCTGACATGCATGTGTGTGTGGTATAGCATGTCCTCCCCAAGCTATTTGAACTAAGATTCATCAACTATCAACTATATAAAAGGACATGTGAGTTTGTCACATCCATTAATGTGGGACTAAACTTTGTCTTCTCTAAAACCAAACCAAAGCGTCAAACATCTAGAAGAGAACCAGACCACCAATTTGGTTCAATTCTGGTAGTTCCATAAACACTCCTATGCAACCCTTTTGTTTTGTCGGGGCTTAGGATTGACCATGTAAGGGTGATTCCTACCATCAACAGAGTAATTTTGCTTTAATGAACTAAACATGAACGAGCTGAAAATGAGCCTAAACATGTTAAGACATTAGATTGAACTCATGACCTTCTCGTGGGTCAACTCTTAGCCAGGTGAGCTAAGGCACTTTGTGCAATTGATCTAGTTATGCAAACAAGATCCAGCTTAGCACATGAAGCTGGGTACGATTTATATTAATTTCACTGACCATGAATCCGCCCAAACTACAATTAACAGTCACCACCATAGCCTCAGTTCCCAAACATTATAAACTTATTTGTTGGACATTGTGTCGTCGATGACAGTAGACATGGCCGGTTTCAATCACAGCCGAACCAAAAACCTGCTGAACTCAAAACCGGGGACCATCCTATTCGGTTTCGGTTTCACCTTTTATAAAGCTGGAACCGGATTCAAACCAAAATCAGTTATATTCCAAACCATCCGGTTTTGGTCTTTCTTTAAAATTTTCTTATAATTTTTATTTTTTTCAATAAATCTACCAGTTTTGAGCAGTTTCCTACTCAAACTGGAACCTGACCGATTCAGTTACAGTTCTAAGTTGTTGGCTAATTGGAACCAGATGTCTAGGACCTAAAAGCTTACCGTACACTGTATGTTGCTGCCCCTCATATCACCAACTATGAAGATCCTTCATATCTCAACTTTCTCCCCACAAGGTCTCAGTGCAAACTGTTACTATTCGTGTCCAATTAGTAATAAGAAAACTGTGTGACATATTTTTTACGCAAAAACAAAATGACACGATGCAAATACAACCCAATCGCAAAAGCAGTGACATATATGACCTAAAAGCTTTCTGTTACATGTCCATCCAAAGTAATAACAGAAGATCGGATCATACTTGAGTTGATCTGTTTCTGATATGAGCGCGAAGACTCCATTTCTGATCCACCCAAACTGGCTGCTTGAAGGTTGACCCGTTTCGGGTTCGAGCAGAAAATGACACGACACAAGCATAATGAAAACACGGAATCTCCATCAACCTATAGCATGCTCCCATCCTTAAGAGATACGGTCTTAAATATGAACCAGGTCCAATCTGCTGACACCTTACCGCTCTCCCGTCAATGTGAGGCGGCCAATTTTACGAAAATTTCAAAGTGGAACTTCCCCAGTTTCGGATACATAGGAATGCTCGTGCTCTCTCGTTTCTCTGCCTCGGTACGCCTCGCGTAACTATACAAAACAACCCTCCCCATCTTCCTCTGTCGAATTTGGCTGGTGGGTGTCCGTTATTTTCCCTTTAGTTGCTTTCATTTTGGTTGTTTGCTACTCCCCTTTTCCGCTCCTTTGCCTGTGGTTCGATTAATGTTTAGTTACGATGTGCTGGCTACTCGTTTGTGTGCATGAATTTGTGGATGCAATCGACCTCTCTCTCTTCGAGCAGTGTATTCGTTGTTTGGTGCTCCCGTTCCCCGCTCCTTTGCTTGTGGTTTGAGTTGTTCTCAGTTCTGATATGTTGGTTGTTCATTTATGTGCATGAATTTGCTTCTATTTAGTTGGTTTGAATGTAATCCACCTCTCTGTTAATCAGTATAGGAAAACCTGCTTGTGCAATTATGACAGTAAGTACTTCTCCGTGTTATATAAATATCTGCTGAATGACTTCTAAAGATAGTTGTTAGCTTTATGTTTTCTTGGGACCTACTTGCATACTCTATTGATTTTTGCGCAATTTGGAAGGCCTTTGGTGAACAAATATTTGTTTGAGGAAGTAATGCAACTTCTTAGATACGTATATCTTGATAATATGTTTGGCATCAAACTTGTGATTTTTTTTCTATCATCATCTGAACTAGGACTAGCTGTGGCGAAAATCGACTTCAGAATTCATCCTGAATATGTATGCATTTGGGGTAAATTTGCTATGTTCTTACTATGAGTGTGCTGTCAGGAGCTAAATGAAAATTTGAAATCGCTTCCGTTTCTCAGGAGTCAAATCGAATGTTTCAGTTAAAGTTTAAAATACCTGCAACATTCGGAACTATTATTAAGTTCTGTACTCCATGATTGTGGAGTATGACTGTTTAGTGAGGTTCACATTCACGATTCTTCCCGTTCGTATTTGGAAAATCAAAGCAACTCACCTCATAATGATAGAAAATGCACTCAACTGCATCCTTTTGCATGTGAATAATTGTAAAAATGACAGAAGGTTTTGCAGAATTCATTACGGAGTAATGTATACGTGTAATTGTTTTGGGTGTTTATATTTGGTGTCTCTGATCAGGTATAATCATGATGCTGTTACTACCAAAATGCTAACTTGCTGCATCACAAACATTCATATCACGTATTTTTTGTAGATCAATTAGGGGCACTTTGTTGTTTGATTTATAGTCTCTGATTGCGGCAATATTTGGAAAATGACATCATGATATTGGCAATTCAAAGGTGGCATATATTATTGGTGAAAAGATCCTCTTATGTTCAAAATATTACCACATTGAGAAGATAAAAAAATATCATTACTCATTATTTTTCATTTTAAACTATCTTTCATTCATTTATCTTCTCATGTTTTACTTTCCATCCACGCTTAATTTTTTAAGGGATCCTAGATTTTATTGAGAAACATAACTTTCTGAAAGTATCTCCCAAGAAACATTGACAAAAAACGGCAGGAAATTGTCAAGAACAAGAACGGTGGCTATGGCTTACTCTTTCCTCTTTTATATTTTGACATCTACTAGATTGTTGAAAGATCTGCACTGTTTGAATGGACATTAAACAATCTCTAAAATTAGTTGACATGTGTAGATGTAAAAATTTCACTCTAAGCCTATGTAGAAACTTAAAGTAAACTTCTCAAATCTACTTTGCTTGCGTGAGCGTGCCAGTTAGTTTTTAAAACTAGCAAAATTTTGTAAATCCGACTTTTAGGCGATTGTGGCTAAGCGAGATCTTTTTGTTTTAGGCCTTCTTGAACCGATGCTCAAAGGTTAGCCTAAGCGTTTTGAGGATTTCATGTGAGCAGATGTGATTTCAAATCTAATCAAAAAAATTTGAGAGATTATACCAAATTTTGTGCACTTGTGTTTTGAAGAAATTTTTTGTTAATTTATAAAAAACATAAACTGGTTCTGTTTTTAGACCTTGTTTCCTAATTGTTTTCAATGTCTTCCAAATCTCCAAAAATCAGGAACATTTTATAGTTATCAGGTACATATGTGGAGATTCCAAAAATATTTTTATTCTATTTTTGGGTGCTATGATTATTCAAAATTAAATCAGGAAAGTGTCTCTGTTCAGACACTCGGGATTGCTCTGTCATAGAAATACAGAGACACAAAAAGTTATGTATCTCGGCTCTCAAGGCTCTGATTTCGGTGAATTTAGTTTTGTTGGAAAGCTATGGATGTCAGCTTTCCAATGAACCAAACTTCACTCGATTTGAATCACTATACACAGAGTTATGAGATTATTACCGAAACTCTATTACAGGAATACAGATTGTGTATAAATGATTTTGGTTTTTCCCTGATCTTACACACTTTTAATTATGTGGTTGTAAGACCCTAAAATTCTTAAAAAATTTATTAGATGTGGGTTTGTGTGTGTAGATGAAGTGTGCCAAATTTTAGATCAATCAAAGCAGAGATGAAGAAATTAAAATTGAAACATCATACATATGTAAAGATGCTGAAAATAAATTTTCAGTGTTTTTACAACATATGTAATGCAACTCACCCAAATTTAAGTTGCATAAACACAACTCAAAGTAAATTGCTAAAGGAAAATGAATGTAAATATGTAGATTAACTTAAGCATAGAGGGTATTAGGAGATATAAAGGGTTTATAGAATATAGAGGGGTAGAAGAGACATCAAAGCGAACAAGTAGAAGGCATATGTATAACCGAAATTAAATGACAACACTCCTACTTTATTACAACATGTGGGGAGACTAGCTCCATTAATAAAACCCCTTCTCAAATGGATGCACGGTTGAAGAGGGAACTAGTCCTCTTCTTTTCCTCTCTCACTCTCTTTCCTCTCTTTTCTCTCACTCTCTCTAGTTGCAGCACATTCCCTCTCTCCTAAACTCTATGCTCTCTCTTCCCTCACGTTTTGAAAGGTCCCTTGAAGCGCTAGATGCTGGAAATGAGCCCCCCTTGGCCTCTATTTATAGGCCAAGATGGGGGGGGGTCTCTAGTGCCTTCCATGGGACGACGGATCAAGTGGAGCTCCTTGTTAGCCCAAATCTGATCCAAGCTCCATGGCCAGCTCCAAGCTCCTTCACGTGGCCTTCATGTGGTCTCCTAGAGCAAGAGGAGTCCAACCAAGGTAAGTTTGTTGCACTCCATGGGTTCGGTTAGGTGGGTTCGAGCCAAACAGGTTCAATCGGCCAAGGTGGACTAGGTTAGGCCTTAGTGATTGAGTTAGGTTCGGCAAAGGCATTTTTGGTGGATGTAATTCAAGTCAATTTGGTCTAGCCCAATGTAGTTTGATCAAAGCTACTTAATTAGGGAAATCAAAGATGATTTAGTCAAGCCGAAGATTTTGATCAAGGTTAACCCATGGGTCATGGTTAACCAAGATATGTCGGGTCTAGGCTCGGTCAATCAAAAGAGGTTCGGTTGGTGAGGCTATCCACTTGGATTAGTCTTTGATGGAGCCGTGCCCTGATCTAAGACTTGGATTTTCCCCTGGTCCAGATGCATTGAAGTTTCGTTTGATGCTTGCTGTAGCTGTGATCCATGTAGATTCTTCGGAGAGACGATTCGGCTTCATCATTGTTTGACTGGGCTTTACAACTTTGATTTGAAAATATTTAACTTTAAAATCTCCGTTTTAAAGGTCTTGCGAAAATTTTCAATTTAAAGTAAGGTTTCAAAACAAGCTAATTTTTGAGAGTATTGCAAAATTTATTTAGAGTGTTTATAACATGTCCTATAAGAAGTGGAAGGAAATAAAAGTGAAAAGCATGTTTGTGATACTCTTCATTTTTAATAGCATTTTAAAGCAGTTGACATATCCCAAGTATGCACTTGATAGACAATCAAAGCGCTTCCTAATGAGGCAAAAACCTATTGAAAAGGTGAGGAAGAAACAGCAAATATTCAACACCCGTTCATCCACATGCAATAAATGGATTTTCCTACATGACAAGATGGTGCACCACAGTCTGCACTCCATTCCACAGCAGACTGCAACCCAGGGAACCTCAGGGCATTCCATATTGTAACCCTTCTGCTCTTCTTTCCTCAACATTGTTTTTGTTCAAGACGATAGAAAACTAAAAGATACAAGTTTTCATGACTTGGTACCACACACACACACGTATGTAAATATATAAATGTAGAAAGCTTAGGCTCACAAGTAAGTCAAGCCGAGTAACGGTAAGGTCAAGCTTGACTTGCTCACTTGTCGAGCTCAACTGAGGCTTACGCTTAGTTGAACCTATCAAATTCGAGTTATCATTAAATGGATTTCGAGGAGCTCAGCTCATTTGCACCCGCTAATTTCTTTCTTGTCATTTGTTGGTTTCTAATGAGTCCTGACACGCACGAACCTAAAAATTAATTCGATTCCGGTCTATAGTATGATGCACACAAAAATTGAGGTATTCTAGAAAACATAGGCCAAAGTTGGATATGAAAATAGCATCCTTGCGTGAGAGTTTTTTTGGCGACATATATTGATAGAGTTTTGACCACGGAAGGAGATACAATCAATCAAAGATAAAGCAAACCTGGGCAACACGAGCTGATTAGGTTCAGCCGGGTTCGGTTGACTGAACCGAACCAAGGTTGGATGAAGAGGGCTAGGTTTTTTGAAAGGTTGGGTTTGGGTCGGGTTGATGGGTTGGTAGTGGGTAACAGGAACCAGATCCGGATCCGGTTCAAATAGGATTTGAGTAGGGGGGCACAATGGAGATGGGCTAAGTATAGCCGCTGGTTATGGATGGCAGAAATTGACTGTCGCAGACGCGAGTGGCAGGGCATCAAACAGAGGTGGTGAAAGTTGGCAGGAGGTTGATAATGGTTGTGGTGGACAGAGAAGGTCTAGCAGCAAAGTTGCAGAAGACGGAGGTAGTTAAGAGTTGGCTAGCATCGGGGAAGAAGAGGGCAATAATAGTTTATTCCAGCAACAAGCAGGTCCACACAGGTTCCGATGGGCTATGACCGGAGGCAGAAGGGCAGAGATAGGGATGGCGACGGGGGAGCGGGTGCCTATAAAAGGGCAGCCACTTACAAGGTGACAGACAGAGAGTTTTACAGATTAACAGAGTTTAACAGATTCACCGATTCACAGTCGTATGAGAAAACCCTCGTGTGGAAACCTCGCGACCTCAACATCCGCTGCAACCACTAAAATTCCGGCGACTCGAAAGACAGAAAGGTAACAGCCGAAAATCTCCCACAGTGGTATCAGGGCCTGGTTCCCTACAAAAAAAAAAACAAAAAACAAAAAGGGAGAGAAGAGGGTTAGAAAATTTTTTTTTTTGGAAAGAAAGAAGTTGGCGGTCGACAGTCGGACAGGGAAGCCAGAGGCTAACCGGAGGAAAGCCCAAAAACAAAGCCAAAGGCAAGCCGACAGAAAGCCCCAAAGATAAAGCTCGAGGCAGGTCAGCAGAAAGCCCCAAAGGAAAAGTCAAAGGCAGGCCGGCGGAAAACCCCAAAGACAAAGTCAGAGGCAAGCCGGCAGAAAGCCTCAAAGGCAAAACCCGAGGCAGGTCGGCGGAAAGCCCCAAAGGAAAAGCCAGAGGCAGGCCGACGGAAAGCCCCAAAAGCAAAGCCAGAGGCAGGCCGACGGAAAGCCCCAAAGGAAAAGCCAGAGGCAGGTCGGCGGAAAGCCCCAAAGGCAAAGCCAGAGGCAGGCCGGAGGAAAGCCCCAAAAGGCAAAACAATGGCAAGCTGGAAAAAGCCCGAAGGCGAGACAAAAACAGCAAGCGACGAATAGCAGCTTATTGGAGTGCCTCGAAGAAGAAAAACCCGACAGCCGACAACCGACGCCGACGGTCGGCCATCGGCCGAACCCCTCTCTCTCCCTCTCTCTCTCTTTCTCTCTCTCTGGAAAAATCCAGACTTGTAAAGCCTTTTTTTATTTTTTGCTTTTATAAGCGATATAAATAAATAAAAAAAAACCCACGATTTTTAGAAAACTGCGGCGGGGAAAACAAGCGTTTTCAAAACTGCCGTCGGTTTCCCGAAAACCGCCTCGGGTTTTGAGAGAGAAAGACATAACTGCCCCCCATCATTTTCTGATTATTATGAAATTGCTACTGAAAAAGGACAAGTTTACCCTTAGCCTTTTTTGAAAATTACAAAAATACTAAGGTCTGTTAATTTACGATTTTATCCAACCCGGTTTGGAAAATATTGTTTCTGCCATTCAGTCAAAAGACAGGTTTACCCCTATTCCTTTTGAAAAATTACAAATTCACCTTGAGAGTTAAAATTATGATTTTAACCCCGATCAGTTGCAAATTTTATAAGAATACCAAATAGTGATTTTACGAGTTTGTCCTTGTGATTTTTACAAAAAATATAAAAAGAGATAAAAAGTAAAATTATAGATTTATCCCTTGGTATTCGTTTAAGGGTTTAGAGGCAAAAAAACCCCTAGAAAATTTATTAATTCTGCATCAAGTTAACGTGTTTCTTGCTTTGTGTTTTTTCCTTGTTTCCTTCAAAAAGAAAAAGACCGCTTTCTTAGTATTTTTACCAAACAAAAATGAGTTGTAGGATATGTGTATTCGAACTGGCAAAAACAGAAAAACTAAACGGTCTGAACTTCCAAACATGGAAGAGAAGAATCTCGTTAGCTCTAACACTAGAAGGTGTAGAGTATGTGTTAAAGGAAAGAGTGTGTCCTCCACCTCCAGATGCAAATCAATAACAGTTAGAAATGTATAAAACATTTCTAAAAGACGATACCATAGCAAGAACTGTAATGTTAACTTATATGGAGGATGACCTGATTAGAATCTTTGAAGAATTTGAAACTGCAAAAGAGCTGTTTGATTCATTAACAGCTAAGTATGATACAACTGCAAAGTTACATGTGCAGTTACTAATACAAAAATACAACTCCTTTAAAATGAAAGAAGGAGAAAATGTAGTAGAACATGTAAATCATATGCTGGTAATGGCTAGGGATTTAGTTGTAGCAAAATCAATTATCCCCGAACCAATGCAGATATCAACTATACTAAACAGTCTACCTCCATCATGGAATGTGATCACCACTGCCTTAAGGTTAGGGCCTGAAATCAACCTTTCGGAATTGCCCCTAAAGCTAGCAATTGAGCAAGAATACATGCTCAAAAACAAAAGGAAAAAACTACTAGTAGTCCAGGATGAGTTGGCATCTAGCTCCAAATCCAACCAGAAAAAGAAACTAAATAAAAAGTTTGGCAAGAATAACAAGAAAGGCGGTCAAACTTTTAAGAAATCACAAGAAACCGCTTCCCAGATCAAGTGCTTCAACTGTGGAAAGATTGGGCACTAGAAGAGGGACTGTCGCAACAAGGAAGGTGGAGAAAACAACCCACAACGCGGACAATCCGAGAAGCAGGACATAATCTATGTAATTTCAGAATGCCTATACTTGGACCGCCTAGTTACAGGTTGGTGGATAGACTCCGGAGCTACAAGACACATCTAAAAAACCAAGGAAGGGGCAATTGATCTAAAGGAATATCAACCCGAAGAACATCGTGTGTACATGGGAAACAATATTTTTTTCGATGTTTTGGGTATTGGATCCTTTAGGATATTTGTATAAGGCAAACCAATTATACTGACTGATGTGCTAATTGTGCCATCTATAAGGCGCAATCTGGTCTCGGTCCCTGCCTTAGTAAAGAAAGGTTTTGAAGTTAGGTTTGTACCTAACAAGGTGATTGTGGAAAAACATGGAAGAATCTTGTTCTCAGGAGAATTAGATGTAGAACATGGACTGTTCAAGTTATCCGATAATGAAAGTCATCAATCTTCTGTTTATATTGAAAGTATCTTTTCTATTGATGTGAATATGTGGCATAAACGCCTAGGGCATATAAGTCTGGAAAAGTTGAGGAAATTATCCAACTTTGACTTATTACACGAATTTGAGGAAAAAACTTTCAACAAATGTGAAGCTTGCATACAAGAAAAAATGACAAGAAAAGTCTTTCCCAAGGAAACAAAAAGGGCAACAACCTTGTTAGAGATTATTCACACAAATTTATATGGACCTTTCAGAGTAAAGACACATCGAGGAAAGGGTTACTTTATAACCTTTATCGATGATTACTCTCGATTTATGTATATATATCTTTTAGCACATAAATCAGAGGCACTTTAAGCATTTAAAGAACATAAACAAGAAGTGGAAAATCAATTGGGGCATACTATCAAAGTCTTGAGATGTTGATATCGGTTCTATCATAAGGACCAAGGACTCATTGAAAGCAGAGATGTTGAATTCTTAAAAGATTCTAAGAATGACATCCTGAAAAACAATGAAGAGTATGTTGATGATTTAGTAGATTTTGACTAATCATCTTTTGAGCCCATAAAAGAACTTCCTGAAACTACCGATACCTTAATTGGACATAAGAGGCCAAGAGCCACTCCATCCTATTTAAAGGATTATCACACTTACCTTTCAGAAGAAGTGTGTAATTCGGTAGATTTAGATGAATTGACTGATAACTTGACTTATCAGCAAGCAATGAATTCATCGGAAGCAACAGACTGGGAGAAAGCCATGGATGAGGAAATTGAATCTATTGAGAAAAACCAAGTCTGAGAATTGGCTGATTTGCCAAAAGAAAGAAAAGCTATAGGCTGTAAATAGGTTCTGAAAAAGAAATATAAGGTCGATGGTACAATCGACAAGTTTAAAGCGAGGTTGGTTGCAAAGGGTTTTTTGCAAAAGAAAGGGATAGACTTTGTTGAGACATATTCCCCAGTTACGAAATTTGCATCCATACGTATAATCCTGGCAATATCTGCATATTATGATTTGAATTTACATCAGTTAGATGTGAAGACCGCCTTTCTAAATGGCGATTTAGAAGAATTCATATACATGCAGCAGCCCGAAGTATTTGTGATTGAAGGCCAAAAAGATAAAGTGTATAGGTTGAAAAAATCCCTATATGGCCTAAAACAGTCACCTCGTCAATGGTATTTGACTTTTCAAAATGCCATTATAGAACTTGGGTTTGTGGCTAACAAACTTGATCACTGTGTTTATGTTTGGAACAGTGGGAGCCACTTTGTCATCTTATCTTTGTATGTCGATGACATTTTGCTGACTGGAAATGACAATGAAATGATTGTCAAAACCAAGTCATGGTTGAACTCTAAGTTCGAAATGAAAGATGTGGGAGAAGCATCCTATATCCTGGGTATAAAGATCTCTCGAGATAGAGGATCTAGACTCTTATGCCTGAGTCAAGAGAGATATATAGTTTATATCCTCAAGAAATTCAAAATGGGTGAATGCAAGTCTGCAGATACACCTGTTGTAAAAGGGGTGAAACTAAGTAAGGCTGATTGTCCCGGTGAAGGAGACGATAAGTCTAATGTTCCTTATGCTGAAGCTGTTGGCAGCTTGATGTATGCTATGTTGTGTACAAGACCTGATATCAGCTTTGATGTTGGTCTTGTCAGTAGATATCAAAGTAATCCAGGTTGGCAGCATTGGATAGCTGTAAAAAGGATTCTAAGATATATGAAAGGAATAAAGGACTTGAAACTATGTTTTCAAGCAAATGAATTAGAAGTGGTAGGATACTCAGACGCTGACTTTGCTGGGAGCAAAGATGACAGCAAATCAACCTCAAGACAAATATTCTTATTTGGAGGTGGTGTTGTTTCTTGGGCATGTAAGAAATAGGGTTGTGTAGCATTGCATACACAGGAATGAGTATATTGCTTGTTGTATGGCTGCAACAAGTGCTGTCTGGATAAGCCGCTTCATACATGATTTGAAGCTGGAAATAACAGATGAGCTGGTGGTTATCTATTGCGATAACAATGCAGCAATTACTCTTATTAAGAGTGGAGCAGATTGCTCAAAAAGCAAGCATATAATGGTAAAATACCACTATGTTTATGATATGGTTATGAGAAAGGAAATATCCATCTCATACATGCCAACAAAAGACATGTTGGCGGACCCCTTAACCAAAGACATAACGAAAGAACTCTTCTCAAAACATGTTAGAAACATGGGTTTGAGATATGTTGTTGTATAGGTAAATAACCATACAACGGATGATTTGTTGTGTAGGGAAATAACCACACAACAGGTTCTGATTGCAATAGTAATAAGGGATCGACATAACTAGGGAAAACCCCGGAAAAGTGAGAGGAAAACCAATATGTCGATACACTTTACTCGAATGGCCAAGTGGGAGATGTTACAATGTAATGGCCATTCTCAGCTCGGGTAACGGCTGGACTGACCATCCAGCCGTTACCTGAGGAGAGGCCGGATATGTAACGGACAGCTGTTACCGGAAAATCCGGTAACGGCCATCCGTTACCACTCCCAGACGAGGGAAGCCACGAGAGGAGAAAGTCAAACGACGGGGGAGCGGGTGCCTATAAAAGGGCAACCACTTACAAGGTGACAGACAGAGAGTTTTACAGATTAACAGAGTTTAACAGATTCACCGATTCACAGTCGTATGAGAAAACCCTCGTGTGGAAACCTCGCGACCTCAACATCCGCTGCGACCACTAAAATTCCGGCGACTCGAAAGACAGAAAGGTAACAACCGGAAATCTCCTACAGAGGTTTGGTGGCAAGGGGGTGATCGAAAGGCTAGAAGGGCTAGGGAAGTTTCAGGCGATGGAATCCAACAGGATCCCTGGTGGCAGTTGGGAGGTAGAAAGCTCACAAAACTGAGCAGCACAGTCGTGTCGATTGAGATGTTCCTAGGGGAGGTGAGTTGATGGTGATACCCAGGTTCAATTTAAAAGGGGAAGCTGGTTAGGACGATTGTACTGAAGATTGGGAGGGTTCCAATGAGGCCAAAGTTGGCTCAGGGGCCGGTTCAGGAAGCTGTGGTTGTTATCGATGGCGGTAGCTTGGTTAACAGGAGACGAGCAGCAAGACTCCAATTCACCAACTAAGTGAATCACTTGAGTGTAGTTGAGTGATGCAATAGGAAACCAGAACAGGTTGGGTGAAGGAATCTGGCAACCAGTAAACATTGGTTGGGTTATCAGAATGGGTTGGCACTTCATATAACAGAGTGCACGGCTGGTCACGGTTGTGCAAAACAAGTGAAAAAAATAAGCATTCGAATGAAGGGTAGAGAGAGAGAAAGACAGCTTAGCTCTAGGGGGACACAACACCTATCCGAAAAAGAAGCCATGGCCAAAGGCCTAGAACCGAATAGGGAAGAAAATCAATCCATTGATCACAAACATGTTTCAATTATAAAAGAGTCTATTTGTAGACAATTATATCTGGTATACTCCTATAGAAATAAGAAACCCATGAGACAAAAGACTCCTATAGATTTAGGAAATCAAATACGATGAAGCCTTTAGTTGTTATGATTGAATCCTTCTTCAATTAAACTCTTCAAATGTCTTTATCTAAATAAGCTTAGTTGGACTTTTGTTTGAATTATACTCTTGATCTTCGTCTGAATTTGAGAAACTGGATATGAATTGGATTTTAGATCTCCGGTGAACATCGGGTTTTGAATGTGGATTTGGAGCAGAATTGGATCTTGAGGTCTTCAAATTGAATCTAGATCTTGAAGTAAGATCCAAGTCACAATAGTAGCATACCAATACTCCTCATATTTTTATCTTCCTTTGACTGTACATTCACCTCTTCACAGATGGACATCCTTCCTACATGCAAATTGTTGATTTCGTGCGTAATCTATCTTTTAATTTGAGTTATGCCTTCTTGTCACAAAGGACATTCGTGGCTTATGTTGCTTGGATATTTACATGGTGTTGGTGTCAAACATCATTATAAAACAATATTGTAAAAAGCATATTGGTGCCCGTATAACACTTGTCACCGATACGCCTGTATCATACTATATCTTATGGTATGGTATGATATGGTGTCAGAGAAAAAAATCGATCTGAACACTCTAGAAAAACTCTAAATCATATATGCATATCCAGGGAGGAATTTCTTTATGGTTAATAATCAGAAGAACATATGCCAAAGATCAAGCGCCTAAAGAAAGATTATGGTGATGTGTAAAAATGCATTTCATTAATTGGGTATTCCTGAAGATATCTCCAGCAAAAGGTGTTATGCGATTTGGACAAGAGGTAAATTGAGTCTTTGATATATGGGATCGTGTCTTATCATTGACAAAGTTGGAGAATTGGCTTATAGACTTGATCTACCTACAACAATGATTGGTATACATAGTGTCTTCCACATGTCGATGTTACGAAAGTACATTCCTAATCCTTCTCATGTGCTTGAACCGGAACAACTCGAAGTATAAGAAGATCTAACCTACCAAGAATATCCCATCGCTAAAGTGATTTATATAAAGAAAAGATTTATCAGGATACCACCATTCCAATTCAAATGGACTTTAAGTTGTTACAATTGTTATGACTATCTATAGATATTTTCATTTCATTTGTTGGATTAGTCTTTCTATTATTTATGTTACTAGGTCCTTTTAAACCTAAGGTTCAATATGTGGTGCTACTAAAAGTTTTTATTCTTATTAGTTCATTAGAAGGGTGGGATGGTTTTTTTCAAAATGTTATGGTACTTAGTTTTGTCAGCGTGGGATGATTTTTTTCAAAATGTTATGGTACTTAGTTTTGCCAGCGTGGGGTGATTTTTTTCAAAATGTTATAGTACTTAGTTTTGTCAGCGTAAAAAGTATTATAGTGAGATTAGTACTGCAAATTCATATCCTCTACACACAGGGCTCATTTTTGAGTCAAAATTTTGTAGCAATCTCAAAATGATGGTATATTGCATTCTTCTTGAAAAAAATCCAATTTGGACAAAAGTGCATAAAAATAACTATTTTGCCCCCAAGACAAAATTGGTAGGATTCTGCCTTTTTAAATGATTACCTTCAAATAAAGGATAATTTCAAACAATTTTTTCATAAACAAATGAAAAAGAGAACATTGGGAATCAAACCCAAAGATGTTTGCAAATTTATAAATTTATAAAATTTCAAAACTCTTGAAATTCATAAGCAAATTAAATTCAAACCAAACCTTAAAAAATTGCCCTGTCGTGAATAGTCTCATTCCAAAACTTGATACCCAAAGGTGAAAGTGGTTCGATACCCTACACCCGTTAAAGTAGTTTAATACCCTACACCCATTTAAAGTGGTTAAATGATCAAGGTGGTTAAAGACCGGACCGAAAGTAGGTCATCCTTATAAACAGAATTTGGGAATGAAACCTAGTGCTTTCTAAAAATAATATTTGATTTCATTAAATTTGATATTTTCAAATATATAAATGTTTTGTTTTTAAGTGTTTGAAACCATAACTGCCATATACGAAACTCGGACCGAAAGGAGGCAAATTCCTCGAAAAGAGGAGGTGGTATGAACAAAAAAATCAACAACCGAGCACCTGCCAATTTCGACACTGTTAAGCAAGGTAACTTATCATTTTTAGTTTTAGGTATTAGAAATGAAGGTCAACATCAGAAAAGGAAAGTCGATATTCCCAAAAGGAAGGTCGGCGTCCAGGAAGAAAAGTCGGCATCATCCATGAAAAAAGAAAGTGATGCTCGATTTGGAAAGCAGTGATGCCTAATTTGGCAAGCTGTGATACTCGATTTGGCAAGCTGTGATATTCAATTTGGCAAGCCACCAAGAGGAATCTTACTAGTTTCGGCATAAATTAATCATATGACCTACCATAGGTGACCTTAACACACAATTTGAAAAGTCACCAAGGCATAAAAGGTTGGCCGATTTTATCAATACTTACCTGCCTAGTTCAGCATCAATGGATTGACTTACCATAAGGGAGCAGCTTACCATGCTAAAGTTCAGCAACTTTCTCAACAATATTGAAGGAAGCACATTATAACACCCACTTACCCTTTTTAGTCTCAGCCGATCTCAACATGGTAGGTCAGCCAACCAAATCCCGTGACCTTCTAAGTATCCTAGCAAGATACCTTCCAAAGTTCAAAAGTTAGCCGAATTCATAACTTCCCAAGCCCATAGCAAGTGCTTGTTTTAGCAAGTGAAGAAGATAACTCCACTTGACTTTCCTAACCAATCCTTCACCAAATGAGCACGTCCATATGCATCTCCACTTTCCTTTCCTAGCCAACCGACTGCAGCAAGTGGACATCAAGCAAGTCCTAGAAAGGTTGCAATCGACTTTGGTAAGTGGACTTCAACATGGAACGTCAATCTTGGCCATGACATCAATCCAATTTGAGTAAGTAGGATTTGGCATCTCGTGATAACTGAAACAGCTTGTTCGAACCCACTCACCTTAGCCGAACTCAACTACACTTACCATATCATACCCCACCCGATTTTTAGCAAGAAGGGTCAGCATCCACTTACCATTTCAACAACTTTCAATAAGGCAAGTTGCCTTACAAATAGTTGTAGCCAATAAGCAATCCTTTGCCTATAAAAGGGGCCTTAAGGGGGCTACAAAGCATCAACCAACACCAATCCGAGATCCTCAATCTCATCCCATTCAGCATCCCACGACCCAAGCAAGAGGGAGAGAAAGAGAAAAAGAAAATGAGAGAGAGGAAGAGAGAAAGAAGAAGGGGAAGGTTCGCTGTCAACCGCCGTCGGCCGATTCTTCTACCACAGGTTCACTATTCTCTTTTTTTTTTAAATTATTATCTCTTCTTTCATTAAGATTAATAAGATTGTAATTAAGGAGCTCATATCTCTATATTGATGTATTAATCAAGGTTCATATGTTGCCCTGTCTCTTTTTCATTCATTAATTGTCTGCTATATGTTTAAATTTTGATCTTTTCTACTCCATAATATAATATAAGATCATATACCTCTTAATCCCCTCTGTTCCCATGTTATAATTATAATTTTATTTTGAATTGCTATAGATTAATTTTTAATTCAAACAAAAACACATACACGAATCTAAAAATCAGAAAACCTATTTTTTACACTCTGCATAAGTCCAATGAACGATTTTATTTCATCACCCCTATTTCGAATATTCCAAAGGTTCTTGTGTGCTCAAGACTTGCTCAATGGGGTTATGGTACATCTTTCAGTAAGAATAAGGCAAAGGTTTATTATCCTCAATGCTTGGTGCATCAATTTAGACTTGTGCATAGAATCCCTGGACTTGTGTACCCTAATGCGACTTTTTGAAGAGAATTTTCTTCTTCAAGTGTAGAAGTGAAAAAGTTGCATGGCAAACTCATGCTAGTCAACCACTTTTCTTTCCAAGATTTGAACTACAATTGTGGCATCTAACCTGCACACACATGCACTTCTCATAAAATTTTTAAGAATTTTAGGCTTGTGTAACATCACAAATAAAATCGGAGAAAATCAAATAAAATTAAAACAAATTCTGTAAAACTAGAAGTTCTTATAACAGAGGTTGAATCAAAATCCCATATCTTTGTGTACAGTGAATCTTTTTTTATTGAAAACGGTCTCATTGGAAAGCTTAAATCCATAGCTTTCCAGCAAGACCAATTTCACATAAATCAAACGTTTGAGCATAAAGATACAATCATTTTTCTAAACCTCTGACTTTCTTCCATAGGTTTGTCCCGAATGTCTGAATGGGGTCTATTTTCGGATTTAATTGTATAAATATATAACATATAAAACAAAAATAAGAATAGTTTTTGAATCTGTACATCAAATTCTATTTTCTGTAAAATTTTGAGAATTTTTGGAGATTCAGAAGCTGTATAAAAAAATCATAAACAAATCTCTGAAAACATAACCAATTCATGTTTTTCAAGAATTGGAATATTTTCAAGTTAAGAAGTAAATCATGATTTTTACAAAACTTTGGAATTGAATTTGGTTTTGAAAACTTACCGGATCTCAAATGATTTTCAAAGAGTCTAGGCTGACCCTTGAGCATCAGTTTAAGAAGGCCTACGTCGAAAATAATTCACTTATCTACAATTGCTATACGAAGTTAAAAATCAATCTTTGCTAGTTTGAGCCGCTCACGCACACTATGTAGTCTGCGAATTTAATTTCAAGTCTCTACATAGGCTTCAAAATAAAAATTCATATCTAAAAATCTAATATCTATTGGATCGACCCAAACCAAATAAGTTAAAATACTAAAGAATGTTTGCATGTGCATCTCGCCTCTCTCTCCCACCTCTCATGTCTGCAGCTACGTCTTCTCTTACCACCACCACCAGCAAGCAACCTCCACCGATAGCTACTGCCTCCGCTTTCCGTTGTCTTCTTCCACCGCAGGTAAGCTCTCTCCATTTCTCTCTTCTCTCTCCCCTTCTCTCTTTATTTCTCCACCTTCGCTGCCTTCTCTCTCGTGGATTCTCTCTCTTCTCTCTTTCTATACCTTTTTTCGACATAGGTAAGCTCTCTCCCTTTCTCTCTTCTCTCTTTCTCTGACTCCACCTTCTCTCTCTTCTCTTTCATCAGCATGTGAGTTTGTTAGACATTATTTTGAGTGACGTTTAGCCCTGATTGTAGGTTTATAATGGTTTTGTGTTCATTTACACAGATATAGAAATATTTTAGAAGCAATATTTCTTTATAGAAACTTACTATTCTAGATTTGGATTTTATGTGTTGATGCTCTCGACTCTCCAATTCTATCTAAAAATTCGATTTTGGCTACATTAACTCCACTAGACAACCTTTCAACCGATCTGGCTCACCCTCACAAGGGTATGGATGAGGTTCTCAAACTCAACGTCCTTTTACGTAACATGGACTCAAAGGTTCATAATTGAGAGGCACATAAGAATGAAACAAGGTTCAAGATACCTTGAAATCTTTTGAAACATCAGAATTGAATGGTTACACTTTTTTCTATATTAAGTATGATGAGGCAAAAATGCTAAGACTGTCATATTCCTTAAAATTTTTATGAAAAGCATTACTCTACAAAGAAGAGCACTCACAAGCGTGGATGTGTAGAAGCGTTGTGTCTATATATAGATGTGCATGCACACACATATACATATACATATATTGTATGTGTTAATGTATGTATAAATGTATTATGTATGAGGATTAAACTCAGTGTCTTGTAGTAATGACTCTCACCTCTTTGCTATGTTGGATGCGCTTGCAGCAACCCATTTGCCTATAGTATTATTATCCGATTGCTTCTTGTCTTCGTGAATTTTCTCCATGGATTGCTATGTAACTTGTTTTTCCATCTAATGTACTTGTTCTTATAGTATTTACAGGTATTCTGTTGTATCATTTGAATTTGTGTTGCTAATAAGAGTGGACGATAGACTGACCTGTCCATTTGAATTCTAGTAATTCGCTAGAGTACCTACTACACCTGCATATGTGCTTATGTACCTTAACATTTTCCTTTGTGGCAACATGATTACTGATTAGTATATGTAAACTGTTTTTTCATTTCGCTGTTGGTTGTGGATAATTTTGAAGTAAAACGTGTAATGTCCATACAAACTTTGAAGAGTAAGAGAGGGGTCAGGCTTACTGACACCATATTCACTATACTTAAGCATATAAGTAATTATATATTTGTTTCTTTTAATTCCTTTACTTAATGCTTAAAATAACTTTGTTACATTTATGTTTTGTTTTCTAATTTAAGGTTAATAATTCAATATGCATGTGCCACATAAAATTATTGTTTGTTTTCTTAGAAGTTAGAAGTAGAATTTGTTTATTTAGTTTGATTCATATTTATGAAAGAAGTATTGTGTTTCTTGATATTTCTTAGAAATTAGAGAATCCATTATATATATAATTTTCTAATTATAAATAAAAGTGTACCGCTAAATCTGCTATATCTTGTTATCGCTATATCAGGGTAAACCGTTAACCCGCTAATTATTAATACCATCTAACCCACTTTGATAACATGTAAAGATTTATAGAGGAGAACATACAAAGGAGAGACATTTTATTGATAAACCTCTCAAAAGAGAGTAACCACAAAATATATCACATTAGCATGCCATGAGGCATCATATATAATGTACTAAGAGAGAATTATATAGGAGAGGGCCAACATCAACCTCCAAATGGATAGAAGGCTAGAATTCTAGCCATTGGAGGCCCTACTCACTAAGGAAATGAAAAAAGAAAAAGAAAAAGAAAAAGAAAAAATACACAAATGCGCTAATTACATTTAACACATCTAAACTCATTATGATTTGTTTTGGTTTGCATAGCATTAGAAATTTCCTAAACTATAAGACAAAAAACTATATACTAACAAACTTTTCCAATTAGAAAACAAGTTTTGAGTATAGTATAGACAACATGAAGTCGAGCATGCATGCAAATAGGGAAACAATCACACATCCCGTGAAAGGCATTACATTTTCAACACCATTTAGCTCAGAAGAATTCGACATTTTCCTGCTCCATTATAGTTGTATTCAACCAGATAAAATTAGAAGTGCAAATTTATTATCAGCATACTTATCGACAAAAGATGAAGTATCTTGGTATATGTTATTTGCAGATGATATTGTGTTAGTGGAGGAGTCTAAGGAAAAGGTTAATAGAAAATTAAAACTATGGAGATAACCGACTTAGTAGAATAAAGACATAATATATGAAATGTAAGTTTGATAATTTGGTTACTTTAGAGGACATAGAAATTAAAATTGACACACATTGCATTCCCCAAAAGGAAAGTTTTAAATACCTAGGGTTAATTTTTCAAAGTGATGGAAGAATTGATGGAGATGTTACGTATAGAATTATTGCTGGTTACTTGTATATTATTTGAGTGAAGTTTTGGGGTTGTGCCCCAGGGAAGGGATCATGTGCTCAGTTTGCCAGGAAAAGACGGTTGAGAGATTTAATTGGTGATTTTCAGATCCATCTCAAATTTTCCATGATCATTATGGAGATTTCTATTGGTTTTTAACTGCTTAGTTTTGCGGTTGTACATGTTGATGATTAACTGCCAACACTGAGAACCATAAAACATGATAGGTCTAATTGCTGCTCTATAATATTTACCTATTAACTTTAATGGTATCTTTTTATTACAAAGAATACTTGATGCTTCTCTTCGGACTTTTGAAATGTTATTAATCGATTTTGAAAACACTCCACTTTTCATAGAGAATTAATTCCTAACTAAGAGGCATATATTTGACTTGGTCCCTTCTTAAAGAAACTAAAGAAGATCCATTTACAAAAATCATTTCAAAAGAATTAGTGGTAGACACTAATCATAATATCTTTTTAGATATTGGGCACTTATAAGGTATACCAAGTTTCTTTCCTTGGCATCAATTAGCCAATATGGATGGTTGTTTGTTGCCCCCTTATGACATAGGGACATTTTCACTTGGGCCTTTATTTTTCGAGAGAATGTGTGCCTCTTATAGGTGAACGATGTTCATGGGATGCATGACATATATTCTCATATGAGATGATAGAAATACATGGTCAATGGAATAATTAATGTATTCAAATCTCCATGAAAGGTGCGTAAGAAATGAAAGCTATATGCCCCCAGTTTAGAGGAAATAGATGACATAAGCATTCACACACTATGGCCGACCCCTATTGTATCATGTGATGAATGATATTTAATGAGATTTATGAATGACCCATACATGCACTGTCGTTGGACATCTTGGTTTCTTTTACATGACTTTGGAATATGCATGATATGATCCTAGCCTTTGGTACATTTAAGGTTAGGTTTGCTTCCTATGTTAACCTCTAAGAGGTCACCTTCTAGGAAACTTAATGTTTGACTAAGTCCATTTTTTTTTTGAGAAAGTTCTTGTAGATTGACATCACCCAAATCATCTCTAAGGGAATTGGCACACACATAAATGAACATCGAATTCAAAACTTTACGAGATCATAGTTTAAGAAGCTTAGATTTGGACAGGCTCACAGGAAGCACTAAGGTTCATGTTATACCTAAACTACCTTACCAACATTTCTTTGTGACAACTTGAGAGAATTCTTTTGGGAATTAGTCAAGCAGCTGAATCCTATCAACTACAGACAACAATAAATAGACTGAAAAATGGGAATACAAATAATAGGCACTGTTTGAATCACTTTGATTCAGTACATATCTATATATAAATACATCTATACAGAGAGAGATTCTATTCTACATACACATGTAAACTCATGCATTTATTAAAATACATGTATTTATCTATGCATTTATGAAAGTATACATACATGTAATCAAGCATCACGACCACCAGGGTCACCAACATTCAGCAGTTGGCTACCCACTACCTCTTTTCCCTTTCTCTCTTCTCCAATTTATAAATACTTACCTTGTACATAATTAATGTTAAGCCTTCTTAATTTATATACATTTTTTTTAGTTTATTTGCTATTATTCTAGTCTTTTCTAAGTCTTTTGAGTGACTCACGATTATTATATTCATGTATTGGATATTTGTTGCTACAACACGTTGAAGTATCATCTTCATTACATAGTATTAAAACATGTCTGCTCTTTGTGATTATCAAGTTGCTACCTCAGCAAGTGTGCCGAAGTCTAGAAGTCTCTATTCAAAGAACTTGAAGATTTATGATGATTTTTTAATCATTTATCCAAGTAAGTTCACTCCTTTAAAGCTTGTACTCATTGAAGATTGAAGAAAAAGGTTTCAATTTTTTATTAACAACTTCCAACTACAAAATATGAGCTCAATTAATGAAAAATTATTATTTATATTCCAATTTTTTTAGGGCTATGTGAATGGATCGAAGGTAGAACCCTCTATAAATATCACTTTTAAAAAAAAAGAGAAATTTGAAAGAGGCCATAGGATGGTCTCATGGGTTCTTATGAATAATGTGAATGATTACATTAGAGACACCTTGATCGACTTTACCAATACCAAAAAATCATTAGAATACTTGAAGAAATCCCATGTTCAAAGTGATATAACACATAGGATGGCATTAGGTGATAAAAAATCATCACTAGACAATAGGACAAAGGAATGAATGACTTTTACAATGGGATTTCATTATTTGGAATCAATTAAATGGATATAAAATGAAGTGTAAAATATGTCTTAGTGATAGATAATATAAAGAAAATAAAGACTTCGTATATCAATTTTTGATGTCTTAAAGAGGAATTCGAAGGGGTAAGATCCTCCCTTATACATAGTAAATCCTTCCTCACTAAAGAAGATGTTCTTACCGACCTCGCAAAACTTAATAAAGTTGGGCTTCAAAAAGATTATGCCTTAGCTACATCAAGGCTCGGTGCACACATTAAGACATATTGACATCTACATTTCAATATCGAAGGATCAAGTGAGACAAAAAAAAATTATTTGCCACTTTTGTAAGAAGATCAAACATATTAAGTCTAATAGCCAAAGATTAAAGAAGGTGATCTTGGTAGATGAATAAAGCTCTTATTCTTCAATTCTTACTCTTTATGAAAAAGTAAAGCTTCTTGAAGCACAATTGAAGGGAAAAACAATCATTGGTGCGGTATACTCTACTTTCACCCATGACACTCAAGGTATGACTCATTGGTTACTTGATTCGAATGCTTTATTTTATATGACTTGCAATGAAAACCTTTTGAATTCATGCATAAGAAAACCTTTATCATATGTGTTTACCGTCGATAAAGCTAAACTAAAGGTTGACAAAGTAGGATACCATCAACTTTTCAATTCCTAAAATTAATATTATTCCAAAATTAAAATAAAAATTAGTTTTTGTATCTTAAATATCGAATAATGGTTATGTTATAACCTTCTCATCTACGGAATGCATGGTAAATGATCGCTTATCGAAAAAAGTGTAATCCTTGAAAAAAGTGATTTGAAATGACCATATAAAAGATGACTCTATGTAATGGATTATATGCATAATATTGAACATTTAAATATTTTGTCAAATGATATACAACTTTGTCGGATTTTTATACCATAGATTACACAAATTATGAGCATTGCTTTGGGGCGTCCCCGCCTAACGATGCACTACAGAGTCCGAATGTAGTGATAAGTAAGCAAATGTCACTACATTTTCGCCCGTACGTAGTGAATTAATTGTAGAGAGGGTTCTCACATCATAGACGGGTGTGGGTAAAGAAGTTAGTCCCGCTATATTGCCGCCCTCCACATTTTCAATATAGACGGATGCGGGGGGTAAGGAAGCTAGTCCTAGATAATAAGATTTGTATTGGTTCTTTGAATATCAGAACATTATCCGTTAAGCTAATGGAGGTAGTAGATACTATGATTCGGAGAAAGATTTATATTCTATGTTTACAAGAGACAAAGTGGGTTGGAGAAAAAGCAAAGGAGATAGAGGATACATGTTTTAAATTATGGTACTAAGGTAAGGAAGAAGCTCAAAACAGAGTTGGTATTATCATAAATAAAGATTTAAAGGATAGTGTAATAGACATATAACGATATGGTGATCGAATCATGACGTTGAAATTAGTGTTAGGAGCACAGGTTTTGAATATAGTTTGTGCTTACGCACCCCAAGTAGGCCGAGAAGATAGTTTAAAGAAAGCTTTTTGGAAAGTGTTAGATAAGGTGATTCAAAGGATTTCACAAAGGGAGATGATTTGTTTAGGAGGAGACTTAAATGGACATGTCGGTAAAGAGACATTAGGATATCAAGATATTCATGGAAGCTTTGGTTTTGGAGATATAAATAAGGAAGGTAGGAAGATTTTAAATTTTGTTATGGCATTTGATCTCTTTATAGTCAATACAATCTTCAAAAAATGATATGAACATTTAATTACTTATAAGAGTGGCTTATCACAAACACAAATTGATTACTTTATTTGTAGAAAAAAAGATAGAGCATGTTGTAAAGATTATAAGGTAATTCCGGGAGAAAGTTTAACCATCTACTTTCGACTTTTAGTTATGGATTTACAAATAAAAAAATAGACAGAAGAAAAGAGTGCATCGAGCTATTCAAACTAAATGGTGGAACCTCAAAAGTGAGAAAAAAGATATATTTAAAGAGAAAGTCCTTCAAGGAGATGTTTGGAATTATGTTGGTACACCCTGTGATATGTGAAACAATATGGCTATACATATTAGGAAAGCGGCAAAAGATGTGTTTGGTGTATCTAAGAGAGGTGTACCGATACAAAAAGAAGCTTGGTGGTAGAGTGAACTAGTGCAAAATAAAATCAAGGCAAAGATAGCATGTTACAAATTACATTATGCTAAGAAAACTAGTGAAACTTTAGAGACTTATAAGAAAGCAAATAAGGAAGTGAAAAAGGCAGTGAGTGAAGAAAAAGCTAAAATTTGTGAGGATTTATATAAAAAACTCAACTCAAAAGAGGGTGAAAGAGATATTTTTAGGATAGCTAGGGTTAGAGATAAGAAAACTAAATATCTTAATTATGTTAGATGCATCAAGGATGAGGATGAAAAAATTATAGTGACAAATGATGATATAAGAAATAGATGAAAAAACTATTTTTATAAGCTTTTTAATGAAAATAAAGATGTTAGTATTAGCTTAGGAGAGTTAGCCAAATAAAAAAAGTATATAAACCACAATTTCTATCGACGTATTCAAAAGAATGAAGTCAAAGAGGTTCATAAATATATGAAGGGTGATAAATCGGTACGACCAGATAATATTCGTATAAAAGTTTGGAAAATATTAGGAGAAATAGGAATCACTTGGCTCACAAGACTATTTAATGAAATATGGAGAAACCAAACGATGCCCGAGGAATGGAGAGCAAGTACACTTATAACCATATATAAGAACAAGTGAGACATTTAGAATTGTGTGAATTATTGAGGTATCAAGTTAATGAGCCATACTATGAAATTATGGGAAAGAATTATCTAACGTAGGTTAAGACAAGTATCAAGTACAACATAGAACTAATTTGGATTCATGTCAGGCAGATCTACTATTGAAGCGATTAACCTTTTGAGACACCTTATGAAACATTTTAGAGCAAAAAAGAAAGACCTTCACATGATATTTATTGATCTAGAAAAAGCTTACGATAGGGTATCGAGGAAGGTTCTTTGGAGAACCTTGAAAAAAAGAGGTATCCCATTGACATACATTAACCTTATAAGAGACAAGTATGAGGGTGCAAAAATATGTGTGAGGACTCATGAAGGAATGACAAACTTCTTTGAAGTTAATATTGGGTTACATCAAGGAACAACTTTAAGTCCATACTTATTTATAATGGTGATTGATGAGTTAACAAAATATATTCAAGATGAAGTGCCTTGGTGTATGTTATTTGCAAATGACATTGTGTTAGTGGAAGAGTCTAAGGAAAAAGTTAATAGAAAATTGGAACTATGGAGAGAAGCATTAGAAAGCAAAGGCCTCCGACTTAGTAGAACAAAGACAAAATGTATGGAATGTACGTTTGATCATTTGGTTACTTCAGAGGACATAAAAATTAAAATTGGCACATATTGCATCTCTTAAAAAGAAAGTTTTAAATACCTAAGGTCAATTTTTCAAAGTGATGGAAGAATTGATGGAGATGTTACTCATAAAATTAATGTTGGTTAGTTAAAATGGAGAGGAGCATCAGGTATTCTTTGTGATAAGAAGATACCATTAAAGTTAAAAGGTAAATATTATAGAGCATCAATTAGACCTGCAATATTTTATGGTTATGAGTATTGGGTAGTTAACTATCAACATGTACAAAAGATATCTGTGACATAAATGAAGATGTTGAGATGGATGAGTGGTCATACAAGAAAAGACTGTATACATAATGGGGTTATTAGAAACAAATTAGGAGTGACACCAATAGAGAATAAAATGAGAGAATATCTTTTAAGATGGTTTGGACATGAAAGAAGATCAAAAGAACCTATAAAAAAAGGTATGAAAAATTAAATTTGGAAAGTGTTAAAAGAGGTAGAGGACGACCACAAAAGTGTTGGAAAGAAACAATAAAGAATGATCTAGCTTATTGTGAGTTAACTGCAAACATGACACATGATAGAGCTCTGTGGAAAAAAGAATCCATGTAGCCGACCCCGCCTAGTATGGGAAAAGGCTTAGTTGTTGTTGTAGTTGTTGTTTTGATGTACAACTATGATACAAAAGAATTGGCCATTTTAAATGTTCAAAAGTTGTATCAATGTTCCATTGAAATAAAAAATATTAAGAATTTCCCTTACAAAGACTGTACAAACAAAACATATGTTACATGCTTGGGAAACCTAGAGATGGAATTGTATCACTATCATCTGATTGATGACGAGCAGCTTAGTGGGTTGACTTAGTCCCGGGATTGTCAGGGCATAGTATTGTTAGCATTCCTTTCACAAAGACACTATGGGCTCTGTTTCATATACCTACAACAGGGAAACGCGTTTAAGCCATTTGACAAGTGATAGATGGAGATGGCAGCAATCTTTTGGTAAAGACTATTTATCTTTAATGATTTCCACTACCAAAGTAATCCCCATCCACCACCATCCCCACCTCAGTACTGCAGTAACAGATTCTCTCCTAAACACAGTTGTTTGTAGTTGGCAATGTTCTCCTTATTTCCCATGCAAATTGAAAACCTGAAGCAGCGAAGTCTTCAAAACATAGTATAATACATCAAAATGGCTATGGAACTGAAAAGACAACTATTGCAACCATAATCCTTAGAAACTTATACTCATCATTGTCATTCAACATCAAGAACATTTAAGTCTTTATAACTTCATAACCTAGTTATCTTGGATAACCTTAGGCGTGCATTTACATTACAACAATATCGTGTAGCTTTTCCAGTATGTTTAAGAGTGTCCTGAATACTTGCTCACATTTTCCTTATTCTTTTTCTTAATCTTTTCATGATATGAATTTAAGGTTTAATCTATGTTTTACGAGAAAGAAAATCCACCAACAATATTTGCAGATCTCATGGGATACACATGGTTTGCAATGACCTCAATATACCAAATTCAGTTTTATAATATCGGTCTCTGTAAGAAAGGTTAATATAATTTAGTAGGTTATGCACAGAAGTAAATGCAAAGACAGCAGATGAACACCAAGGTCGCCATGCAGGCAATGCATACATGTACATCATTGGTGTTCTAAAGTTTATCTTTTCATGCAAACCACTAGATCAACTATGACAGGCATGCCTAACCATCACCTAGTCACCTCATGATAATGAAGCATTCTAATGCTGTTTTTCCATAATTTTTTCTAATGGATACTGGATCACGTCCACAAAGTTGAAAGATGTGGAGCTAGCTGGGTGAAGATCATTTACTGGATCATGAGCAACATCAACGAACAAAATTTTACAGAGAAATCAAAGGAGAACAAGTGTGTCTAACAAACTCTCACCCCTGATTGATGTACATCAGAAAAGGAAACCTCTTTACATCTGAGGATAAAATCTTAGAGCAGCCATTTTTTCTTCGTGGTGAGGTCTCCAGTTCTTCGAGTGATAACTTTAAAGGAAAAGTTTTCATCTTAACCATGTCCTTTTCTTCAGTGGGCTTCATGTCTTCAGACGGCAATTATTTCTTCTGAGAAATTGTTTGAGCAATAAGATCAAAAAGAGAAAGATTAACCGATGCAGTGGTTCCCTTGTCCTCTCTGGAAGCCATATTATTTTCCTCTTTTCCTATTTCCGTGTCATCAGAAACATCATCACCCTCATTGACATCACCTACACCAATATTTGAAAGGATATCATCATCACGTCTTTTAACTGTAGAAATTTTCTAATCTTTTCGAACTACTTTGCATGCACATGCACCTTTACTTTCACCAATGCAGTCACCGTAATTTCTGCCATGATCATCATCCGCATCATCATATCATAATGGCAATGATCATTATGTCTTGATGCTCTAGAAAGTTTCACATTCTCAGTTCTTTTCCCTTCAATAAAACCATGTTGTAGATATTCAACGTCACCACCATAATCATGAACATCTTCATTATTACGAATATCTTCATTATCTTCATCCTTATCATCACCACCACCAGCATCTTTTACCTCATCGTTGCAATAACTCTTGTCACCAGATGATGAATCTTGGTCCAAGTCAATGTCCACAGACTGACTAAATTTTCCAGTGGAAGTTCTTCTAAAATTTGATCTAGTTCGCCTCCCCATTGAATTGAATTGGCTCCTCTTCACATCTTGATTGGCTTTACTTACTCCTGTTGGAACATTTTCCTTTTCCACTCCTCCCAAATCCTCTCCTTCATTCTGTGCCTCATCATTATCATCATCATTATCTGCGACATCGTCATCCTCTTCATTGTCGTCGTCCTCTATCATCATCTTCTTCTTCATCACTCTCTGAAATTGAGTATTTGCTATCAAAACTTGATTTAGATGTTTCTTCTTCCTGTTGAGCTTTCTTTCGGCGCGAAATGCTTTCGTCATTCGTCACAATAATCCTCCTCCTGAGCTTTCTTTCCTCGATTTTTCACAAAATTCCTTTCCTTTGAGGCCAAATATCGTCTTCCTTTTCTTCTTATTATTCTTCTCATAATGGTCATCATCGTCACTGCTCTTCACGAGATCAATAATGTATTGCTTCCCGCTCTTCCTCCTAGCAGCAAAGGCTTCATAATCTTCTTCTTCCACATTCTCTGAGGTCTTTTCATCTTCATTCGTGGACGAACTCCACTCCTTGCACTTCCCTTTTCCTTTTTCCTCCTTAGAATATATCCTACTGAATGACTTACTGGAACTCGTACTCCCCACCGAACGAATCCCAGTCGTATCAGAAACTACCTTTTCCTCTCCTCTTCCAGCTTTGTAGGTGGCCGTCTTCTTCACTTCTACATGAACTTCACTGGTATCACTGTCAGACACCTCTTGCTCCACTCGCATCTTCCTTTTGACACAAGTCCTAACCGTCTCTGTGTCACCAACTTTTTCTCTTCCCACACGGTTCCCTCGGAAAGGCGTCGTCCTCTCCGACTCCGAGGACTCCCGAGAATCAAAGTGATCGTCCTCGCTGCTGCTGGTCAGAACATAAACCACTTCTTGTTTCCCGGCTATTTCAGCGTCGAGCGGATGAAACGATCCCTTCTCCTTCGCCTCAAAATCGTTCTTTCCTTCGCAGAGGCGGTAACTCTTCGAAGGGGAAGCAGTAAACGCTTCGTCACCCCCCTTCTGCAACCTTGAACCTGTGAACTGCTTGCTTTCATCATCGCTCTCCTTGACAACGGACCGATGCCTCTTCTTGCCAGCAGAACGGCCGGAAACGCCTCTGCAGCGACTGCTTCCCGGAAAATCCACTGGCTGAAATAAATTCGAAAGAGTTAGATGGAAAAGATAGGTAAAAGCAGTTATGAAGAGAAGGAGGGGCTACGTACAGCAGATGAACAATAACGCCGAGGCAGAGGACCGGCGCTCCATGGTGCCGTCTGGCTTCTGGTTCTTTTCGCAATGCAGATCATGATCGATTCGTCACGGACGCAGAATATGCAGAGAGAAAGATGAAGAAAAATGAACTCAAACAGAGACGCACAGAAAAACGAAGATGAAGAAATGCACACCCTAGATGCAGAGAGAGAGAGAGAGAGAGAGAATGACGACTGGTCTGCATGGAGTAACAAATGTCAATTTTGTTCCTGACATTTCTCCATATTTCATTCTCCTTTCGAGGATTTTCGACCCTGGAGTGAAGACATTTTTGTCAGTCCGACCGTTTCTGCTACCGCGTGTTTCTTGTTTCTGGAAAGCAAAGGGAGAAGCGGGGACTCCTCGGAACGGATAGCGTCGTGGAACTCCCAGAACTAAGAACCCTGGAACTCAACAATTGGGATGTCGAGTTCCACGAAACCAGGATTTACAAGTTCCTTTCGCCATTTGAATTTGCATTTCTTGGTTGTGAAGATAGTTCTTTCATGTAGTCTGTCAAGGAGCAAGTTCCTTGAGCCCAGGGAAAAGGAGTCGTTTCCCTACAGGTGCAAGTCCTTTTCCCCTTAAAAACAAAAGTATAGGTCCCATGGAACTCAGGTTTCTCCGGGTAGTTGAGATCTCCATTTGGTTGTGGATGGAACTGGAAACTGAATTGTGGTTCATCTCCATAGTTCCACGACGAACTGGCACCTGAACTCGGGTTTTTCATCAATGCTTCATGAAAAGAGATCACCTTGGCAAATTAATAAACCAATGCCATGAAGTCGGATATCTGAATCAAGTATGTTGCCTCACTAATCGAAATAGCCCACGGTCTCAACCGTGCATTGGCCTTCACTGTGAGCTAAAATTTGGGTGAAGCAGACTTATGCCTCGGGTATAGATTTTGTGAGCTCCAACTTGAATCTCCTTTCGAGTTGACCACGGCTCCTTTGACATTTTCATGTGCTACGTATTCTCACAGGACGCCAATGGCAAGGAAAAAATCGAATTCCTTGCTATTATATATATATATATATATATATATATATGTATATATATATATATATATATATATATATATATATACTACAACAACAAGAAGAGAAGAGATGACTAGGGAGGCGGATTCAAGAAAGGAACTTTTAAAAGATTTTTAGGGTTTAGCAAAGAAAAACATAATGTAATATGGGCCATCGTATGAGTTAGATTTAGGGTTTGGATTTTTTCTGAATTTTGTGTATATATATATATGTATGTGTATATAAAAGATGGTTAAGTTCAGTTCCCATGATTTGCTTTAACCTCGGAACCAGAAGTTGAATATTGAGGTATTTTTGTTCTGTTGGAGCTGAATCAAACAAAAACTGTTTAACATTTGGACCCAAATCAAACCACTGGTTTGGTTTCATCGTCTCCTTGAACACAAACCTGACCTGATGTCTCCCGGCTTGAACCTGACACCATACCTTCATGTGTTCAACACATTGGAGTTTGCCATCCAGGGCATGAGTACCTTACTTCAACCGTCTCATTTTTACCAACATATTTTATATATATACAAAAAGAGAATGCATAATATTATAAACATTTTTACCAACATACCTTCATGTTGTATAAACATTTTTACCATTTAATCTTTGAGATCAATGATAGAGATTTAAATTACTTTATTAAGTATAATGATATTTTTAATTAAAATCTCTATCATATAATTCAAATTCTCAAAGATCGAACAATAGAAGTGTTTATATATATATAAAGAAATATGATAGTCTATGAGCATACTCATTCACGCTCAAATTTTCAGTTGATATAAAAAATTGAGGTCTTTAAGCAAGAATCAAAATAGTATCATTATATTTTACCTTTTGCCTTCTTTAGTTTTTTTTTGTCTTTTTGATTTAAAACTCAATGATCAAATGGTTGAAATCTATCACAATGTTTGACAGCAAATGGTTGTGCACATTTACTACGTATATATGTATATATTCTTATGTTAGGAAGAAACAATAAACTGGTTCAATTTAATACGTGGTGTGAATTCCACGATACTGGCCGATTAATGCTCACTTCCTTTCTTAATGTTTCTTCATTTATTCGCATGATATTTTTTCTTCTATCTTGTTTCTTTTGTATGGTAAAAAATCTTCCCCCCGCCTCAGAAGTATTTTCTTGATCCGACGCTTCTTTGTTTGGGGGTTTCGCCACCGTCACGATAGCAGTCAAGTCTCACGTCCCAGATGCAGTTTCTCTCACTAACAAATTTGAAAAGAAAAAGCCCTCTCCAAAATGGACTTTTTACTAAAAGAAAAGGCTTCTAACGGTAGACTATCATACAAGCTTTCACCTCATCCTGAAAGGGCGACCATGTGAGTTTACCATAACAATCCTCCTGCCTTGAAGAGTCCATTTCAACCGCTGACAGTATCCCTGACGGCATACTAGTTCAGGTACCCAGTCAGGTCAGGTATCACGCCCCACGTCTGACATTACCAGTACTTTCTCAAGGTGGTTTTCCTTACTTACTCCTTGAAGCATCAAAATAACAGCTGCATTTCATGTGTGCACTTTGACCCCTCAACGACTCATGTGCTACACTTCACGAAATACGTAGCATTTGACGATATATATAGGTAGTGACAAATGTTCAAATATTATCTATAGTCAAATATCTTAATATTTCAGTGTGTGATATGAACAATGGAGATTTGATATTAAAAGTTTGCTGTATCATTTAATGAATTATGTGCACTAAATACTTTTTACTTTATCACTTTAATTATTTATTTCAAAGATAAAATGATAAAGTAAATTTGAGTATGAAAGAAGCCGGGTTGGTTTTGAAAAAATGTGGGGTTGAGCCAGATATTTCTGGCCCATTTAGGGAACAATGTTGAATCCTGGTCCTAGGAGCCGATGCAAGCTGGGCCAAACTGTCTTGGAGGGCCAGATTATATATATACACTAAATAGTCTGTAACGAGGATCAAATCTGGATCCAATCAATTGAACCACAGGATCGCTCAGCTGACAGTGAAGAGTGTTCCTTTCGAATCAACCGTATGGTTCTCTTTGAAACCGATATGCATTTACAGTAGACAGCTTCAATCTTCCTCTTCCTTGAGAGTGCAACACCAGGAATCAAGATCTCTCATGACCACTCGCTTTCGGCTGAGAACAAGAGGGGATCAAGGAGAGAGGATTACGAAAACTCAACGAAAGACGAGAGTATTTTTAGACTCTATTGTAGATTGTTTATTACAAGAGGTGTGGTGATTGCTTTTATAGCCACCGGTAGAGTACCGAACAAGCTTCTACTCTATGAGATTTGGATCATGGATTCAATTCAAGACCTAAGTATTATATGATCCCATTATTGACTATACTAAAAGATCAAACTAGTCTCAATAAGTTAGGCTTATCTAAAGAGAGGTTTATCGACTAGGACTAGGAAAGAAACATGTACAATCATGAATACAATCATGGGCGCTTATTACAAAAGAGCAAGGAGACGCGTGCTGTCGTGGCGCAGGTAAGCGGTGCACACACTGAATGCGTGTGTTCCTCAAAGCAATGTGTGTATGGGTCGCGCGAGTCACTAACGTTGTCGCAGTTAGGTGTGTGACAATTCTCTCCCGATTGAGCTAAGCCTCATCCTCGAGGTCTCGAATGATTAAGCTCATGTGGTACTCCCAGCTAAGCGTTGATCTCGGCTAGACGTCTTTGCTGCATGACTCCTCATTCGTACTCTGCACACTTCAGCGCCGCTACTTGTGCGTCGATATGGAGCAAGGCATTGCGTGGATACGGCCCCATGCTCCCACTATCTCGCGCACTCGTCGTGTGTGCTTCTTACCAAGCGCATCTGATCGCTCATGTCTTTTATGCACCGGTGCTCCACATATATGCTGGAGAGAGATGCTCTCGGCTGAAACTCCTATGAATTGGACTCCTGCTTGGAGCCTGTGATGCCACGGTGCTTGGTTTTTGCCCGGTGAGACCTCCGATGACTCATCTTCTTCGGCCCACATCCTGATGATCATGGGTGAAGTATAATGCAGCACATGTGAGGATGTCGAGGGTTTTGTCTGGAATACATAATGCACAAAGCCGGACTAACCCTCGTGCCAAAACATGAGTCCACGAAGATTAAAACGGTGCAGCTTGGGTCATGATCATGAAGTCACACCTAAAGATCAATGGATACTTGTTAATGTCGACCACCGATAAGTCTACTAATCTCAACCAAGGTTTGACACGAAGCTTGCAACCTCTCGCAACCCCCTAGATGGAGTTCAACTCAACGTTGATGAGCTTAAACCTCCTCATCGTTGGCGTCATCTTAAGTCCTACCATATTGGCTACATGAGATATACCAAGGAATGGCTTGCTCCCGTATCAACCAAGGCGCTCACTCTATGTGTTTGATCTGTAATGAAAACCAAAGCTTGACATGGATCCTCCAACCGCGTGGTGTTAAGGAGCTGAAATTAGGGCATCGAAATGAGGTGGTCATCCTATTGGAACCTCAGGCTTACATAGGTTCCTCAACCCCTATGACAGCGAACTTTTCTCTCTTCGGGCATTGCTTCATCCAATGTGGTCCGTTGCATATGTAGCAAGGACTTGGCCCTCCAGTGTCCTTATGACTATAAGACGGTTGACTCGTGGAAGATTCAGATCGAGTTCTAGAAGACAAAGACCCATGCTGGTCCTCTTTCTTCAGGACCTTCTTCTCACGATCACCTCTCGTACCACTACTCTTCCTATTGACTCGTCCCTTCGTAATCGAATGGACGTCGGAGATCCGGAAGAGACTTTGCAGTGGTCTTGGTCTCAAGGATGATATAAGGAATCTTACTATGCATCTTCATTAGTGCCCAAGGTTGGAGACTATTCTCAAAGAAAATAGCCGTTTGGTCTCCCCATATCTAGCAACTCCAAAAGGAGCATGTTGAACCGTTTCACGTACTCGTGAAGGATACTGATATGCCAGAGATGAAGTGATGTTTTTCTAGCTCAATGGCTGCAGTTTGTCGGCATGAACTGCACACGCATCTCGGCCTTGAACTCATCCAAGTCGAGATAGTGACTTGTCCCCGATCATGGGCAGCTACGATAGGGGTCCACCACCAAAGTTTGGCACCCCATCTAGAAAAATTGTGTCTAAGGTCACTCTCTCCGAGTCGGGCATTGTCATGACTTTCAGTTGTTCCCCCAAATCCAAAGGAGATTCTCTAAAGCCTTGCGGTTTCGATCATCCTCAAAACGTTTTGGTTGAGGTCCTCTTAATTTGGGCGAGGTATGGGTTGATCCACATGAACCAACTGTAACTGGTGCACTGCTTCCATGAGTGGAGGGAACTTCATGTGAGCAGGAAGGTTCTGGATTATCACTAGTCATGGGAACACATTGTTAACATTATTGAATTTGCTGTTTCATCTCAGACAACTACATAGACTCATCACCATCTCCTGATGTTCAGCCTGTATCAGTGTCAACAAGAGCACAAGGAATGAGTCCATGCTCAAACCAGCAATTGGGAATGTTTCGACTTCAATGACAACAGTGATGGAAACGGCCTTCTTCCCTTTTGTTACTCAACAACAATAGCAAGCTCTCACTTTCTGTAGCAATCTGAGATCAACAACACTAATATTTCTGTTCTGCAACAGAACTCTCCTTGTCTGCGTCAAACAACCTGTGGAATAGCAACTGGACTTGACAACCAGACAAGTCACAAACTACTCTAGGTGACCAAAACTAATACCAAAGAATGGCAACTACACACTCTGACTACTACAACTCACGAGGAGATTTACAGAAATCAAAATACAGACGGGCGTAGATTGATTACAAACACTATTACAAATGGTTGACAATAGAGTCGCTGCAACGATTTGCTTTATTCAAAGCAACCGAGTTTGTCCGTTTGAAGGCTTTACAGTCCCTGTTTCCTTCACTTAATCGAACACACAATCAGTTTCTAACGGATCAAGTTAAAGTCACCATAGATCAACAAAAACAGTTTTCGATAACGTCTTCTTCAACTCCCGATCCGGCTCAATCCTTCATAATCGGACTCAATTTACCGTAGATCCCTGCAAGAGACGTCCTAAAAAGAGAATCAAATGATCAAATTGGAAGAAATCCCGTCCGATTCATTGTCGGACGAAAATCACAGCAAAAACACGTGATTTCCAATTAGGTTATAGCTGGTTCTGACTGGGGTTTTGCACGCAATCGAATCGATATCAAACAGTCTCCAAATCAATCGATCTATGGTTCAGTCTGCTTTCTATGTATAATTTTTTTGGAACTAGCAGACGATGTTTAGCTTGTTTAATCGTCGCCGCGATTTCCCGAAAATCCAATATGCACCAGGGTTGCAGAACTCGACGGAAATTGATTTCCGTGATTTGATTTTTTTTTTCTCGATCAATTCGACTTTCGATTGAGTGTATCAATTTAAAACACTTCGATCGTAGTGTAGATCTAACTCACTTCAAGCCAGTCTACCAAAGAAACTCAGCAACGAAGGTCAGATCTTATCGGAATTACATATCTGAATCGTTTGTTTTTGGCTGTAAACTTTCGCTGGCGATCAGATCTGATTCAACAAACTTTTTGTCTGGTCTACGACTTCACCGAGGAGCCTAAATACTGTGATACCAATTGTAACGAGTGAAGAGCGTTCTTCTTCACTCAACCGTATGGTTTTGTCTGAAACCGATCTGCATTGACGGTAGACAACTTCAATCTTCCTCCTCCTTGAGAGTGCAACACCTGAAGCCACTCGACGCTCACACGGCACTCACAAGATCTCTCACGACCACTCAGTTTCAGTTGGGAACAAGCGGGGATCGATGAGAGGAGATTGAGAAAACTCGACGAAAGACTTTATTAACTTTAAGACTCAATCGTAGACTGTTTATTACAAGAGGAGGTGTGATGGCTTTTTATAGCGACAGGTGGAATACTGAAGAAGCTTCTATTCTATGAGATTTGGATAATGGATCTAATCCAAGACCTAATTACTATATGATCCCATTATTGACTATACTAAAAGATCAACCTAGACTCACTAAGCTAGGTTTACCAAGATCTAAGAAAGAAATATGTACAATCATGAACACACACAATCATGGGTAACGAGGCAAGTAGGGGCTCCCACACCCTGATCCCAACCGCAATAACACTTAGAAAAAATGTGTTTTGGTTAAATACAATGATTTATAAATCTGATCAAATAATTGAAATTTTTAATGTTAGGTAGTCGAAACTTGAAATATTCAATATCATATGTCTATATATTCATGTACGTATACATATGTGTAAACACACACACACACACACACATCTGGGTACTTCTTCTTCCATATCCACCCTGTGGAAAATGGTCTTGGTTTTTTCTCACCTTGAACCCAAACCCGGTCAACCCTTAGTAATCACAACCCCAGCAGAGTCGGACTGAGTTGTGTCCCCATGGATCGGACCAACATTGCCAATCCTAAGTTAGACTATTGTAAACTTTCAGAATCAGACCTACAACGCATGTGCTGATATAGATAATCTAAGTAGCTTTGTATTTGGGTGTGCACATTTTTTGTATGGACACGAAATGACATGACCCTATCCGACCATGTTCGGTCCGGATCGGGTTGTATTAAAGCTCCAAATTCTGTCAAGTTCCCGAAGCGGGCAAGAAAAGTTTGAGTTTAGTGGTGGGGAGCAAATAGATCTGCCTGCTATTTAGCTAAAAAATTGGCTAGTACTCCACTCATTCACAGTTGGTTTGTGACCTACATGAACTGAAAATGAATTGGCATGTTAAGCTCTATGAGTTGAATAGGAACAATACATGAATTGGCATGTTAAGCTCTACATGATCTGTGTGTGTGTGTGTGTGCGGTCAAGTAAAAAGTCATAGTAAAACCCGTAGCTCGTACTAAAAATCAAGTGTTATCGCTCCTATACAATGAAATATCACTAATCAAGCCCATGAATCCAGCTCGATTTCTACCTGATCAATTGGAGGAACTTGTGGATTCGATGAGTTGAAGATTAGCAAAACATGTTATTGTTCAGTAATTTCTTTTATTTTTTCATAACCATCAGGCTTTGTACTTGTACATCATCAAAACCTTTGGTCTAAAATCCAACTTGTTACAATCTCCTACTGGTATTCATGGTTCATTAGTTACACCACACTCAAGCAAAACTCGGTTTAGTGGGTGGATCTGATGCATCACACATTGAATTGCTCCCTCTTATACATTACTTACTGGATATGTTGATCCTTTTAACTATGGACGTGGGTCCTCGCCTCAGAGTTTTATGTCTGATCATGCGCGTCCGGGGGACGATTTCTCCGAGTTATAAACTAAAAAAAGCCAATCCTTTTGAGTTTGTGCTGTCTCTGTTCTCTTGCTGTGATTACCTACAGTCTTGTATGCTTCAAATGCATGTGCTTCCTCTCGTTGTTTGTCCTCTTTACAACAATTTCTTAATCCAAAGTTGAACTTCCCCCTGAATTCTTGTATAAGAACTAGTCCAAAATTTGAAAGAAATATATAAATTTGTTGTAATAATCTGCTAATATTTTTTTATCCTTTGGAAGTACACTAATATAAATTTATTAACAAAATCCAAAAATTGAACTTTTGTGAGTAGTTTGTTCATTCAGCAAAACTTGTTTTTCTATTTCTAATTCCAAGGAGAAATCTTTTTTTGGTAAGAAACTAAAAATCAATAAAAATTTTAACAAAATTAAGATGGTATTTTCAACACCATACGTGAGACACCTCAGTGGTTTGCCTCTTCCAAGAGACACGCAGCAAAACGACGTGTCCATGTGATAGAAAGTATGGGGAGGAACCAGAACGTTATCAAAGGTCCATTTTCGTCTCTGACCAAGAATTGGAATGCATTTGGGTATTTTCATATTCTTATTTGACTTTCAACACCATACGTGAGACACCTCAGTGGTTTACCTCTTCCAAGAGACACGCCGCAAAACGACGTGTCCATGTGATAGAAAGTATGGGGAGGAACCAGAACGTTATCAAAGGTCCATTTTCGTCTCTGACCAAGAATTGGAATGCATTTGGGTATTTTCATATTCTTATTTGACTTTAACCCGTCACTTTTCCCAGACAAACGGCATTGAGCATCTCCTTTGACATATCACCAAATCTGTAATGCCATATATTGATCATGACCAGAAAAGATCAGCGGCATCCCGACCTTAAGGGAAAGTTAGGAGCAAGTAAGGGCTTCTGGCTCGATGGCAGATATTGCAAAAAGTCATGATCCAAGTTTAGTGTTCAGTATCACCATTTCGTGGAAATATGGAATGATAGGCCAGATCCCAGCGAGGACAAGGATAAAACTACGGACGACTTTTTTTGGCGCCACCGCCTTTACAGAAAAAGCAGAGAGCGTCTGCAAATCTTTTATTTCATAGAAAAAGTGACGATCTGGAAAGGCGACCGGTGGTCACCATGCCGGTCATCGTTCCTTTTTCTTCTGCTTCTTCCGTTATTTTGTATCCTCTCTCGCGTCGATTGGACGATCTTAGCGTACTGGATCTCCTTCGGCAAAGCCAGACGGCAGATCCGGTGAATCTGCGGGAAATTTGGTGCCGAAGACGGAAGTTCAGCGGAAGCACGGTTAGAACAAGAGGCGGATACGGGAATTAGAGAAGAGTTGAAATGGTGAAGGATCCGGAGTATTACGACGTCCTGGGAGTAGCTCCCTCCGTGTCGGAGGTTGAGATCCGGAAGGCGTACTATTTAAAGGCGAGGTTTCTTATATTTGCTTCATCTTGTTTTCTTGTTATTGTTCTCTTTGATCGGATGGATCGACAGTGTTTTTTGTAGGCTTATGCATTTCTTTTCACCTCCGATCTTGAGGGCATTCCTTGGAATGCCGAATATTGAAACTTTTAGAGCAAATTTTGGATGATGAAAGATCTTTGAGTTTTTCTTTCGTAGTTAGTTCTTAGCGTACATCGTGCGTTACTTGGGGTCGGATACATGTATTCTTTGTTTCCATGTAACCCTATCATGTGCTAGGGATTCTTTGTTTCCATATAGCCCTATCATGTGCCATCCTGCCAGTTAACTCGACATGGGCTAGATCCTTCTTTATAATTTTTTTCTAATATCTTCCTCTTTTAACATTTTCACGTTCTAGTTTTTCGAACTTTATAGCTTCCTTTAGTCATCTTTCTACGTGTCCATGTTAAATGATTTTCTCTCGATTATCCTTCATTGATATCACTCCCAATCTGATTCTAATAACCTCATTATGTGTATGATCTTTCTTTATATGACTACAATATCTTCATTTCTGTTACGAACATCTTTCTTATACGTTGATGATTAATTGCCCAATAGTCATAACGATAAGACATAGCAGGTATAATTGTTACTCAATTATATTTATCGATTAACTTTATTGGTATCTTCTTGTCATATAGAATACATGATGTTCCTCTCTATTTTAACCAACCTGTAGTATTACTATTAATTCTTTGTGTAACATCTTCATCAATTTTTTCATCACTCTAAAAAACTATATTCATATATTTTATCTTTGTTCTACTAAGTCAAAAGCCTTTACTTTCTAATATTTCTTTCATAGTTCAATTTCCTATTAACTTTTTTCTTAGACTCATCCTCTAATACGATATCATCCACAAATAACATACACCAATGTACTTCATCTTCAATATGTTTTGTTAACTCATCAAGAACCAATATAAATAAATATAACTTAAAGCGGATCCCAGATGTAACCTAATATTAATTTAAAAAAAGTTTGTCATTCCTTTATGAGTCCTTACATATATTTTGCACCATCTTACATATCCCTTGTAAGATTTATGTATATCATGGGATTGAAGAACTACTAGATTTGTTAAAATATCTAAGATTTCTAGTGTTTGATACTTTACTTGTTGCAATCATTGCATAATCTGACTATATCTGAAAGTCTCTGTTTCATGTTACAAATTTTAGACTTGTCGAGTGAATGGATTTTGGAATATTCTGAAAGAGTTCTTTGGATAATCATAATTGTGAAATTTCAGTCTTATTATGAAATGTTGGACTCTAAATGCTCTTTGTGTAACTTCCACATCGAATGAAAAACAAAATCAAGGGCCATTATGAAAACAATGTAAAATAATTATCTCCTGTAAGTTTTGCCTTCTCCTTCCGCTAGTGTGTAACTCTTGGTCGTTGGAATTGTCAAATGTGGATTATTGTCTAGCAATAATTTATGTTAATTGCTGTATTAGAAAAATGTGCATTAGTTGATTCCATCTTTCAGATTTTTTATATGCTTTCTTGTTTTTGGGTCAGCCTTGTGTGACAATCAATCGGGTGTTATGGTATCATATACCACTGGAACTGTTTTTCTTTGATGTTCTTGATTATTTTATCCATGTCCACTGTCGAAAAGCCTTTTATGATTAAATCTTGATGTCTCACAATAGTATTACTTAAAAGTTGGGTTTATGTTTTTAGCTCATCTGACATATAGAATGGTAACACTAACTATTCTACATGTACAAATCGCCTGACTATAAGCTGCATTGGTGCAGGCTAGACAAGTTCATCCTGATAAGAATCCAGATGATCCAGAAGCTGCCAAGAGATTCCAGGCAAGAGTGGAGTGAAATACTAGAGATATCTGTGCCTAATAATTTTATTTTCTGTTTTTTATTTTAAATTTTCAACTTCATAGATGTCATAACCCCAATGCTGCTTGCCTTGCAGGTTTTGGGTGAAGCTTATCAAGTTTTGAGTGATCCGGTTCAAAGAGAGGCATATGATAGAAATGGAAAATCAACCATATCATGGTTAGTTTTGATTAAACTTTTTAAAACAAAAATACACACTAACTACTTGAACACTCATATTATAGATCCAACCCTTGTCCACAAGAGGCAATACTCACAGTTATTCTTGTTTACCAGCAAATTTCACTCAGAAGTAAGTGGGAAAGATTATGAGCTCCTTAATTGATTTCTAAAAGGACAAACCCGGGTTAATAAGAAGGATATGACCATTGTGTTTATAATCCAGCCTATAGGTCTAATATCACTTTTTTATTGCATATAAAACATTCTGGAAATATTCCTTCTCACAAATGTAAATCTCCGTATGCAAATAAAGTACTCTAATGAAATGCATTGTCTATCAGATAATCAAACCTGTGAAAGTGAAGCACTACTTTGGGCTGCACATGAATGCCCAAACGCCAGATTCAGGATTTAATCATTTTGGCAAAAGCTCATTGTCTTCTTGCTATGTCAGTCTTATCTAGGCAAAAGCATCTTCTGGTCAAGGGCATCCTTTTAAGATTATCTTTTCCATAAATGATTGTTATAACTCAACAATTTTCCATACATACAGATTCAGATGACATGTTATTGGTATATCCGCTTGCTCACAAATGTCTTCTTGTGTTCAGTAAGACTCCAAAGAAGAAGGTTTCTGAGGAACCTTCATTTCCTATAGACTGCAGTACATGGTCAAGTCACTGGACACCTTGCTATTGTGTAGAATACACTAAACGGTCAAATCATAAAAATGATTTTCCAGTTCCTTGCACTTGAAGTTTCTTGCTGAACTTGCATCTTGAAGAATTCAACTATGCTATCATGCTTGAAAGAGTTGAATGAATGAACATATATGCATCTTCAACTATATCAAATTGTCCAGCCAGTTATAACTTGCATGTTCACTTTCCGTATTACTAGTTTCATCATCCATCACTTCAACACGGAAAGGCCCATTTTATAGTTCATTAGAATGCTGGGTTGCTCACGGAAAGGTCCACTTGCTGAATTGCCATATGGTTGCCATCTTCTCTACAGCCTTCTCCTGATTCATTGTGTAATTTGTCTAGGGACACTATGCTAGATCCAACCGCAGTTTTTACCCTTCTTTTTGGAAGTGATCTGTTTGAAGACTATATTGGTCAGCTGGCTGGAGTATCTATGTCATCTCTAGAGATTTCTAGTGATGGTGACAAAATAGATCCTGGGAGACTTCCTGACAGATTGAAGGTAAGCATTATGCATGAAAGGATGTATTGATAAATACATGTTTATTTCCTGATCAAAACATCTTATATTTCAATCACCTAGGACACATGATTCCTTTTCATGCCAATAAAAAGTATCAGTTGAGCATGATCACTGAAACTCCTTGTTTTAGTTTAATACTGCCGTATTATTGCAGACCATCGTGGAAGTATATGTTTATTGGGAAATGTGATACCAACAAGAGAGGATGCAAGGTGGTGGATGGGAAGAGGAATGTGGAGAGTGCATAAATACACTTTTATTAGTTGGAAAGTGTGCTTCCTGTTTAATGGGGAGCATGCTTTCCATCATTCCTCGAATGGTTCTGTTCTCTTTTATCAAATTTCTGTTTCCCTCCTCATATGATTCTTGTTTGATTAGTAGTTTTCCTACATTATTGTAAGTTTAGTTGCAAGAGGTCTTATATTTCTTTTTTACCTACATGTTGTTCCTTATCCATTTTCATTTTGTTTCTTGTTTGCTATCATATGCACTTCAACATAACTCCCAACACACTTTCCGCACTAAGTTTTATAGGCTTTCCTAATCTCTTGTGCTTTGGAATTGGTTCAACCATCCTATAGATTTAGCATATAACAGTGTGTTCCTTTCTTTCCTAACTATGGTTAGGAGACTTGTAAGAGAAATTTCAAAAGCTCTATTCTTAAATATTGAAAATATCAAGGTTCTCCTAGTTCCTGATTTTGATTTCTAATTGATCTTGTTATAGCTTATGAGATTATATACTACAACAACAACTATTCCCTTTCCCATACTAGATGGGGTTGACTTCATGGATTCTTTGTTTCCATAAAGCTTGAACATGTGTGATGCTTTTTCCAACTCAAGAAAAGCTATATCATTCTTTATTATTTTCTTCCAATACTTTTGTGATCTTCCTCTACCTCTTTTAACATTTTTACCATCTAGTTTCTTACACCTTCTTATCAGACCTTTGGTATTTTCCACAATTCAAACCATCTTAAATGATTTTATCTCATTTATCATCTATTCATCTATTAGTACCACTCCTAGTTTGTTTATAATAACCTTATTATGATTATTATCTTTCCTTGTGTAACCAAACATCCATCTCAATAACTTCATTTTTGTCAACAGTCATATAACCATACAATATAGAGAATCTAATTGCTGCTCTATAATATTTACCTTCTAATTTTAATGTTATCTTATTATCACATAGAATACATGATATACCTTTCTATTTTAACCAACTTACACTAATTCTATATATAATATCTCAATTAATTTTTCATCGATTAAAAAAGTTGACCTAGATATTTAAAACTTTTCTTATGAGGGATGCAATATGTGCTAATTCTTATTACCATATGATCTTAAGTAATTGAATCATCAAAATTACATTTCATATATTCTATATTTATTGTACTAAGTAGAAAGCTTTTATTTTCTAAAGTTTCTCTCATAGTTCTAGTTTCCTCTTAACTTTTTCCTTAGACTTGTTCACTAAAATAATATTAACTGCAAATAACATACACCAAGGTATTTCATCTTGAATATACTATGTTAATTCTTTAATAACTTGGTAAATGAATACGGATTTAAGAAAAGATAATCTAATATTAACTTCAAAGAGATTTGTTATTCCTTTATAAGTCCTTATTTATGTGCCATTATACGTAACAAGACACCTCTTTTTTCTAAAGTATTTGAAGAATATCTCTTGACAAACTTTGATAAGCTTTTTCTAAATCAATAAATACCATGTGATGATTCTTCTTTTATGATCTAAAATATTTCATAAGATGTCTCAATAGGTGAATAATATCAATAGTAGATCTTCCTGGTATAAATTCAAACTAGTTCTTTATTATACTCATACTTATCTCAAACTTCATTCAATAATTCTTTCTCATAATTTCGGTCATGAACTTAATACTTTGATAATTCAAACAATTCTGAATGTCTTTCTTGTTCTCATATATGGATATATAACTAAACTCTTCTTCCGTTGGTCAGGATCTTTTGATTTTTTTATATTTCATTAAGTAATTTTTAAGTCAAGTGATACATACCTCTTTTAAGATTTTTTATACTTCTAAACGAATATTGTTTGGTCCTACAGGTTTAGCAACCTTCGTAAGTTTAAGAGCATCTTTGACTTCATCCTATTGAATATATTGGTAGAAATTATGGTTTATATACTTTTATGAGTTGGCTAGTTCTCCCAAGTCCCAAGCGAATGCTAGTATCTATATGTTCTTTAAAAAGCTTATAAAAAATAATTTTTTCATCTACTTTTGATATCATGGCTTGCCACTAAAATCTTCTCATGCTTACCTTTAATATACCTGGTAAAATTTAAATAATTAGTTTTCCTATCTCTAACCTTAGCTATACTAAAAAGATCTCTTTTACCTTCTTTTGAGTTGAGATTTCTATCTTAAACTTATCTTACACACTCCTTTTATGCCGGTATACTTCCTTCAATTCACCTAGTACATGCTTTTTCCATTTTTCTAATATGCTTGGCCATATTATTCCATATGTCACAAGCTGTGCCCACATCATTCGAAGAATCTCCTTGAATAATTTCCTCTTTAAATATATATTCTTTTTGCCATATTATTCCAAATAGCTCTGTGTACTTTTTGCCTATGTGTTTTCTTGCATACAAATCCATAACTAAAAGTCAATATCGGGTAGTTAAGTTTTTTCTTGAAATTACCATGCAATCCTAACAACACAATCTATCCTTTCTGCTACAAGCTCTATGCTCTGATATATAATAACAAATTACTCCACTCTTTCATCTCTCCTCTTAAAGGAGTTCCTTTCCATTGCACATAGATTCAGCCATAAGATATTCCTATAGGTAAAAATGACAAAAAATTCGATTGTTTTTCTAGTTTTTGTGTGGTAAATATATTGTTTTTGTATGTGAGGCTTGTACAGTTCTTAACGTTAACGCTCTTAATCTGCTGATTTGCTTTGCCAAGGCTTTTCAAAGAGAAAGGGAAGCAAAGCTTGCGAAGAATTTGAAAGATTTTCTTGAACAGTATGTCCAAGGTGATAAAGAAGGATTTCTGCATCGCACTAAGTGTGAGGCAGAAAGGCTTTCTAATTCAGGTAATATTAAAGAAAGCAATCGAAATGGCTGGTAACAGGAGGGATTATTTGTGGTCCATTCATAAGCTACTTATTATCATTTTATTTTGTTACTGAAGCAAATAAATGGGCTAGCAATCTCCTTCAGCATCATCTCATGCTCTCTCTCTATCTCCCTCTAATGTCTACAGATTTTGGAGTCAGTATTCTTCAAACCATTGGCTACATATATGTAAGACAATCTGCGAAAGAACTTGGAAAGAGAGCCATATATTTAGGAGTGCCTTTTGTGGCTGAGTGGGTCCGTCACAAGGGGCATTCCTGGATGTCACATTTGACGGCAGCTAAAGGTATGTAGTATGTCACTTCGTAAATCCGGTAGACGGTAGATTGTATCTAATAATCTATATTGTTGAGCGGTACATTGTAGGCGCTTTCCAATTACTGCAGCTACAAGATGAAATACAGAAGCAATTAAAAATTGATGGTGGAGATACAGAGAATGATTCCGATTCATACATGCAGCTACAAAAAGACAAGATGGTCAACTTCCTGTGGAAACTAAACGTTGCAGATATTGAGGCAACCCTTGTGCATGTGTGTCAGATGGTATGCAATGTTAGCTAATTGTCCTTGAACCATGTTCCCGTCCCTAACTTTGCTTTAGATGTGCTTTAGGACATTTTTTCATCTCAAATGGAAAAACTAAATATTTTCTAGATGATTACATGTAAACGTAGGAAGTTCTGTTTTTCTAAGTATAGGACGTTTAATGATCGTGATGTGCATATAAGAAAATGGAAATTAAATAATTTGGTTTAACTCAACTCTGTTGGCTCTGTACAAGGTCCTGCAGGAGAACCATGTAAAAAAGGAGGAACTGAGTGCCCGTGCAAGGGCTTTGAAAATCCTAGGCATAGAATTTCAGGTAACTGCACTCATCAGGACTTAGAATTATGTGATTGAATATGGTTTCAGATTGCATCTGCTTAAAATATTGTGCTGAATTCATTATTCGGATGCATGATATTTGTCATGTCACATTAATGATGGGATCGCCAGGTTAAGTTTCTTATTTTTGCTGTTTCACCGAAAAGATGAACCGGGAAAAGAACAATTCACCTGATTTAACTTCATTTCTCCCTTAGCTTGGGTCTCTACTGCACACCACTTGGAAACGTGCCCATATGATTCACTTCAAACGGCTAACATTGATTTTTTGTTTCTGCAGAGAGCAAATTATGCCCAGCACACTGAAACATCTAAGAAGGATGACCCAAAAGATGAGGAAGATGACACGAGTTCTGAGTGCAGTTTAGAGGAAGCATCACCTAGAGCTCCATGCCGAATTCCTTTTATAACCCAGGTACTATGGCTGCTTCGCATGTATCCTTATGAAGTTACGCCTAGTAGGTCTTGCAAAATGAAACTGATTTATGCACAAGTTTTCAGTGAAATGGTTCCTCTTTGAGGTACCCAAATTTATCTTCATCATTTATCTTGATGCATGGTACCGTAACAAGTAACAAAGAGAACAAGTGGCTTTTTGAAGTTGTGGTTCGTCATTGCCTTTTCTTGAACTTATGAAGGATGTAATCTGTAATGCAGTAGATTTGAAAATTCATTACCATCTTGAAGTTCTTGCAACCTTTCTAATGCTATTTTCCCCCTTCCCGCATCACCAACACTTTTTTGTTTGATCCTTGTAGTCTATTACTGTTCGTATAAACTTGTGTATCCTGCTTTGGCGTGTGGGCAATACCCAATATTATTGCACTCCTGTTCCTCCTTGCTTGTCAGTTCGTTCTTTGATGCACTTCATTTATGTAACTATGAGAACTCCTTGAAGACTTCAAAGAAAATATGCAATGAATACATGCGTACCAGCGTCTTCATGTGTTTGTTATTCTTTACAGATGTAGTCACGATATTAAAACTTGACAAACCTCGAGGTGAACATATCATAAAGATCCACCTCCCTTTTATTTTGTTGAACTTATGAGAGAATAAGGTGAATAGTTCACTAGCTAGTAGGTTGATTCTCTGGCAATACCGCAATAGGTCTGGAGCTTGATATCCAGGTGTGCGTATGGTAGGGGGCCTTAAATGCTAAAGCTTTCTTATGCACCACTATAAAATTTATCAGACAAGCATTGTATGACATCGAATCGGCATTTCCGTTTTGGTCCCATATAAATTTGAAGTGTCTTCCGGTGCAGAGGATTGGGAGACTCTTTAGGTGCTTGTGTAATCCAGCATATTATGTGGATGATGATGAAATTGTCTACAAAGAAGAATGATTGGAGATTGAAACAAATGCATTGCAATTGTCTGTGCATCCTGTCCTAATGATCAAGAATTTCCAAAGAAATCTGCTATATGTGAGGCAAGCTTGCACGTATCATGCTCCTAAAACCAATTAATGGTATTTCTTGTGCACTTAGTAGACCAAGAAATCATCTGTACAAAATGTTGTATTTGAGCTGGTTGTTTGTGAAGTGTTTTCTTCTTTCTTGATCAAGCCTGAGTACCACTTGTCCTGACAACTCTGAGAATCTGATTCAGGTGCAGTTTTTACTTGAATACTGGCTCTCCTCCAGTTGCTTGTATACATAGTCAGATCGATTTAGCTTATGGATTTCGGTTGGATTTGAACTTGTATTTGGACTTGAATGCAAAACTGTCTAGTAAACTCAATCTCGATACAATTAAATTCACTTTTGCCTTAATGGTCTGATTAGAAGGATCCAAATAGGAGACAATTCAGATGCAGTTGGAACTCCTTGGAATGCAGCCGTGCTATATTCTTCCGGGCCGGCAACAAACTTGAAAATTATCCGGCTAGTTAATGATTGAATCAGTCAAAACCAACAGGTTCTGCTTGGGAACTCGAATCGTTTTTCTTTTTGATCATTTCAGTCCAAATCGTTCTCATTCAGATCTGATTTGTTACATAAGAATTCTTTCTGTTCATTTGGATCCGAATTGATGAAACATAATATCGGCATAATGGACAGTCCCATCATATTGAACTGTCGCATTGGAAATAGAAAGTTAGGCAAATCCAAAACGTTTTTTGCACTACACTGAATTTATTTGAGTTCCTCTTCATGGATTCAACGTTACAAACCAATCAAGAGTTGTGCCTCCCTATCTTCAGAAGCTGTATTTGAAATCACAAATTTGGAGCTAAAATCCTAAACCCTAAGCACATTCCTTCACATATGAGATCCATGACGGATTTAACCACACGGCATGGACTGAGTTTGCCAAAAGTGCTGGTCATGTTCAGATCGCTAGACAGTCCTATAACAAACCATACAAGACTTGGGCCACCGGCCCTTCTTCGGTTATAGCCATATGCAGCAGGCATGCCTTCCTAGAAAATGGGAATGCCAACGCAATATAGAACCAAACAGACACTTTGCGACCAAATATGCATCACATTCGTCTTTCTGGGGCTACAGTTCAAATTCATGAGCTCTCGATCTATCCCCATCAATTAACGAGCAGGCTGTTGTGACGCCATAACTACACACTTAGGCGGTATGCATCACACATACTGAAGCATGCCTGCGCGCGTGCAAAGGGGTGTGCACCACGTACATGCACACTGCATGAATAGCTAGACATTTAAGAAAGGGCTAAGCAACGCTTCACACGGTACTCAGAAGTGCATACTAGAAAAGGGACACGCAAACACACACGCATAATCACCCACGAAGAAGATAGTTTAAGGTCATACACTCTGAAGGCTCCTTCTAATTCAATTTACAGGGCATATCCAAGCAGTTCTAACTAAAAAGCAAAACGAAAATTTCTCTCATGCAAAGGTCTAGCTAGTTCATCCCACTCAATTCGCTGTTATATACAGATCACAACTTTCACTCAACTGGAACACTACCAACTGAAACTTGTTAACATACATCGTCTTCCTCATTGAAGTTGTTGCAGTGAAGGGATTGTGCGGCCACCTGCAGCTCTGTATGCCTGGACTGCACAAGCACAATGCACCGACGTAAGGCTGAGGCAACCACTGATTATCAGTGAGTAACGCTCTGGGCAGGTGTGGAGCGCCGGGAAGGAATCGCATAATGCCTGGACAGCAGGAGGAGCAAGTGCAGTGCATTGGCTGATGTTAAGGTTCATAAGGCCTTCTCCTTGCTTGTTCAGCACCAAATCACAGTGTCTCGGCTTCCCACTAAAGCGATTTTTTATCAGTACATAAATGGCTTTATCTGTGAGGTTTCGACAGTAATACAGCCCGAGGGAGCGCAAGCAGCGGCACCCATTTGCAAGAGCAATGACACTATCATCTGTGAAGTAAAACAACAAAGACACTTGCATTAAGCTAGGGAAATGACATCATATACGGGCTACTTGCTACAAAACAGGGACTAAGAGATCAGATCTGGATACAGTAGTCTTATTCACACCAGTTATCAGCACGCAGCCACACAGATCAAGAGCCCTTAGATCTGGACACCCTCTGGCCAAGCTAATCACTGCAACATCACCAACTTCTTCACACCACCCTAAGTTCAAGGATTGCAACTGGTTGCAGTTGTACGCGAATGCCTAGACATGGCAATTCAAAGGTTGTTACGGGGAGATTAGTTACCCACTACGAGCTTGTGCAAACACTAGAAGACATAATACAAACCTGCAAGGCTTTATCAGATGCAGCCCTTGCGCATCCGCAAAGATTGATGTGCTTTAAATATCTGCCTGCATTTGCTAGCTAAAAAAGCAAGGGGCAGAACATCCACTAACATTAAGGCTGGTGAGTTGGATGCAGCCGTCAGCTACAGCAAGTAATGCATGGTCCGTAAGTTTGACACTCTTGCTGAGGTCAAGGTGCTGAATATCATGGCAATGGTTGGCAACTGCTTCCACAGCTTCATCGTTCAGTTGAGGCATGTTTTGACGCAAAATAAGTGTACGCAGATTGATGAATTTAGGTGTAAAAGAGCAGAAGGTTGTTCATGTTAGCTTTGCACCTGCAAACGATAACTTCAAATACTCATTTCTTGTACTTTGAAATAATTTTCACAATCAAATAAATAAGATGTAAAAAGCCTGTAATGAATCCATATGAAACTTTAACAGAAGCAGTGGCATACATCACATCAAGTCAAGGGTGAAGGAAGAACACAAGGTTCGGCCTATCCATTGACTTGACAATAATATAGAACATGAACAGTAATCTAATCGTTGCGAACATACACAGCACTGTTTATGAATATCACCAAAATGCCCAAACATTTCATATTAGGTAATGTGGTTTTTGTGTTGAATAAATTGGATGTTGCTGGATATTCATATGACGACAGCAGACTAACCTAAAAGGTAGAATCTCATTATTCTATAATTACTTACAAAGTTTTCAATCTCCAAATTTCTGGAGGCTCCAGTGGTTTTCAAAGAAACTTTCATATTTTCATCAATATCGAACATGAACAAGAACTCTGTAGGATACCAATCATGTCCGGAAACTGTTTTTCTCAGCTGAACACTGGGAAACGGAAAACTGCAAAACAATCTCAAAGTCAAACATGAAAAGGATAAGGGTAAACACCCAAATTTTCCTCTCAACGTTTAAATTTTTATCAAAATGGGTTTTAAAATTTTAAACTTGAAAACATTTAGAGTGGGCCTTTAATCTTTAAATTTCTTAAAGAGCGAAAGCTCAAAAAGGAGAAGCTCATGTGAAGCTGAAATTGGATCTCCAAGTCCAAGTTGCATCGATCAAAAACTACATTAACATTGACAAAATCTGAAGACAGCCTCTTTATTTCCTATATTTGCTGGAATCTTCAAAATGTGGTCTGGAGTGACAACATGGCAAAAGGATCTTCTCCTTTTAGTTTAGGATATTTACTCATGTGGACATCATTTCCAACCTCCTCATTACTAGTTTATCATCATCATAAATCGCATCTAGTGATTTTCCATTTCTCATCAGTTGGTAATTGCCGTATGGATATTATGGTTTTATCAACAAATGTTAACTGTGTTGAACTATTCACAGGTGTTGAAATTCGGGATTCACGAACAAGAAATATCAATAACATCGAAGCAAAAACATGAGAGATTGAAGGAAGGGGCGGACCTCCAATGGAGGCCGCCTCCCCTCGCTCTCTTTCTTTCTTACACAGAACTTATCAACCCTAATACAACCTATCAGCCCTTATATAAGGAGCTATAAACCATAAAATGACCAAAATGCCCTTAGTACAGAAAATTACCAAAATACCCTTAGTACTTCGGGCAATTACAATAATACCTAAAAACATCAAAAATTATAAAACTAACACTAAGAACACTAAATATGCATATTCTTCAACACCCTCCCTCAAGTTGGGAGTGAGATACTTCGAACTCGAAACTTGCCAAAAATCTTCATGTGACAACATTCTTCATCTGTCTTCAACATTCTTCTTTTGTCTTCATGAGTGATTTAATCTTCAATAACTTCTTTGGCTGCAACAACATCACCTCAGCCTTTACAGCTGATCAACTCAACTCAGCCTTCCTGACTGCAACAACATCAACTCAGCCTTCCTGGCTGTAACAACATCAACTCAGCCTTCCTGGATGCAACAACATTAACTCAGCCTTCATGGCTGTAACAACATTAACTCACCTTCTTGGCTGTAACAACATCAACTCAACCTTCCTGACTGTAACAACATCAACTCAGCCTTCTTGACTGTAACAACATTAATTCAGCCTTCCTGGCTGTAACAATATCAACTCAACCTTCCAGACTAATCAACTTAAGTAGCTACTTTGGCTGCAACACACATTTTAGTAGTCCTCATGACTGCAAACTTCACAAGAATCAACAGATTGGAGACATCACATCCAACCTGTCCACAACTCTACTTTGGTGCCCACGTATGGCTACCTCTCTTTCTTACTTAACTCATCAATATGACAATCCATCAAATCTTACTCCTCTGTAACACATACAATCTTCTGTAGTCTTTTCTTGAATTTTCCAGTTCTCTTAAACATTTCCTCAAACACTTGATGTTCATGTTAATCATCTCTTCTTGAGCATTTCATCAAACACTTCATGTGCATTAAACATCCAATCCCCCTCCATTCTGCCATACCCCACTAAGAATTTTTTGTAACTGCCTTGTCGATTTTCTTTCCATTATCTTCAATATCATCTGGATATCTAAAGGTCCTTCTAGTCCTTTGAATGTGAACAACCACAAAAACTAACATAAATTCCAATTTCTAGCGCTCATCATTTTGCCATCAAACTGAGTCCACTTCAGCAACATGATTTAAGAAATGTGAGTGTGCATGGACTCGACCCAAAAGAACGTGCATATCATCACAAGTTTTATCTTGAGGTTCACCCTTTAACAAATATTCATTATGAAAAGACCACTTTGATTGGGCTCATGAATATAATTCCCAGGAGTAGCAACATATAGGTTGAGCTTCTGTTGACTGAAACATCAGGAGTAGCAACTGAAGGAGAAGGCTTACCATTTCCACTAATATCTCGTGCAATATACTACCTGAAGTCTTGAATTTTTGCTCAAATTCTGCTATAGATGTCGAACAAATTTCTGAGATTAAAGACTGCATCTGTACTGAATTTGGAATTGTAGCCTGTAAACACCCAAAAATCCCATGATTTTATAAAACATACCTGGTTTACAAAATCGAATCCCAAAAAGGCACTCTGAGTTTTGAAAACCCAGGAGCCTTCCCAAAACCCTGTAAATATTGTTTTGAAACCTATAAATAGTGTTTTGAAACCCCATGTCCAAATAGGAGTTTTTAAACCCAGGCTAAGCCCCATTTTCCAAGAAGCCAAAGACAAACAGGTGAAGCATGCAAAGACGATACCTGATCGAGAAGTAGCCCAACAAGTGGCTCACGAAGGCCAATTCCAGAAGCAGGCTCAGAAGCAGTTTTCAGAGCCCAGAAGAGCATCCTAGCCTGATAAAAGCCAGGTTTAAAAGGCGAAAGGAAGGCCCAGGCACGAAGCAGGTTGCAAGCCAGGAGCACCAAACAGCTAGATCGACCATCCTCGTTCAAGCATCAAGAATCTGAACCGAAAAAGTTAGAAATGAGTAGAAACGGAGTCCGAAAAGGCGAAAAGGAATCCGAACGATAAAGATTGGGGAAACCCAACACCAGACGGAGCGTTGATGAAGCCAGGGCCGCACAGATCGTCCGCCTCGAAAAGACAAGAAGGACCATCCAGAGAAAATTTGGATTGGATCTGAACCATAAATATCCAGATCCAAATCCAAATAGTGAATAGTGTTTGGATTTGGGTCGATCCAAATAGTGGTTGGATTTGGATTGGATCCAAATAGTGTTTGGATTTGGATCGGATCTGGACCAAAATATCCACATCCATATCCATAAAAATGTTGGATTTGGATTTGGATCCAGATCTCAAACCCAAACCCAAATCCAAGACCCACCTCACTTGCCTATAAATAGGAGTGAGGGGGTCTCCAAGAAGTTCACGTGAAATCTAACTTGGAGGAGCTTGGAAGAGAGAAAGGGTATTAAGGTGAGTACTTAGTGCTTTCTTTATTTGTTTAGGGTTTTTAATTGTGGGTTAGTAAAGGATTAGAGGGGATGCCCCACCTTAATTGAAGGGCGGGATTGGCCTAATCAAAGGCGCTTTGGAGTGGCTGGCTTGAGGCTTGAGCACACCCCAACCGACCCTAAGGTAAGCTTGCTTAACCCCCCCTAAACCGTTTTTCTTCACCCCTCTAAACCACCCTAAACCTACCCTAATTAGCACCACCTAACTACCCCACAGTCCCTAATCCTAATTAGACTAGTCTAACACCCTAACCGACTCGAACTCCACACACGCGTGCATTGAGCCTTCGCTCTTATCATATATATGTATTTCAATTCAGCTAGGTTGTTACATTTAAGTCGTGTGAGTTTGTCTTTCATTTACACACTCGCACCCAAAGAACACCCGAGCGCTTGCTCAAGCACCTCACGCACCATTTTGGTCTCGACAGCCACTAAGATATAGCCATATTTCTATATTTTCCGCTGCGTTTACCCGGTTCAGCTGCGTGTGTTGCCTTTACATTTATACACAAACACAACACGTGCACGTTGACGACCTTCGGGCTCATATATATATATATATATATATATATATATATATATATATATATATATATATATATATATATATATATATATAGTTGTATCTCCCTTTCCGTTGGGTTTCACATTTCAGTTGCGTGCGTTGTTTTTACATTTACACACAACACATACGCGCACGTTGGCGACCTTCGGGCCCATATATATATAAGTATTTCCCTTCCGCACTTTACATTCAAGTCGAGCGGGGTTTTACATTCAAGTCGTGTGAGTTGTCTTTCAATTTACACACAACACACACGCCCACAATTGAGCCTTTCCGCTCTTAAGATATAGCTATATTTCCCTTTTGCAATTTCCCTTCGACTATGTCTTTCAATTTTGGGTTTTAAGGTTCAATTGTGTGAGTTTGCATTGCATATCCGCCATACCACGAGATAAGGCGCATACTTGCATCAAAGCAAACCTCGAACCACCCGTGCGAAATCGCCAAGACTTAGGCACTTGATACACACATCTCACGCCTAAGTAGCTAAAATCAAAGACATAGGATACGTGCAAACCCCACGTAAATAAAATCTCAAATCGAGCAAAACACTTTCAAAAAGTCATACTTTTCAAAATCGAGTTTTCTAAAGCGTACAAACTGACCCTTGAGCATCGGTTCAAGAAGGTTTGCGACGAAAAGAGCCTACTTGTCCACAATCGCCCCCTGAGTCAAATATTTCAAAACTTACTTCGCTAGCTTGAGTAAGCTAGCTGGCACGCCCTTTAAGCGACTTAGACATACGAAAAGGTTCACTTCAGGCCTAAGAACCCGGAGTGGAAATTTTCGCTTGTCTACACAGCCCTTTTCTTTTTTTATTAGCCTCTATCTCCATTCCGTTATCATATGGATTTGCAGCGGCCAAACATAGAAATCTAGGTTTCATCAAGTTCCTAGTAATCAATATTGCCAGTCCATAATTATTAGATGTTTCAAAGCCATAAAGCTGTCCACGAACATTAAAGGCACCAAATTGCAGGCTGACAATCACATTAGATGCAGAGGCCCATTACTGGTAAATGCAGCCAACCAAGTCATTAAAGTCCTGCACCACTTTCTTGGGAATACGAATAGTTTTAGATGTAGCAGCCATATGCAATAAATAGGAGTCTTGAAACTTCCGCCTGCAGCATTAAGAAGGTGGTTAAGGCTCCTTATGCAATAAATGCATAACCTCCAGCAGCCATGTCCACACAGTCCACGATATCTCCATTCTCACAGTTGACTGTTATCATTTGCAGACCTAATAGAATGAGGCTCGATTCTCTAGTAGCATTCATGACATATTGTGTGAGTAAAGGACTCAAAATCAACATATTCTTTCTGCTTCTCTCCTATACACACATCTGCAATAGGTTTAAGGATGTGGCGAAACTTTGCTTCTGAGACATTCTTGAGTATGACCATTGATGTTCCTCGCTCTTTCACTATCCTTTCATCATTTGGCAAATTGAATGCATCTTCGACCCTTAAGTTGGGTGAGGGTTTTTCTTTTTGTTTTAGGTCCTCGGCACTCCATCATCCACTCCTCTGGTGACTGATCCATGCAATCACTCCCTGAACTGCAACGTTCGGGAATACTTTCAGTCCATAATGGTGAGTAATATGTAATAAATGTGCAGTAATATCCAATAACTACAGCCACCAAACTTCTCAATGTGCAATAAACTGCTCCACTTTCCCAGGCCTCGAGCAACCTACAGCTTTAATGATCATTTGCTGCAACCTGCAGCTTTAATGATCATTAATCGTTCTAAATCAATAATGCCCAATGCCTGTTCATTGCAATAATGGCCACTTTTGTATTCACAACATTAAATTCTCTGCCCCAACTTTAAATTCCTCTTTATGCATTTCGCTGTACAGAATTAGTGCTTCATTTTGGGAGTCGATTCTTTGAGTAGCCACCTGCAACTGTGTTCCATGAGACTCTGTCTCTCATACTCATTCTGTTAAAAAATGGATCGAGCATCATCCAAGCTTCCACATTTTGCATACATGCCTGTGAGTGCATTAACAACAACCAGATTAGATTCCAATCCATTTCTTCGAATATAACCATGAATATCTTTCCCATGTTGAAGAGAGCCATTAGAAGTGCAAGCATGCAGGACACTGGTAATGGTGAAGAGATCTGGTTTAACACCTGAGAGTTCCATCTCATTAAACAATTGAATTGCTTTCTCCAAGTGCCCATTTCGAGCATATCCCGAGATCATTGATGTCCAAGACACAACATTTCACTGAGGCATTTGCTCAAAAAACGAATTGCATACTCCAATTCTCCACACTTTGCGTATGTATCAATCAAAGAGTTGCATATAGTAATCTCTCTAAGAAATCAGCTTTTATGGCATAACCATGAATCTCTTTTCCATACAAGCCATGACCCAATTCAGCACAAACAGGAAGAACACTAACAATAGTTGCCACATCCAACCGAGTCACTCCAATTTTCATTTCTCTCAAGACCTTAACAGCCTCCTCTACCTTACCATTAAAGATCAACCCACCAATCAAAGCGTTCCATGAGATAACATCTCGTTCACTCTCTCTTCCAAATCCTAATATGAATCTTGTCGCGAAGATGGCCATATGAGTCTTGTGCCATTGTAGCAAAAAAATGCTGCCCCAAGCAACCACACCAACACAAACTACTCTCAACACCTTCCCACACATCCGTAGCCAATACCCGTTGCTCCCATTGATTGTATAGCTCTGATACCATGTTGAAATTCGGGATTCACGTAGCGGAGGATTAAACAAGAAATATCAATAACATTGAAGGGGCGGACCTCCAATGGAGGTCGGCCCCCCTCACTCTCTTTCTTACACAAAACTTATCAACCCTAATACAACCTACCAGCCCTTATATAAGGAGTTGTAAACCATAAAATGACCAAAATACCCTTAGTACTTTGGGCAATTACAATAATACCTAAAAACATCAGAAATTATAAAACTAACACTAAGAACACTAAATACGCATATTCTTTAACAACAGGTAATTGCATTTCCATCCAAGATTAGTTGGGTCTCCCATCCATTTATTGTGTTTAGTCCAGTTGGTCTTATTAGTAATCTGTTATACTTCTTTCATAATTCCTATTGGCATGTGCTTTGTGATTCCTGTCATTTTTTGGGTCATAAGCATCTTCGTTCGTTATTCTGAGTTTTACAAGCTGTTTAATGTCTAGTTGTGTTCCTTTGGTATTCATTTTAGTTGGGCCTAGCCAAGATAGATGTTTTTTTACGTCTCACCTCTCAGATATCATTTGTTATTGCTATTACATCTCAAATATTGCATATCATCAGTTACACATCATCTTTAGTTCATCATATCTGTTAGAATAGTGCTATTTCTTTTTTTGGTTAGAATGGGAGGCCGAAGCGTAACACTGTAACACATGCACACACGCATGCCCCCCCTCCCCCCAGCAATGGAACTCGCCACCTACGAGTGGGTGTCAGAGAGCCCTATCAGTGAGCTAATGCTCTTGGTAGTAGTGGTGTGTCTGTTTAGTCCATACCTGTCTTGCATAGGATCTGCATCAACACTGATTTGGCATTAGTTCACATTTTGTTAACTATCAGTCTGCATCTGTTAATTTAGATTTCAACCTTAGTCCTGTTTCACATATGTCTCAGTCATTGCTCCATTAGCTGACAGGTATATGGTGATTTTCCTTTCACATTTGTTATGCATTTTGAATGTACAACAGCTTAAATTCTTCTGGTCTGCATAAAGTCCAATTACTGTTTTGCATTGTTGGAGTAGCCCGTTTCTTAAGTTTGCATATAGGTGTGATGAATCCATATAGTTTTTTATTCACAAACTCACACACTCACTCATCCACCTGGTTGCGTTTCAGTTTCTGCTCCCAGTTGCAGAGAGATTTACATGTTCTGTTTCTCCGCTGATTTCATTGAGCATCACAGTATATATTACCTGTCAAACATTAGTGCTTGAAATAATTCAGATTGATATCCTAGCTTCCCTGACCGAGTACCTCAGCCTTGCACATTGTCCTTGCCTGTCATTGCCACAGCCGTACCCTAAGGTGCCAGAATTTTTCTTTTTATCATAAAAACGGGTCACTTGCCTTGCCCATGTTCACCTGACCTAAACCAAATACATAAACCATTTAGGTATAGCCTAGACTGAATCTTTTTTAAGGCATGATGTTCCCTCTTCATAAAAGAGAACTGTGCACATGAAACCTTTGACCAGAACTTAGGAACTTTGCTCTCACCTCTGAGAAGTTGATTTTTTAAACTTAGAGAAAAAACTATAATGTTGTTTAACCATGGAATGGAACAATAACCAATGAAAGAGAGGCCTCTGCATTTGAAGTTTATTCTATTGTTTGCTATTTCATGGAGAAAGTAATTAAATCCTACAGATCAAAGAAAATCAAGACCGCCTGACCAATAAATGCACAGAAAAACCTTGTTAACCGCAATACGACATGAATAACAATAGATTGAACTTGTCACTGCTTCTTGTTTCTGTTGAAGAATATAAGTTTTAGAGTCAGTTTGAGTAAGGTTGATGTTTAGGATAGTAAATTTAATGTTTTAGGTATTATTGTAATTTTCCAAAGTCGTAAGGATATTTTGGTAATTATCTGTATTAGGGGTATTTTGGTCATTTTACATTTTATAGCTCCTTATATAAGGGCTGATAAGTTGTATTAGGGTTTAAGAGTGTGTGATTAAGAAAGAGAGAGAAAGAGGGGGGCGACCTCCATTGGACGTCCACTCCCTCCGATCTCCATATTTCCTCTTCAATGTGTATGATCTTTTCCTTGTTCACTGCTGCGCAACTGTATTTTTCAACATGGTATCAGAACCTTCGATTGATGAGAGCAGCGACTGCGAGCATACTTTTCCATCCTCTCATTTTATACAAGAGGTTACTTATGAATGTCAGCTGTGAAATCCATCGTCACCACCATCCATATTTCATGTGTTTGTTATATTTTCGCCTTTGAGAAATCCATGCAAGGATGATCAGAAACTCTGAGATCGAAGACGTACTAGCAGTTAGTAGACTCATTTTTCACTGTACTATTTCTGATTTTGGTAATATGGATTAGCTAGATCAGTGTTTGAGCAAATAAAGCACCCAAACATCTTCATCTGGAACACCATGATAAGGGGTTATGCACAGAGTGAATGTTCGCACGAAGGTCTTGTTATGTATGAAGAGTTACTAAAGAGAGGATATGTCCCTAATAACTACACTTTTCCTTTTGTACTCAAAGCTTCTTCCATGCTTATGGACCTAGGTTTGGGGTCGAAGATTCATGGGTTTGTCTTGAAATTGGGATACCATGGATGCGATACTTTCATAAAGACTTCTCTGGTTAGTATTTTATGTTGCATGTTGTTATCTTGATGGTGCACGCCAAGTGTTTGATGAATGTGCTGAAAGAGATGTTACTTGTTGGAACTCCGTGATCAATAGCTATGTAAAGTCTTGTAGGCATCGCGAAGCGATTCTAGTGTTCAGGAGGATGCAATGTGAGGGAAGTGTGAGACCTGATGAGATCACAATGCTTGGTGTGCTTGAGCTTATGGACATCTAGTTGCACTGGTGGTGTTGTTGATAAGCTGAGTGGGAGGAGCATGGACATACCTGTCTTCTAAAGAAGACTAAGTTGTCCCCTACGAATGGCCCTTCGATTTTTCAGGGTATAGTCGAGTTATGAAAATGCGTTCTTCGGTAACGTCATGTGAAGTCCATTTTGTAATTGATGGATACAGATCCTGTTGTTTGCGTAAATGAGAGTTTGTCATTTGGTGTGAACAAATAATGCCTGTAGAAGAAAGGGAATGCAGAACTTTGGCCGTGTTTGATGAAATGTATCACAGAAACGTCAACTCTGCAGGTTCGGAGTCGGCATACTTTAGTGATCCATGGGGCATTTGTTTCGTGTGTGTCGATTAACAACACGCTGCTTACAGTTTAGAGTAATCATGGTTGTTTGGAGGACTCGAAGAGGGTATTTGAATTGATGCAAACAAAAGACGGGGTGTCTTTGAATGCCATGATTGTGGCTTATGGGCAACACAAACATGGTACAGAAGCTTTCAAGTTGTATCAACAAATGGTTCATGATGAGTTGGTTGTTGATATGTATTTCTTGGCCTGTCTTTTGATTGCATTTACAAGCTTGGCGGATCTTTCAGGAGGAAACAGTTCCATGCACGACTGATCACAGGTGGTTATGAAAGGAATTCTCATATTGGTAGTGGGTTAGTTGATTTCTATTCAAAATGTGGATGCATATCTGATGTTGTTCGTGTGTTTAAGATGATTCCTGAACCGGACTTTGTTCTTTGGAATACTATAATTTCATTATTTTCGATGAGTGAGAGATCAGAAGATTCTATGATCTGCTTTGGCGCATTGCAGAGAGAAGGGTTGTAGCCTGATGACTACAGTTTTGTGTGTGTAATCAGTTCTTGTGGAGAATTATCTGTTCCATTGCATGGTAAACAAATCCATTCGTTGGTGGTGAGATCAGACTTTCTGGATCATATATCTGTGAACAATGCTTTGATCACCATGTATTCAAAGTGCAGAAATCTCAAAGATGCTCTCTGCGTTTTCGATAGAATGCATCAGCATAATACTATCTCATGTCATGCCATGATAGGTGGCTATGCACCGCATAGCCATGGCAACTAGATGAATTCAGCAGATGGCTCAATTCCATATACTCTGCTCATTGACTTGAAGTATATCATTCCTTCTTCAACCTTCCCCGTGTACCCACAAACAAATAGAACAGAGATGAATGTTACACCGGTAGGTTCAAACCCAGCTTTCAACAGAACACTACTCCTGTATGGTAGATCTTCTTGGTCGAGCCGGTCAACTAGATGAAGCTGAGAGGCTCAACAACTCGATGCCATTCGAACCAAGTGCCATAAGTTGGGGTGCTTTGCTTGGTGCGTGCAGAATCCACAAAAACATAGAGCTTGGGCAAAGAGTAGCAATTGAACTTTTCAGGATGGAACCGCACAATGTATCACCGTATGTAATGCTGTCAAACATGTATGCAGGTGGTGGAAGATGGAATGAGGCTGCCTCTGTAAGGCAACTGATGAAAAGCCGAGGTGTGAAGAAATCACCGGGGTTTAGTTGGATAGAGATAAAGAAAAAGGCTTATAGGTTTCATTGTTTCAAGGGGGTAAATGCAACTGCTTTTCAACGGTTGGAATTTGCTTCTTATATCATACATCCACAAATCTAAGAGAGATGTTTACCTGCATATCAAGTGTTTGCAGAAATGCTCAAAAAGTGATGTTTACCTGAGGATGAAGAAATGTTTAAGAGAGATGAAAATTCAAGAAAAGAGTAAAGAAGAGATTAGTATGTGATGATTGTCTCATTGGAAAAACAACCTGAAGGAAGTTTTAAAAAAATATTTTTTTTGTATACAGCCAGAGATGCTACTTGAGATAATTAGCTAGAAAAGTTGAGTTGATGTTGCAGCCAGAGATGCTGCTTGAGATGATTAGTCAGAAAGGCTGAGTTGATGTTGCTGCTTGAGATGGTCAACCAGGATGGTTGAGTTGATGTTGTAGCTAGAGATGCTGCTTGAGATGGTCAACCAGGATGGTTGAGTTGATGTTGCAGCCAAATATGCTGCTTCAGATGATCAGCCAGGATGGCTGAGTTGATGTTGCAGCTAGAGATGCTGCTTGAGATGATCAGCCAGGATAGCTGAGTTGATATTGCAACCAGAGATCCTGCTTCAGATGATCAACCAGGATGGCTGAGTTGATGTTGCAGCCAGAGATGCTGCTTGAGATTATCAGTTAGGATGGCTGAGTTGATGTTGCAGCCAGAGATGCTGCTTGAGATGATTAGACAGGAAGGCTTAGTTGATATTGCAGCCAGAGATACTGCTAGAGATGATCAGTTAGGAAGGCTGGGTTGAAGATGTTGCAACCAAAGAAGCTGCTGAAGATCAGATCAATCATGAAGACAGATGAAAAATGTTGCAGACAGATGAAGAAAGAACCAGTTCTTTTGCAAATTTGGAGTTCATAGTATCTCACTCACAACTTGAGGAGGGTGTTAAAGAATATGAGTTTTAGAGTCAGTTTGAGTAAGGTTGATATTTAGGATAGTAAATTTGATGTTTTAGGTATCATTGTAATTGTCCAAAGTCGTAAGGGCATTTTGGTAATTTTCTATACTACGGGTATTTTGGTCATTTTATGTTTTACAGCTCCTTATATAAGGGCTGATAAGTTGTATTAGGGTTTAAGAGTGTGTGATTAAGAAAGAGAGAGAAAGAGGGGGGGCAACCTCCATTGGAGGTCCGCCCCCTCCTCCGATCTCCACATTTCCTCTTCAATGTGTATGATCTTTTCCTTGTCCGCTGCGCAACTGTATTTTTCAATAGTTTCCAGCATCACAATCCATCCAATTGTTATGAAACTTCATAAACACATTAGGTTGAATTTGTCACCCGCAATACAACGACCCGTAGATAATATAAAAGTTCAATATGTTCCGAGCATTAAGCTGATTGCTTGTTATATTTCATAAACACCTTAGGTTGAATTTGTCACCCGCAATACAACATGATGACCCGTAGATAATATAAAAGTTCACTACGTTCCAAGCATTAAGCTGATTGCTTGTTATATTTCATAAACACCTTAGGTTGAATTTGTCACCCGCAATACAACATGATGACCCGTAGATAATATAAAAGTTCACTACGTTCCAAGCCTTAAGCAGATTGCTTATTATATTTCTGAAGAGTAGGACTCAGTTCACATATTTCCAAGCATAAAGCTGATCGCTTGTTATATTTTTCAAGCGTAATTCATGAAAAGGAAACTAACACTTATCACAATCTACAAACGTTTCATTTTAATCTGAAAAAAAAACAAAACTATAAGGTAAGCTAGAAGACCCATTAACGAGAGTCCAAAGCTTAAGCTTATTAAGATTGCAACCAGGAATTAATATATGACTAATAATAATCAAAATAGCAACAGTTTAGCGACTCGTCAAATGAATGGATGGAGAGCAAAAGGGAAACCAGACACACAATTCATACATAGGATCATCAATATAACCATGAGAAAAAAAAAACAAATTAATCAGAAAGGAAGACCAACTAAGTAGCTTCATCTCACCATGATAAAGAGAGACGTGTAAGGCCTAAGGAGACGGCATCCCTCCAGCCGGTACAAACCCCAGCAGCAACAATAACAGTACGATCATCCACAAGGGACAGAATCTTCATAAGAAGTTCCATGGGTAGGTCTTTCCATTCCTCACGCAAATCGCTCCCAACAACCATAAGTTTCTCCATCTCCATGCTCATAACTCTTACTCTCAACCCTTGAACCAACACCACCAAGGGTCAACAGCCACAATCAGTACACCACATAATCTGCAGAAAAGACGGAAAGGGGACCCGAGTTTACAAAACAAGAGAAGAGAAATAAAAGGAGAAAATGGCAGCCGCCTATTCTCCTAGCCTTTGAAGAACATACTAGTAGATATGCATAGTTCAGTTTACAGTACTAATCCAATCAAACAAAACAGTGGATCATAACAAAGGTTTTACAGGGAAAGATACAGGCATCAATCTACAAATCAGCAATTGACAAACAACTCATCACTGTAAAATGGTGAATTGGAAAGCACAACCTTATAAGAAGGTAAACAGCTTGACCAAATAGGTGGCATCAAGCATGCAATCTTAGAACCGTCCTCTTAGGAAGCGTGGCAGCAGAGCAGCGAGTGAAGAATTCCTCGACCATTGAGGCCATGCGCTCTATCTGCCTCGCGCCTTGGTAAGAGCTCGCGAAGCACTAGAACAATGAATACTCAGTCGGTTTGATCGTGGATGAAGAAGATACCAACAAAATAATATTTCAAACGGGAAAATATATCTCCGCTTCAGAATACGCTTCTCGACAAAGGAAATCCCTCTCTACAAAGTTTTATATCCAGTCATGGAAAGAAGGGATGCAAACTTCTCAAATGGGCTTCTGAGAGATTAATCGCCATTAACCCTGGTTTCAGGAAAAAGAATAAATCACACCAGGGTAGCTCAACCCTGTTGATGAGACAAATGCCTTAGAGGACAAAACCCACCAGCCGACGATCCTCCTCTAATCAAAACATCGCTTTGGTACAGAACTGTTTAAAAGGAAGAGAGAGAGAGATGAACAAACGTGCAGAAAAAGCAGAGTTTGCAGAAACCATTGAGAACCACCACACCATCAAACCACACAGAGAGATTGGAAATGGACAAATATGCAGAAAAAAACAGATTTTGCAGAAATATTGAGAACCATCGTACCCATCAAACCACACTGATCCTACAAAGCACCAAGCCAAGCGCACTATAGTAGCAGCCACACCGACGAGACGGACAAAATATTCTCTCCAAACATAGCACTTTCGTTAGCAGAAAAGGTCAAATACCCTCGGAATGCCACAGGAGAAGCAAGAGAAAGAGCACGTAAGGAAAGAGAGACCACAATACAAGAAAACAATGACAAAATCATCAAACAAAAAAGGAATTAGGATTCCCAAGTTAAACGAAGCCAGCATCAAAAGCGGAAGAGAAACGCAACAATTTCATCAAAAGCAAAAAAAAAAAAAAAAGAGAAACACAGGAAGAAGTAAAAGAATCCGCCATCTTCTGAATAACACGCGTAAATTGTGCGGCCAAAAACTTGCCTTGAGGCTTCAGCATACCACCACTGGAAAAATGGCCATATATATATATATATATATATATATATATATATATATATATATATATAGAGAGAGAGAGAGAGAGAGAGAGAGAGAGAGAGAGAGAGAGTTGAGTATGGGAGTTGAATTTGCACAGGGGAGGTTCCAGAGTGAGAGAGAGGGCGTTGAGTATTGGAGTTGAATTTGCAGAGGGGAGGTTCCATACGCGAGACTGGAACCAGGGGATATTGACATGCCACGGTGGCTGTCTATGAGTTCTTGGGCCCAGTGGGCGAAAAGGCAAGCCGGGCCCCACTTGGTGTTTTTGGCTGCGAAGCCCTGAATGGGACCCACCTGCCCAACACCGAGCGGTGCAGACTCGAAGCCGTTTCTCTCTCTCATTTGTTCCAGTATCCATATATAAAAAATTAATAGTTTACATATATATATATATATATATATATAATGTTACTAGAGCTCTCTAATGCTGATTAATACTGTTAATAAGCGCAACTTGGTCATAATATATATTCACCTTACAAGATGGGCTTCCCCTCTACCAACCTTTTTTTTATGCAACTTCCTTTTTCTCTTTCCGCATAAAGAACTAAGCACATTTAGGGGTTGCTATTTTTCCCTCTTTCCCACGAGGAAATTAGTGTGGATGCATGAGCAAGCCCTACGACATGGTGCTCTTCTACAAAAATTTATGGTAACACACCCAATATGGTAATCAGCATGAGGCTTTTGTACTGAATTGATCAACCAAAGATGGATTTAAGTATAACATCCGACTTATTGATGTCCTCACCAAAAGGTGACACTTAAGGATGCGAAGGCAGTAGCCTCAGTAGCTAATGGCTTTTCAAATGCAGCTGATGACGAGCCTAACTAGCCGAGTCAATTTCCAGGGAAGCTGGCCTTGGTTTGCCGTTCATCTCATTTTATCTAACAAGAGGATACAAGTCGACCTTAAGCTCATTGCACGCTTGTGCTTCTCGAGCTTGTCAACCCACTCAAACTCACTAATCGACTCAAGTCATCCTTCAAACTTTGGATTGGGTTTCGATATAAACTGAAAATCAAAATATGGTTCAAAATGTAATCCAATTCCAATTAGCATAAAAATCAAACCCATTGACGGCCTTAATCAATATTCTCATGTCCTTGCATCATATATAGCTCTCTTTCCTTTCAAAAGAGAAGATGAGGGGTGCGATAAAGCTTAATGGGTGTATTAGAAAGCCATGCTAAGTGAAATTGTTAATGGGTGTATTTCCATAATACGGGTAGGTGACCAACAATGCCAATTTCGTGCACCAACTTAGATTACCATCCATGTTGGGTTCATTTGCACGACCTAGCCTTCCAAAGTTAGACAAGCTAGGCTGAAGTTGCTTCTTAAAGTTAAAAAGTGAATTTCTGATAATAATTGGTAATTTCCCTTATTTTAAGAAAAATATTCAATATCTTTGGCATAAATCAGTAATACACATGCATGGAAAACATCTTGTATACATGAAACGCATGTACTTGCATGGCCCACGAAATTTAAGGCAACAATATAATCAGCTGGGCCTGAACTGAACCGGCCCAGCTCAGCCAGTTGGGCTTCATGTAAAGAAATAATAACAGGGATATTCATGCATTATCCGGAACTAACGAATTATATCTTGAAAGTTGGGTCAAGAAATCCTTATAAGTTGAACCTGGTATTAGTTGTTGAGGAAGTTGGCAGCGACAATTTGTCTGCTTGAAATCGATTCAAACTGCTCGTATAACAAATCAAGTATTTCAAAATCTAGCCTGGTATTTGTTCAAGTCCCACGTTTCGCATTTGTCGGCATTTGGGAGGAACACATCCAAATGGTATTTGTATTGGACATCTTTGCCATGTTAAGAAAGCGGGCGGGGCTAAACTCAACTTGGATATCGCATTAGCAAGTCCGATTTCTCTCTCTCTCTCTCTCTCTCTCTCTCTCTCTCTCTCTCTCTCTCTCTCTCTCTCTCTCTCTCTCTCTCTCTCTCTATATATATATATATATATATATATATATATATATATATATATATATATATATATATATATATATATATATCCAAAAGAGAGAGAGTTACTAGATTCAGTTAGATTCGTTTAGACAACTTAAGACGATTGTCAATCTTTTCGATGGTCTAAATTCAAAGATTTTTTTGTTATTTTTTAATCTAAATGGGTTGTTCGAATTGTTAATGAGAATTTAGCATGAGAGTTCAAATTGTTGATGAGTCAAGTATTTTAATGGGCTCCATAGAAATCATCCTCATGACTCCATGGGCTCCAACCAGCAACTATCAGCAGTACTCTACTGGCTATTTTAAACTATTTTTTATTTTAAAAGTCCCATATCTTAAAAATCTCTAAATGAAAATAAGTTTTATGGCATAAGCTTCGTCAAGAAAATATCCGGTGCTCTGTTCCTGTTTATTTCCCGTCTTTTTGCTTATCCAAGAAAGAACCTCTTCTTAGGTTTAGTTGTCCACCACCAACCGAAGACAGAAGAATTGGGCTATGCCGTCACCCGAGCCAAGTGATTTGGGCCTAAGACAACATACTAGAGCCAGCAAGCATGGGCTTTGTTCAAGCTATAAGTTTCTTTAAGTGGGAGGTGGTAGTCAATTTCGTTTTGGTGGGTTTTGCATTTGGATTCGGTGTGGTAACCAAAGGGATCATCTATGTGGAAGATCAGGAAACTGTTTTAGGATGAAGCAAAGAACTCGTGGTTCGGGTTCTATACTGCAGCTCACAGTTGTAACCGATAGGCTTCAAATGAAGTGAACAAAGAAGGCTTCGATAATAGCCCACGGTTTGTCTATGAGCTGTTTTGGATGAAGCAATGGTTCAGATTAAACTCTGGGATTTTCTTTTAGCCTATGACTTTAAACCATCTAATCTTAGCTTTTCTCTCCCCCCTCATGGAGCAAGTGAACCTCATTTTTGGGAGTTCATCATAATCATCATCACATACAAATATATATATATATATATATATATATATATATATATATATATATATATATATATATATATATATATATATATATGAGAAAAGTATTATATATAGGAAAAGTGGTAAATGCATAATTTTACATAAATATCTCTCTTGTTTGATCTTTGAGATTAATGGTAGAAATTTTGAATTGATCTCAAAGATTGAATGGTAAAGATATTTTAGTAAGATCATGCAATTTAAACATTATGCAACTACTACTCCCCCTATCTCTACACACACATATATAAATATTATATATGTATACATATATATACAGAGAAATAAAAAAGAGAGAACAAAGTACATTCAACTACTTGGACTAAATAGTATAACCTAAAAAATGATTAAGAGCTTATTTAAAGAGAGTTTTTCAAGATGTTGAAAATTTTTAGGCATTACTACTGAAATATGAAATATTGCCACATATACTAAGATAATGGTAAAAGAGGTACTAAGCGAATCTAAGATAGATGAATCAAGGCAATTTAAGATAAAATTAAAGCAAAAGGAATATATTACAAGTTGCATTATAAAAAAGAAGACTGTAGGAGGATTATAAGAAGGTAAAACGAGAAGCTAAAAAAGTAGTTAGTCAAGCAAAAGCTTAGAAAGATTTATGTAGGAAGATCAGCTCAAAAGAAGTAAAATACATTTTCTTTTGATAAAGGAAAACTAAAGATCTTATTAAATGAATCAGTGATGAGGATAAGAGGGTTCTTATGGTAAACAGAGAAACTGAGAACAAATGACTGAATTATTTTTATATGCTCTTCAATGAGAATACATATTCTAGTATCAACTTTGAAGAGCTAACAAGCTCAAGAATATTATGTACAAAGTTATTTTTGTCAACACTTTCAAAAAAAAGATGAAAGAAGCTCTTAAACAAATATAATTTAGTATACCTATAAGACCAAACGATATTCCCATTGAGGTATGTAAAGTTTTAGTAGAGTTAAAGTCAATTAACTTTATTTACTATTATTTAGATAGAGATAACTTGAAGAATGGAGAACGAGTGTAATAATACCCATTTAAAAGAACAATGAAGATATTCAAAACTGTGTAAATTATTGGAACCCTTTCATATATGAAATTAGGATATCAAAAGAAAGATACCCAACCACTGATGGCAAGAAACTGTGACTCAGCAGCATTTCATTGGGCCTTTCTAACATTTTGATTGACATGATTAAGAATAGGGCTTGGCAACAAATGGCTATATTTAATGAAACGTTATGCAACTCAGCTTATTGCAGTTGCATACACGACATACCAAGCATGCACGCACCCGCACCCCCCCCCCCCCGTCTCTTTTCACTATGCCAAGCATGCAAGGAGACACCCTTAGTGGCAAACAAACCTGGAAACTGCTTGCCAACCAGCCTGGGCCCCTTCCATGGCAGTAACCCGCCTCGCTAAAAGATCCGCAGTTTCACAAACTATCACATTATTAGCCCACGCAAGAATACAACAAGAAACCAAGCTTTATCCAAGAATAAGGGTCGGCGGTATGGTTATTTGCTATTTTGCTTTATCAGCAAAAACAACAACAACTAAGCCTTTTCCCATACTAGACAGGGTCAGCTACATGGATTCTTTGTTTCCACAGATCCCTATCGTGTGCCATTGTTAGCAGTTAACTCCCAATAAGCTAGATCATTCTTTATTGTTTCTTTTCAACACTTTTGTGGTCGTCCTCTACCTCTTTTAATACTTTCCAAATTTAGTTTTTCTAACCTTCTTAGAGGTTCTTCTTTTGATCTTCTTTCTATATATCCAAACCATCTTAACGATGTTCTCTCATTTTATCCTCTATTGGTGCCACTCCTAATTTGTTTCTAATAACCTCATTATGTATACGGTCTTTTCTTGTATGACCACTCATCCATCTCAACATCTTCATTTCTGTCACAGACATCTTTTGTACATGTTGATGATTAACTGCCCAACACTCAGAAATTTTGCTTTATCAGCATTTAACTAAATTATTAGAACCACAAGTGTGTCTCATTTTATATTTTGTTGATGTCCCATAATCTACTCTTATGATAAATATGATGCGATCGTACCCAAGGTGTGAAGACCACCTGACAAGGCTCTTAACTGCACCAGACACAAGGGTGTGAGTTGAATCACCGGGGCGTGCATACCTGGCTTTGGCCTCCCTGTTGCAACCAAAAGAACAAAAAACAAAGAAGACTATGGTCCAGTCTTTCCTTGCGTAGCCATACATCCCCACCCCAACATTAAGAATGAGCACAAAGGATGCATATTAAACTTTAATTGCACTTCCTCATTTGCTAAATTATGGGAGCCAGAATTTCCGAATCATAATAATCCAGCATTGCATCTTTCTTCATAATTAATAAAAAATATGATTACAAGAACAAAAAGATGGTGGCTACACTCGCAGAAGTACCAATGACACTTAGGAACCACAATTTTCAGCACCAAGAAGGCAAAAACAAGAACAGGTGAAATCCGTCAAAAATGTAAGAACGTAACACAGCTCTCTGATATGAATTCGCATGATTTGTATGTAACCAACCAATAATCAACACTGGTAATAACTTTCCGTTTTGTAGATGAGTATGCTGGAATGCAGACCAAAGATTAAACCTAAACAAGAAACATCGGTGATTAGGTTACGTCTAAAGACAATCAATAACGATGCAAGATGAGAAGTCTTCAAGCATGGGGGCATGTGTCTGGTCTTGCTGCAGGCAATCGTGTGTTTCGGTGGAAGATATTGCCATTCTAGTTTCCAGCTAACACTAAGTAGGGTGGTCCATATGGATTCTTAGTTAAAGCTCTATGTTTTATGACATTCGTTTCAAGTCATATGTAAAATTCAAGCTACCGGACCTACCACAGCTTTGAGTGACTCGTGTGCAGTTCATTGGAGGATTCAATAACCCTACTCACTTAAAGTGGTCTATGGTCTGTTATATGGGACACTAGTTCTACTTCAGGAAATTGGTTAAAGCTGCAGGATATCTATTCATGCACAGGGGTCTTCACTATAGACGTGAGTTACTTTTAGTGAAAAGCAACCAACCTTATCTTGAAATGGCTTCACTGGACACTGAAACGAACAACAATGCAGGTGATATTGTCAGTACTTCCCCGAGCAAAGGCCTCTTCAATAAGTTTTCTTGCAGCTGCTTCAGCTTCTGATATCCCTTGCACTATGGCCACTGCATCCTGGTCAATGAATGGTGCTTACATAAGCTTCAATATGCAAAGGACCTTCTCATTTCTTTTTACCGATTATTAAAACGAAGAATGTGTACCAGTTGAATTGAATAAGAAAACATGTTTTTCCTATATGTGAATCAACTCGAAAGGCTTCCAATCATGAGTGCCACAAAAAACAACTAGCTCATAGTGAACATGATAAAAGTCCACTAATTGTTCTTACCACAACAAATTACAGATATCAGCAATCGTTGGTTTCTATGATCATAAGATCAAGTACAAATAGCACTGAAAGGGCACATATATCCAGAATACAGACATCTTGTTTGCAAAGAAAAAATAACTTTAAAGGTTGGCACTCCAACTGCAATGGAGTTGCATAACATGCTGCCAACGGGACAGACATGGACAGATTTAGAAAGGCCTGAAATGAAACTAACCTCAAGGTCCATACAACAGATCAGAGCATCATCCTGATCGCAATGTGATAACATATAGTGCACATTGCATGATATCATACCAATGAATTTTTTTGATTGATACACAAGATCGTCGCAAAATGCACCATACAGTATGATACTGTGCGTATCAAAGTTTCATTAATTAAAGCTTTCTTAGGGGCAACCTTTAAGGAATGCCCTATTCTTCTCACTTCACAATCTTAACTGAGTGAGGTTTCAAGTGGACGAGTGGTTATTTCATCAAAGGAAAGTAACACATTCTTTTGTATTTTGCAAGTATGAAACACCATCTTATTGATTTCAAGTATTTAGTTATTTGCATTTTTTTAGTGATTTCAACTTGACCTTTCAATTTCAGTGACCTCTTCTGTAGTGATCCAATTTACAATTACTTCTCTACCAATAAAGCAGGGATATAAGACCTTTTGCGGTAATATTCACCATAGTGGTGGAATCATCGTATGAAGCATCATCTTGTACAAATGAGTTCAAATTGGATGTTATGTAATTGTGAAGCCACAAATATAAAATGATATAGTTTAAGACTTCGAAGTTGGGGCCTGAGGGATGGAAACTAAGAGACCTTAAAGTTACGACAAGAGGAAGCAGTGATATGGCCCGTATCGTACGATACGCCCAAAAAAAATATTCAACTTTTTTTTTCAATTTTTTTTTTGTAGGTTTCTGGCGTCTCTTCACTTCTCTCCAAGGCATCCTCCAGTATGCTTGTTTGGGATTGCAAGCCGTGTATGTAACATGTAAATTTGAGTTAGTTTATAAAAAAATTATTGAATAAGAATAATTTATGAACAAATAAAACTGTGACAAAATCATTTTCCTTTCTGTTGCCAACTTTTAGGTATATTTCTACTACTCGTCTCTAATTTCATGAAATCGCAAACAATGAAGAACAATTTGGTTGTCTCAGTTCATTGAGTGTGCATTTCACAACTTCACTATTTTAGGGTTCACCTTACATGACTTCCATTGAGTTGAACGTGATCAACGTGTGTGAGGCTTAACTAAGTATGTGAAGTGAGATTACAAGTAATCAAATTACCTAGATTTTAACCCACAACATCCATCTGTCATCCTTCAGTTTCAAACCACTTCAAGCATTAGTTAAAAAGCTAGTCTCCAATAAGAGAAAAAGAGGATATCATCCAAGTAACAATATTACATCATTGGGGTGTCATAGACTCAATAATCAAAGAAATGGAGCTCATCGTTTTGCTCACATATAAAAATTAGCAAATATGCCAACTACATGTACAAAGATAGCATTTTGTTAATTTTGATATATTAGATGTGTGGATTATGAAAGATAACAAAGAAAATGCACTCCTAACCGAAGAAGACATTGCATGGATTAATTTGGAAGGAGCGCATCAACATCATGAAGGAGATGAAGATTTTGGTTTTGAAGCAGAAGGTGATGAGAAACTTTGAATATTCATCAAGGAGAAGATGAAGATTATTTAGTTAATGATCCTGATACAAATTTACAATATGTAAATGTAAATGTATTTCATTTTTTGCTTCAAAATATGTAATTTTTTTTCAATTGTTCAATGGTGAATGATCAATATGTACTAAACTTTGCATTATATGAATTCTTTGTAATTACCAGATTTTTATTATTTTTTCTAATTTTTTTGGATTTTTACTAATTTTCTTGATTTTTTTATATATTTTATATTTTTTTAATATTAAAGTACGATACGATACGATACGCCCGTATCGTGGAGCAAAATGATACACGATGCGATACGCGTCGAACAACACTGAGAGGAAGGCATTGAAGTTTTTCTTTTTCTAACTTATTCTATTATTAATCTGTTTAGATTTAAATTCGATGCTATTTATTAAATCCTAAATGCTTAATTGTGGTCTAACAATACGGAATTATTGATTAGATTTTAGATTTTTACAAGTTGTTTCCTTATTGATGTTATATAAGAGAAGTAGCTTATTATGGTTTATTTATGATTGTATTGACGATTTGAAATGGTATGAAATTAGAATCATTTGACGATTCAAGTTACATATAATGTCATGCTATAGAGGTTTTCTATGGTTTAGGTTTAATGTGCGTACTCGGCTTCTGAGTTTTTTTTTTTTAATTTTTACCTTCTTTTTTGTGTTTTTAGGTTTTCTTTTAGTTTATTTTTTGAAAAATAAAAAACATGCAGTAAATAATGATACATATCACCCCTAACATATCATGGAATATGAATAATAGAGCTTTCTGATCGATATTCCATAGCCTCATTGGACATTGATGTTTCAAACCAGATTAAGTTAAATCATGTACCGAAACAAAAACATACATGATCTTCACATGCACCCAAAACATGGACTCTATTGATCACTTAGAGGAACATAGTAAGAAAGAAGAAAGATTGTAGACTTGGGTAGGACTTTAGTACCAGCAAACTATACCTTGGGCTTTTTGGAGAATATTGTTGGGTACAGCTAGATGAAATCGGACTTGTTCACAACTAAATATGAACAATTATTATAATCAAAGTTTTACCATGAGTTCATAAGACACAAGCACGGAATAGGAAAGACCCTTTGTTGCACATTGGTGACACTAGATGGGTTTGAGAGAAATTGAGGCAATGATTGCGATGCTGATGCATGTGTGAATGATGACTATGTAATGAATTATGGTAACTTTGATGCCCTTCTGACAACGAGAAGCATAGCATGAGTCAGAAAGCAAATGAATTCCACGCACGTCTACCACATATTACCTCATTAGACATAACATTCCAAAGGCCATCACTCGCAAGAATGAGGAATTCAACGTCACTAACGACTTCTTCCTGGACATGTCAAAAAACAACAGTTGCTAGTCTAAGTTAGCAGCAAGACCCATGGTCAAACCCATGCATGCCTACCTCAGGATAAATGAAATAAATGAGGATGAAAAATATCTACATCAAGTATGATTCTAATAAATGATGCACCGTGCAAAACTTTGATTTTTCTAGTATGACATGAAGAATATGCTGTTTAGTGCTATTTTAGTATTTTTGATGTTTTAGGTATTATTGTAAGTCTTTATTATTAAGGGCATTTTAGTTATTTGATGTTTAACAATCCACTATATAAGGATTGGACAATTTATATTAGGCTTAATGAATCATATTAAGAGAGAGAAAGAGGGGGCGGCCTCTATTGGAGGGCTTGCCCCCTCGTCCGATCTTCACTTTTTTCTTCACATATTTTCTCATTTTTTCTCATTATCTGTTGTGCTTCCCTGTGAATTCCAACATGATATAAGAGCCGTCGACCATTGGGAGCAGCGGCAGTTAGTGGTGGCAGACTTGGTAGAAGTGGGTGTTGGCAGAACATAATGGAGCAGAGCTCCAGGAAGATGATAGTGATCATCCGATGCCCTGGACAAGAAACAAATGGAAGATATACTGCCTATTGCAACTAGGCATGAGCAAGAGGAAATAGACTTTGAACTGAATCATTTGAAACCAAGGATGCACCAACTATCGTGCAATCCTATTACAACAAAAGAATAGTTGGTTGTGTAGGAGGAGAAGGCCAGGATGAACACAATGTTATCTGGTTTTGGCTTTAGAAAGACAAACAGGTTTAATGCTGCGTGTGTTCTCAATATTTCATGCTTGAGGTAATTGGCGAGGGGGGTCCTGTCGGTGATCAAGATGATGATGATCATTGATTTGTGGCAGAAATATTGTCCTTTCAAAATAAGGTTCAGCAAGACCATCACAGACAAATGTGTACGTGAACATTGTGGGTAACACAGAGCAGAGGCTCAATCTATGGTTTTATCCCACAAAGGATTTCCACTCTTATTCTTTGTTGTAGAACCATTAACAAGTTGTATTCTTGGCTGATGAAACAACAATGAGGAAAGGAAGCAAAATGGACACTAGGAACCAACTATCGCACCCTTGGAATTCAACTCTTGAACGTTACGTGAATTTTAAGGCATCAGATTTGAAAGTTGTGGTGTTTGAGATGATCATCTGTAGATGGATGTGGGCTCTCTAGTTATATTGTTGACTATTTCTCTCAGTTCCATAACTCTTGTTTGCCTTCATAAATTAGTTTGCAAATTGCACACTATGGAAGATTTGTTAGTGTGGTCTCTCTCTCTTTCTCTCTCTCTCTCAGCAAATGCAAAGAGAAAAAGATGACAAAGATGAAAGGTGGTTGGTTTCCAAAAGTGATGATAAATGACCTATACTTTCCGAAAAAGGTTACACAAAAATCTGGAAAGGAAGATCAATAAAAGCAAGTAAAGATAACTTTTCAGATTTTATTGGAAAGCAAAACGGAAGAGTGGTTATGGAAGATCACCTTCCTGATTTCATAGAAAAGATAAGATCAAAGGGAAAGAAAGTCAAGATAAGAATGATCCCCACGATTTTAGGAAAGAAAGTTAACTGTTGCCCATCATATGTATAAAGAAAGTGGCTGTAGAGAAAGGAAGGATAAAAAGAAAGATGGTCGGTTGTCCAATGGGTTGCCAAAGTGATGTTAGAGTATGACAAATTTTGTGTAATGTGCTGAAAAATGAAGGTTGGTAAAAAAGGCACTGTCAAAAATAGTGAAAAGACCACTCCTGGGGCATACCAAGGGAACAATCGGCATGCATGTCCTGTTAGGTGATAGACTCACTAGCAGATCAGTTGGAGAAGCTTTACCATTTGAAAATAAAAGTTTTGCAATGGGGTTTGGTATAGAACGCAACAATTCTCAAAGAGGTCCCCAGGAGCTCAATTCTTCAAATAAGATGGATTTGTCAATGGAATGTGTAGACAAACATATTTCATATGAAGGAGCATCCATAAGTTTGCAAAAAGAATCTGGTGTTCAATGTGGCTTCTCACAAGAGCTCAAGATGAATGATGATGAAACAAGGAAAATGTCTTCCTCAATATGTGGTTCACAAAGTACTTTAGGTACATCTTTTAGCAAAATATCTAGTAGCTTTGGGACAACTTTCTAGTCAAAAGCTCCGGCTTCCTGTGGTTATTTTGAGATCCCACCAGGTTCACATGATCTTACAGAAAGCAAACAAGCTTCTCATGGATCAATCATTGTGAAGTTAGAAGACGGGAAGTCTGGCTACATCAATATCAATTCATTCTATAAAATGGGCTGGCAGGAAAGCTAAGTCTTGGCAAAAGATGGAAGTGCTAAGGAAACAAGCCACCAAGTTAAGGGAGCAGGTAGCCAAACAACAACAGGTTGTTCTTGTTGGAGATTCAGTTGAAGATGGACGATCTATTCCTGCACCAGTTTTTATTTTCTTGAATAATGTAGATCCCAATAGATCAGATTTGGATCCATTGGGGATTAGGCCTAATTAGGGGCACATTATTTGTACTATTTAAACTCTATACACGTTTTAGGGTTGACTGATAGAGAATGAATAAAATAGAATAGGGGACTGTGGCTGCCAGGAGGGCGCCGACCTCTCTTCTTGTTCTCTAGTTTATTTGATACAATTTCAAGGATTCTAACAACATGGTATCAGAGCTTAGAGTTGTAAATCGTCTCAGCTGAAGCGTGGAAGTTCGCCCATACACGAAGACAACAAGAAACAGAATGTTGAAGCCCATCGTCCACTGTGATCATCAAATTTTTTTTGTCATACTGCAACCTTTCTTCCATTGTGATCATTAATGTTGTGGGGCTCCAAAAACACAAACAAGGTGCATAATAAAGAGGGTCAATACACGGATATGTACACCTACAAGAAGTCGTTGTTATCTTATTTCAGATAATTCTTTTTTTATCCAATTTCTCACAAATGTGCTGCCACAAACATTCAGCTATATATCTGAATTTATTCTCTGTTAAGGACAACACCTAACACTGTGACAGAGGCCTCTTCCCTACTTGATCTCCAAGGAAAGTTTGTTGATTGCATATATCTAAATGAAAACAAAAAATCTGATTTAGGTGTTCACGACTTTAGGAACACAATATTGTTTATTGAATACTACTTGGGTACTCTCATCATTGATTTATTTTCGATTGAGCACCTAATATGTGATTCTGGTACAAGGGAAATCGTGATTCCACTTTACTTTATACTCGAAGGAAACACATCGGATTATTATGGATAGGAATAAAATGGGAGACAATAGTGACAATAGTTCCTTGGACAAGGGGGGAGGATTTCAAATCATAAACTTTAAACTTGATGGCAAGACCTATTTTCAATGGGCTAGATCTATTGAACTAGCTGTGATGGCGAGGGAGCGATGGGATTACCTCACGGGTGATATTCCTCCACCACCTACAACAGATCCTCAGTATTTCAAATGGAGAAGGGATAATGCACTTGTCAATGCTTGGCTCATTCACTCTATGGTACCGTCTATTGGCAATACATTCATGTTTTAGGAATCAGCAAAAGATATTTGGTTAGCAGTTAAGATGCCTATGCGCAGAAAAACAATATAGCAAAGAAATATGATATTATTTAGAAGATCAGGAAGTGCAGACAGGGAGGTAGATCAGACAGTGAATATTATGCAAAACTCAGAGATTTATGGGAATAATTACAGGTTTATTCAATGACGAAATGTCAAAATTGCATGCAAGAACGTAGTGAAGAATTTGAAGAACAGAAAGTATTCGATCTCTTGTGGGGCATTTCTTCGTAACATGAGGCTGTAAAAAATAATATTCTTAGCCGAGAGGAGCTTCTCTCATTGAGCACTATGTACTCCCTCTTACTTCGAGAATAAGATCGAAAACAGTTAGAAAAGAAAACCAAGATTAGTTCATAGAATACTGCATTTGTGAGTAGGAATCCTTCTAACCCTCATTCTCCCGTGAAAGAGGAGGATATGGACGTGGCAGAGGTAGAACCTCTCTTAGTTCGGAAGAGAAAGACAAATTAACTTTCTCTCATTGTGGAAAGTCTAGACACACAAATGAAAGTTGCTGGAAATTAGTTGGTAAACCCACTTACTACTAAAGTAGGCCTAATAAAGCTTACTTCAACAGTGACCAAGGAGATAAACACAATGCAGAAAATAATGCACTTTCATTGGCTGACATGAAAAAAGAGATCGAGATACTTAAAGCGCGTCTGAGCGAATCACAAATAGCTTCTACATCTTCTCATATTAACCCTCAAGCTACGATGGCGTATCCATTCTCCTTTATGGCTAAGGGTAACGTATTTATTTCTGACATCAGAACATGGGTTATTGATTCAAGTGATCATATGGTTGGTAGTCATGATTTCTTCAATTCCTATGAGTTAATTCAGGCAACATTAATATTAGATTGGCTGATGGCTCACATACTCCAAATATCTTACACCAAATATTTCAGTGAACTTATTATCCGTATTTGCCATGACAAAAGATCTAAACTATCGTTTAATTTTTTACTCTACTGTGGAAAGGCCTTTATTGCTACAATGAAGTCAGAGGAACAACGATGCAGTCAACAATAATCACTGAAAAGCACAAGGGAGATTTATCTTTATGGCACCAGAGATTAGGACATTTACCTTTATCAAAGATTAGGATGTTATTGCCAGAGTTTACTCATTGTAATAAACTGAATGTTAACTGTGAAACTTGCCAGAAAGCAAAACATCATCATGTTTCATTTCCGTTAAATGAAGAAAAATCCTCTAAACCTTTTGAAATTATTCACTCTGATGTTTGGGGACCTTGCTCTACCACTTCAATACACGGTCACAAGTACTTTATTTCCTTTATTGATGATTGCACCAAGTTTATCATTATATATCTTATGAAAACTAAGGAGGAAGTAAAAGAGATTATTCCCATATTCTATCAATTTATACAAACTCAATTTCAGTACAATGTCAAAATTATTCGCAGTGATAATGGTGGTGAATATATGTCGCAATCACTTCATTTATATTTCTTAAATATGGGTATTTTACATCAAACATCATGTTCACATTCTCTACAACAAAATGGTGTTTCTAAAAGCAAGAACAAACATATTCTAGAGGTGGCCGGAGCGCTTTTACTTGGGTACGAAGTTCCAAAGATGTATTGAGGTGAAATTGTCTTAACAGTTGTGTATCTTATCAACCGTATGCCAAGCAGGGTTCTAAATGGTAATACCCCATTTCATTTCTTATGCCTTTCACAAAAACAAATTCACTTGCTACCAAAGGTATTCGGATGCACTTGTTTTGGTCATATATACTATGGGATAAGAGATAAATTAGATGCTCAAGCTGTGAAATATATTTTTTATCAAGGGATATAAATGTTATGACCATGTTATCAATAAGAGTTAGTGTGTTGTTAGCGGCCGACCCTAATATAGCGATAGCAAGGATATAGCGGATTTAACGGATTTAGCGGTACACTTTTATTTATAATTAAAAAATTATATATATAATGGGTTCTTTAATTTCTAAGAAAAATCAAGAAACACAACAACTTCTTTCATAAATATGAATCAAACTAAATAAACAAATTCTACTTTTAACTTCTAAAGAAGTTTATTTATCTTTCATGTGTCAAAATCTCAAAAGAGTTATGAACATGGTATAATGGGAAGAACTCACTCTAACATAAACCTGTCACATCAAGCATAAATTCAAAGAGTGGCAGGAAGAATTGATTATACTAAATTCAATATGTGAAACAACGCAAGCAGCTCAATATGCTATGCAGTTTACAATTACCACAAAAAGACTCACCTCATAAATAGAAAGAACGCCCTTTTGTGTGCCATCTCCACCAATCCTTAGGTTTATACGAGAAACGCTACTACTAAAGAAAAACAAAACCCTAACAAGCACTATAATAAGTGTTGTCATGGGATTGGCTACATAAACTCTAAACTGATATTCGGATTGTTCTTGGCTGATACGGGCATTTAAATATAAAAAAGATAAAGAAAGAGTTCCAAACTTTACTTTACGCACCTCGTTAGTACCCTTGTCCATAATGCTATCAACTATTCTTTTGGTACTCTGCCCACCTCAAGCTGTCCCAAGAATTGTGCCACGACGCTTGTGAATGTCATCGATCCGATCTGCTCTGATGACCATGGCCCAGATTCAAAACAATCGGCTCCAAACTCTCACGGACGAGTCTGGCAGGAAGGCCTCCACGCCCTACGATTTCGGGGATGGACACGTGGATCTCAGTTGGGCGTTGGATCCAGGGCTTATCTACGACATTTCAACCCAAGAATACATGAGCTTCCTCTGCTCCACTGGGTACGCGAACAGAGCGATCCAGGTCATCACGAAGACCCCGGTTACCTGCCTCGACCCGAAACCCTACCCGGAGAACCTCAACTACCCATCGTTCTCCGCCATCCTAGACATTTCCAAGTCACCGTCCGCCACCAAGACATTCACCCGCATCGTCACCAACATAGGCCCTGCGAACTCCATCTATTCTGCTAAAATCGACATCTCCGGGAAGGGAGTCTCCGCCTCGGTCACCCCATCGAAGTTGACATTCACCGAAACAAACCAACAGCTGAGCTACACCCTCTCGGTGACAGCCACCCGCCCGAACCTTTCTCCCGACGATGCGGGCACAATCTCCGCCTTCCTCTCGTAGTCCGACGGCCGGCACACAGTCCGCAGCCCCATTGTCGTATCTAGGATGCAACCTTTCTAGCGACCAACAACGCATCAGTTATCCGACCAAGTAACTAGGTTATTTCTTTTATTTGGATTGGGTCGATCCAAGTGGATCGACCCAATCCAAATAGCTTTATCAACATGTTATACGCTAGCGATCCGCTATAGCGCTGTTAGCGGTGCTATAGAGGCCCTGGCAGGTCGCCCGCTAAGGGTCACCCGCTATAGCATTTTTAGCAGCACGCAACTGCAAAATACTCCTTAAAAGAATTGGTCATTGCACTGAATCAAGATTCTCACCCTGAATCATAATCGACTCCCCCTCAGGTAATTCCTCATGATCCCATTATTGAGTCATTTGCTCATTGCACTTCGATAAGGGAAACGTGAAACTGCAAAATACCCCTTAAAAGAATTGGTCTCATATGCTAACTATCCAAAAGAGTATCAATTGTTTGTGATGAATGCAGATAATACTTATATTCCCAGAACATTTACAGGAGCAGTAACATTCAAGATGGAGAGCAACAATGAAAGAAGAAATTGAAGCGTTAGAAAGAAACAACACATGAGAACTCATTGATTTACCATAAGAAAGGAAAACAGTGGGGTGTAAATGGGTGTATTCAGTAAAGTACAATACTGATGGGAATATAGAAAGATATAAAACAAGATTAGTGACCAAGGGTTTTAGTCAATCCTATGGTATTGACTATACAGAAACGTTTGCACCAGTGGCAAAAATGAACACTATCAGAATTATCCTAAGTGTGGCTGTCAACAAAGGGTGGAACTTATGGCAACTGGATGTGAAGAATGCCTTTCTTCAAGGTGATCTCCTGGAAGATATTTATATGGATCTACCACCTGGATATGACCCTGGGCAGATGCCAAACAAAGTCTGCAAACTAAAGAAGTCTATTTATGGCTTAAAACAGTCTTCACGTGTATGGTTTGATAAATTTAGTGATGGTGTTATAAGTTTGGGCTTTAATGTGTTAGTGATCATACATTATTTATGAGTAAAGGGAAGAAAACTATTTTATTGTTGGTATATGTGGATGATATCATCATTACTGGTGACGATACAGAAGGAATAACTATTCTGAAAAAACAACTCAGTGCACTATTTGACTTAAAGGACTTGAGCAAATTACACTATTTCTTGGGCATCGAAATTATCCAGACGAAAGATTGTCTATTTTTAAGTAAGAGGAAGTACATTCTAGACTTATTGAAAGAAACTAAAATGGAGGACTGTAGAATATGTTCAACACCGATTGAAGTTTCAAAAGAAGAGAACACTAATTCAACAGGACCATATGAAGATATTGGTAGATATCAGCAAATAGTGGGAAAACTAATCTATGTTACTATCACAAGACCAGATGTGAGTTTTGTGGTGGGATATGAGAGGACCAAACATATTGAGATAGATTGTCATTTTATTAGAGAAAATCAACTAGCAGACATTCTCACAAAACCAATTTCTGGTAATGTGTTAAAGAAGACTTGTATCAAGTTGGGTATTTCAAGTCTTCAAGACCCAACTTGAGGGGGCATGTTGGAGATTCAGTTGAAGATGAACAATCTATTCCTGCACTAGTTTTTATTTTCTTGAATAATGTAGATCCGAATGGATCATATTTGGATCCATTGGGGATTAGGCCTAATTAGGGGCACATTAGTTTTAAGTTATAAGTCCTATACTATTTAAACTCTGTACACGTTTTAGGGTTGATTGATAGAGAATGAATAAAATAGAACAGGGGACTGTGGCTGCCAGGAGGGCGCCGACCTCTGTCTTTTCCTCTGTTCTTGTTCTCTAGTTTATTTGATGCAATTTCAAGGATTCTAACAACAGTTCTCAAGTCATCTGGCTGCAACCATTAAGGTTGCTAGAAATTTGCAGCCATGAAAGTTGCTTAAGTATAAAACCATGCGAAAGATTATTGCAGTCATAAAGGTTGCTAAAAAAGTGTTGCAGTCATGAAGGTTGTTAGAAATAGTATTGCACTTAGGAAGGTTGCTGAAAAGTAGATAGCCAAGAGGGTTGGAAAATTCAGGAAAAGATGTATGTAGTACTTGGTGAATGTCTCCATTGTAAAAAACAGCAGGATTGCATAAAGAAGAAAAGATAGTGTAGAAAAATAATTTTTTCACCACATATGCTTAAAAATCAAATCATAAAAGAGGCATATACATTGATTCTTATAGAATGTGGCAGTGTCACCAAGAAGCATGAAGTTTGAACCCTTGAGTTGCTAAAGTGAATAGTGAGGAGAGCTCAAAAAATCGACTGCAACCACCATGTGAAGGGACCCAAAACCAACTAATATGAACATATGTCTATATTCTGCTACTATTTAAGTGGTAGAGAAATGACACAACCAATACATCGGCAGCAACCACCATGTGAAAGGGTGCAGGAAAAGTCAATTGAAGTATGTATAGTAGAGATAATACCTCCTGCCATAGAAATCAACTTTTTCAAGAGGAGGAAAATATGACTTTTTGAAGTATTGTTGCCTAGTCACTTCATGGAGAAGAAAGAATAAGAGGAGCAGCTGACACCCATAGAAGGGTCGTGCACTACCCAAATGCATTCTTAATTGTTCTAAGTTGATTTAATAAAGCCTCACACATCATTGTTGCAAGTGTAGTAAAGAAATAACCAATTTTTGTCAGCTGGAGTTTGAAGTATCTCACTCCCAACTTGAGGGAAGGTGTTCAAAAATCTGTTGTTTAGTGCTATTTTAGTATTTTTGATGTTTTAGGTATTATTGTAATAGTCCTTATTACTAAGGGCGTTTTAGTCATTTGATGTTTAACAATCCACTATATCAAGATTGGACAGTTTGTATTAGGTTTAAAGAATCATATTAAGAGAGAGAAAGATGGGGGCAGCCTCTATTGGAGGGCCTGCCACCTCGTCCGATCTCCAACTTTTTCCTTCACATCCCTTGTCCGATCTCCAACTTTTTCCTTCACATCCTTTCTCATTTTTTCTCATGATCCGTTGCGCTTCCCCGTGAATTCCAACAGTATCTTCAGATTTCTTCTACATTTACAAACAAATGTGGACATCAAATTTGTATTAATTCTTTCATGATTTTATTTATGACATGGCAACTTCTCTAAAATATAGAACAGATATATCAGCACTTTTATGGCAATACTTTGACAGTTGGACTCTTAAAGCACTGCCAGCCAGAGATACGCGTTCTAATCAAAGGTTGGTAGCTGCACATTGATTACACTTCTCCAACCACCTGCATTTGCAGATTTTGTGGGGTTGGAGAATTATGTAACTGGTGTGTGTATGTGTGCGCGTGCATGTGTTTAGGTTTTAATGAGTGGTTACACATTTGGGTTAAAAAAATCATGATTGAGATTTATGTCAAATGTTGGACCTATATATTGTCTGGCATAAGGAAGATTGAAAACACACAACAAAGCCTTTTCCCATACTAGATGGGGTAGGAAGATTAAAAACACTGACTAGATTAATCAGATTTTATAGAGACATTTGAGGATCAAAGTATGGGGTGTGGTCACAAGTATTTTTGGAAAATATTTCCATAATCCACAGATAAAGAAGAGAATACCTTAATTTCTGGATCAGCAACCACAAATTGCTTCAGTAGTCTGTCCCCAAATGCACGAGAAACAGCAAGAACTCCTCCAACCCTCCAAGTTCCTGGAACTTCCATGTTGTAAGAAAATGGGAGAAGGTATAGGGTTTCACATATGCAGCTAACATGCTAGTAAAACAAAAATTAACAGCATACCTGCCCAAATTATAAACCCTCCAGCATCTTCAATTCGCTGGCGTTCATCAGACCTATTAGGTTTGTGATCAATAGACAGGGGAATAGCTAAGGTATGGTACACGATGATGAAAAATGTACAACACCAGAAAAAGAAGGGAATGTTAATGCCATCATAAATTGCAAATACTTAAAAGACATACAGAAAGTATCAAAATAATGAATATCAATCTTTCTTACATTACTATTTGATTAACAATGTAAATTAAGAAAAAGTATGGGCAGAAAAAAAGAAAAATAAATTTGCAACAAATTAGCGCCATGCATAACAAATGCTAAGTACACAAAATAAGATGAGCTGTGAGTAAATAGTTCACATTGGGAATAAGTCGATGGGTCCAGTTCCTTCTTGACTCAAAATTGTAGCACTGTTTTCTGTTTCACATTTCGTTTTCTACCTGAGTAAACCTTAAGAGCTCTAAAATCATCCGTTTAAGGATGAAAATACAGGACAAGAAAACTGTGAAATAGAAAACAGAGATAAGACTGAATTCAACAATTAACTTGATCCCCAGGGATAGTCTCTAACCAAAGGGCTTCTCACACAAGGTGGAAACAGAACTTAGGCATGACGTTAACAGATTTATTTCTCCAATCAACTTCATCATCCAAACCATTCAACCAAGGTGGTTTTTCCACCAACCACAATAAATAGGAAAGGAAAAGTATCTTTGATCACAATCCAAACACCACCACCAGATTTTGCTTGCTAGAGCGTCAGCAAATGCATATACCCGTAAACATAAAATAAGGTGTCAGAATACCATTTCCACCAATAGGAGAAACAGAATTCCTTTTGTAAAGCATCTGACACCAGTTAGATGTGCAGCGACTGCAGTCTAGCAATAAATTTACAAGAAAGACAATCCAATAAATTATTCTTGCGTTAAACTTACACCCTGTGAGATGTGCAGTGACAGCAGTGTGAAACTATTCCAACATTGAACATTCAGATTTACACAACTAACAGGTGTAATCATGTGATCATATATTGCCATTCTATCTAGCTAGATATGTATCTTTCTATCTATCATACATCAACCTAGAGCATGCCTGTGATGAACCATACTATGAAATTGACAGGTGCATCAAGTATTTTATGTGACAGAAAGATACTATTAAAGTTGAAAGGTAAATATATACAAAATATATTCATGACTGAAATTGAAGATGTTGAGATGGATGAGTAGTCACACAAGAAAAGACTGTATACATAATGAGGTTAACAGAAACAAATTGGGAGTGACACCAATAGATGATAAAATGAGAAAAATCATTTAAGATGGTTTGAACACGTAAAAAGACTACCAAAAGAAGTTTCAATAAGAAGGTACGAGAAACTAGAATGTGAAAATGTTGAAAGAGGAAGAGGAAGATTACAAAAGTATTAGAAGGAAACAATAAAGAATGATCTAGCTTATATTGAGTTAACTGTTAGCATTGGCATATGATCGAGCTTTATGAAAACAAAGAATCTATATAACCGACCCCATCTAGTATGAGAAAAGGCTTAGTTGTTGTTTGTTGTTGTACTGGTAAGCAAAAAATATCAAAGCACACATACATCAGAACACGCCATCTCAATTTTAATGCCCTTTGCTACATTTCATTTTTCTAAAGCACAAAAACTCTGGCACATGAAGACTACTTGAGCAAAGCTCAATGATCTATACAAAGTCTTTATCTTGAGGATCCCTACCTGAACCAGATATACAAGCAACCACCCTCGAATCTCCCACATTTGCAACAAGAAGTTTGTCACCTAATAGAACAGCTGTTGTTGCAGTTGAACCAGCATCTCTCTGTGGACCCTTTTCTTTATTGAGGTAATCTGTATCTGTTTCCCTGAATGTTTCAACTGCATAAAAGGTCTTATACATTAAGCTAATAGCAAGCATAAAGGAATCAACTTGCAGATAGATGATGGCGAAACAGTCATTTACAGACCAATAGCTGATTTTGTGTCCTTGAGGAAGTCAGGATGATGGATTAAATTATTGAAAAGATTAAACTTCAAATACTCAGCAGCCCCAGCTCCTCCGTGCCCTGCAATGAAGCAGAGGGTAGCAAACACAAGGAAAAGGAAAGCACCTACGAAGAGCTAAACACCGGAATGGCTATCAAATCAAATCACCTGAGTAAAAGAATGTTTGAACCTACAGAATGATTCAAGTGTAAGCACTGAACTAATTTAGAAAGTGACACTCCAAGCTCAAGCAATATCCAAATTTCTTGGTTGCATTCAATATGGAAGCACATGACAAATATCTGAACATACTCAACTGATGCTCACAAAGATCCACTTTTTTTTAAAGTAATAAGTGCAATACGTTTGTTGAGACATTTCATATCTGGACCTTTTAGCCTGCAGACTAGTACATAGATGTGTTCATATCTTGATTTAAAGGTCTCTTTAGCTTAAGTTGCATATGTTATAAATATTTTATCCACAGGCACACCTCCACATAGAAGCTGCAAAAACAGTTGAGTTTTTCCCCTTATTGCCGCAGCATGATAATAAGCTCAAAGTTAGTATCAGACCTATTAATGGAAAGTGAAAAAAAGTGCAGCTCCATGAATAAAACTAGCTCATGGTTGATATCTGTCTAGGAGTTTGAGGAGCAACAGTTTCATCCATAAAGTTGAGTAATATTTGGGAGAGAAAACCTAATTTACTTTGCCAAATTATGCACATAAACGTTTAGTTACTCTTACCAATAAAATAGAAAAAACAGTCTATGTATACAGAAAAAGTAGAATCGTTAACTTAATTCTACTTCTACTTCCATATGCCTCAGCAGGTTAACTTCTAGCACACAATGGATCTTCTAAGGCTTCATTAGTAGCAGAAACAATTCAAAGGAGAAAGTCAATGAGTAACTATTTTGTTATTCTTAAAATTGAGGACTTGATAAGGAATAGAGCCATACCATCAAAAACACCAAAAAATGCAACCATTTGGCCACCAATGTCAGATATCCTTGTCTCATAGAAGTCCTCCATTGACGCCCTTTTACCTTTGAAACTAGAATAGCCATAGCTCAAGCTCCCATTACACTTCCCAGAGAAGAAGCTATTATTTTAAAAACAAAAATAAATAAATATGAGATTCACTAAGCAATTAAATTTTCAGATTCTTTTTACACGCACACATGAGAAATTAAAGTCTAAATGGAGCTCAAAAACAGAGTAGAGAGTTTATGTGCAGTATAATGGATTTGAAACTTGATTTGAATGTGTGATTTTGATAATGAATATGTTATTTTGACATAACCGAATATATGTGACTGTTGTGGACATGGGATGTTGAAGTCGGATTCTGTCTTTCGCTCCTAGATGGTAGGCCTTGTACTTTTGAATTTCTTTCCATTGTATCAATGCCTTATTGGATCTTAAACTGTATACTTTTGACGTGTCTTTGATTGTATGGGTTATGCCGCCTTCGTATTTGTTAACGGTTCACGGGTATCAACTACGTGGCATGAACGGGCCTTATGTTATGTTGGTCGACACTTGTGGGACATTACGGGAAGATACTCCACACTTCCTTGGCTTTGGTGGGCATTGGATTAGGGTTATCATTGCTTGTGTTACATCTTCCAGCTGTGGAACACCTATCTTACAGACTCCAAAAGTATGGCCTTTGTATCAGCAAGAACAAGTCTCCATTCATCTCCTTTATCATGAACCAAGGTTGAAAGAGAACCCTTAGTATCTACATGATGGCGTGAAGGCAATATGCTGATAAAGTACCTGGGTGTGGCTTTATTGTAGGGTTGGTTAAGCCTCAGATGCTGTGATATAAGCTACCTCACGCTTGCATCAACCTATGGAGACCACAATCCAGAGCTTCCTCTAGAGCAACAGGGCCAACCAGCAGGCAATCAACCTCCTATTCAGAGAGAGTGTAAACCTCATACTGAGGGAGGCCTTTGTTTAAAATGGAAAGAGGAAGTTAATAAGGCTCCTCTGGCAAAGAGTGCATGGAAATTAGTCAGCAGACAATAGGACCCTTGCTCCATGTTAATGCAAAGGAAGTATGTAGGTGTTAACAAATTATCTGGTATCTGTGGAAACTATGGAGGTTTGTGGGGTTGGAAGTCCACCCAGTAGGGTAATATGCACCCCAGAAGATGGTGTGAAATGAAAAGTTGGATATGAGCAGGATGTCAATTCTGGTTCTACCCGTGGGATCTAAATGGTCAGCTCATCAGTCAGTTTTGTAGAAACATTGACAGGAATTGATATGTTGAACGGAGGACCATCATAGTGAATGATATCCGTGACTGGAACATAGAGTTGCAAGAGTATTTGCAGTATATTTTAGCCTCTATTCTGGAATAAAATTTGCCAATCTTGGCCACAATGAGTATGTTAGGAGATGACATTATGATATACCGGGACAAGAGAAAGTTCAGATGCTCTTATGTCTGGAATCATATTAGAAACAAAGGACATCTCTGTTTCCATGCATATTCAGTTTGGTGTCCCAGTCATAGTGGCAATAAGGGTCCATTTTGGGCTCATGAATCGCCTGCTTACTCGAGAAAGGTTATGGCATTTGGGAGTAAGACCAGCAGAACTTGTGTGTGCTCCGTACAACATTTGGTAGTAGGAGCAGGGGGCTTGTGTATGCGCTGTCAAGAAGAAAGAGAAACATCAGAGCACTTGTTCTACTATTATATACTAGCAATATCCGTGGGCAAGAAATCACATAACTTTTTGGTGGAACATGGAAGAGGAGCAATGATCTGGGAGCTACACTCAACTTGTTGGTGCAGATGGAAACCTCCTGATAAAGCCTGTCATATATCCTGGATCCTGTCATTCCAGAGTGCGGTTTGTTTCATTTGGAACCTATGAGGTTGAATCATACAAGGTCACTCTACTCTCCAGTTGTTGCACATTCAAGAAGTGCTATTTAGGGCTCCAGAACAAGTGCTTCCCTTGCTCCTAAATTCACATCAGATAGTCAGGTAATGCTGGGTCTTCATCAACAGATGGATCCCTCAACCACTGGCTTAAAATGTCTATTTACAGCATAGGCTATCAATGGTGGCAAGTAGGCTTCACCATAAGGGATCACAAAGGCAGATTCATGAGGGCTCGCTGGTCAACACGTCCAGTCAATAGATTCACGCTGGAGGGGATTTGATGGAGGAAAGAAAGAATTGCAACAGAAAGAGTTGTGGACCTTGTGGTAGAATGGTCATCATGCCTGGAGATGGTAGTGAGGATTCCTAAGGCCCTTGCTACCAGAAAGAAACATCAACAGATAGACTCAGAGACATTGCGGTTCTTCACCAACTTCCGTGTATGCTTGTGAGATTTGGATTGTAAAGTCTCTATTCCTTGGTAACCGGTAGGACATTCTTTATGTTGGGAGGATAAACCACCTCACTAGTGGCCTTCTTTGTAAAGTTGTATAGCAACTTTGTGTGCATGAAGGGGTCTGCCTAACCCCATCTTGCTAAAAAAGAAAAAGGACATCAATCATGTTCTAGTTTTTTCTTATTTTGCCTTTGGCATGAGGTGCACATAGATAAATCTTGGAGAATTGAGTTGTTTGGAGACGATTTTCTGCATCAATCAGCTACCATCTAAGGGTCTGTTGGGTCTTCACTTAATTTGAAATAAAGATATCAATCATTTCTAGCTTTCCTTTTTTGCCTTTTGTCATAAGTGCACGTGGATAAATCTTGGAGGATTTCTCTTTGCTATACTCAATAAAAGCTAAAGATGTGTTTTTTTGTCAGCAAGGAGATGGAGACATTTTAAAGGTTGTGTCAACGTAGCATTTCTTCTTTTTCTTTTTCATCCACAGTATTTTGCTCTAATTATAACTGCTATCAAATGTTGGTGAGAATCAAGTTCAACCACATCAGTTATAGATTTAGGCAACATATTCTCTGAAAAAGGAACTTGAAAACGTTTGCATATATCAAAGCCATCTGCATAACATAAGCTCTTCAACGCTGTACAAAAACAAGTAACAGAGAAGGGTATGAGTGGTTCAACTCAGAGAGGGTTGGAAGGAAACATGAAAAATAGAAAGCCACTGGATTAAACTGAAAGCTCATTTGTGTGCTTTTGTGACATCTGCTAGTTCTAACTATGCACTGGATAATGACGTGTTTTTGTGGCATAGTATGGGAAAAGGTTTAGTTCTTGCTAGTTCTAGTTATCCTTCAAGTTGCTTGTGTTAATGTTAATAGGTGGCACGGGCCATTAGGGCCCGTGCACTCTGTTGGGCATGGCGCGGGCCACTAGGGCCTGCAAGGCCATAGCCCATAGCTGTTGGAGCCCCAACGGCTAGTGCTGGCCAAGGCTGGTCGGCAAACACTAGTGTCTTATGCTCTCCTCTTTGCTCTTTTGCCTCTCATGTAGATATGTGTAAACTCCATAAATACCTCACTAATTCATGAATAAAGGTATGTTATCTTTAACAGCTTTTGTTTGTAGTTTGACTTGCTTCCGCTCTCTTGTTGAGTTATTTGTGTGTGACATCCATATCCGGATGTTTTTGAGATCTTGACGCTTTGACAAGTTGTATCGTAGATGATTCGACCTTTGATTATCAATAATTATTTACATAGTATCAGAGCCTCGTATTGAAGAATTCGAGCACATTGAAAAGCGTGTCATGATTGCAAATTTCAAGAAATCATTACAAATTTGAGGTCAGCCTAAATCTTTTGATTTTGCATGAAATATAAAGCAAGAATGGGTCGTTTAGATGCATCATTGACCCAAAATGCTATGAAAGTTGGGCAAGGAACATGAAAAAATATTTTTTATCAAAAGATTTTTGGGATTATATCGATGGTACGATAAAAGAACCGATTTTAAATATTGATGATTTGGATGATGATGATATTGTTAAAGCACATGAAAAGTATAAGCAAGATCTAAAAATTTGAGAAAAAATGAATGCAAAAATAACTTGGATTATTTATCAAAATATTGATGAAAAACCTAGAAATATAATTAGTATTTTAAAAAATGCTTTTGAAACATGGGAATACTTAAAAAAGCTTCAATCTCAAGATGATTTTATCTTCTAAATTGATTTAATGAAAATGATGATAATGCTTAAGCAAGGAAACTTAAGCATTAGAGATTATCACAATAAGTTTTCAGAACTATGGACTCAACTTAGAAGTTTTGATAAATTCGAAAAACTTCAAAAATTAGATGAATTTCAAGAGTTTTTGGATAATCAATTTTTTTTTTGTTTATGCGTGGTTTAAGAGATAAATTTGAAAATATTAGATCAAACTTAATACATAGAAAACCTAGACCAAAAGGAGAGTCATTTTTGGCTGACCTTGTTATGGAGGAAACAAGGTTAAAAATTATCAATATTGCAAAAGAAGTCGTGCTTGCCGCCTCCAAACCGGGAGCTAACACGAAGACATACAAGCCTCCGCATGCGAAAAACTTTGAAGGAACAAGCAAGAAACCCACGGACCATGGCCAACCAAGGACACCATAAGAAAAGTGAGCATATCAAAACCACTTGTCCTCTTCTTCAAAAGAAATTTGGAAATGTGGGAGCCGTGGAAGATAAAGGAGGAGTCTTGCCTACCAACATCAAAGCATATATAGAAGAAATATTTAAGGAAAAGGCAAGCATCTCCGGAAACGCTCTCTCTACCTCTCAAGGTATGTCTTGGTTTTTAGATTCGGGTGCTTTTTTCATATGACTCATTGTGAAAAATCCTTAAATGAATCTTATGATATTGTTAGAAAGCATGTATTTACGACTGATGGTACAAAACTTCAAATTAAAAAAATAAGAAATTTTGAAAAAGAAAATTTTAAAATTCAAAATATAAGCTTTATTGATAAAGCCAATTTAAACTTACTTTCGGTTGCTCAAATTTGTGATAATAATTATATAGTCACTTTCTCATCTAAGTATTGTGTGGTACAGGATCACCTATCGAAGAAAGTGATTGGTTAAGGCCATAGAAAAAGCGGACTATACAAAATGGATTACTTAGTTATGCCAAATTTTGATACTTGTAATGTAGCCCAAGATGTTACCCTTTGGCATAAAAGACTTGGACACTTAGATATACATAAATTGTGTAACTTCCCTTTGTTGAAAAAAATTAGGGAACAAAAGTTTGAATGTAAAGAGTGTGTGCTTGAAAAAATACATCATCTTCTTTTTGGTGAAAAAAATTATGTACCGAACAAAGCTTTTGAATTAATACACTTTGATGTTTGAGGTCCTACCCCTATTGTTTCTAAGGGAGGTGTTCAATACTATGTGATATTTGTAGATGACTTTACTCGCTTTACTTGGATATATCTTTTGAAGCAAAAGTCAGAAGTGTTTGAAAAATTTGTAACCTTTTGTAATATGGTCAAAAATCAATTTGGCTCCACTATTAAGATTTTTAGATCTGATTCGGGAGGAGAGTATATGACAAATGAGTTTCAAAAGTTTGTCGAAACCAATGAAATCTTGCATAAAAAATCGTGCACTAAAACCCCGCAACAAAATGACTTTACTGAGAGAAAACATAGACATGTCATAGAAACATGCCGCACTATGTTAATTGCCAGTAATGCTCCTAAGTTTTTATGGGCAGAAACTACACTTACTGCGGTATATCTTATTAATAGAATGCCTTCATCCAAACTTGAAAATATTTCTCTCGAAAAACTATATAACCTTCCTCCTTATTACGAAAGATTGAGAGTTTTTGGGTGTAGATGTTTTGTTTATACGGATAAAAATGATAAATTATCTCCTAGAGCCATTGAATGTATATTTCTTAAAGTTATAGATGTTTTGATCCTGTCAATGATAAATTGTATGTTTCTAAAGATGTAAAATTCTTTGAGAATGATCCTTCCTATAAGTCTAAATCTTTAGAAAGTTTTGAATCATCTATATCTCAAGACTTCTTTGATATAGAAGAAGACGATGATTATGACCCTCAAGGTCATCAAGATAGTCCTCTAGGGAGTGATAGTGTCCAAAATGAAATTGTTGATCACCAACCCATCATTGAACCCTTCCCATTACATTATATACGACGTCATAGAGAATCTGATGACACATGTCTAAAACCTACAGTTTCGAAACCTCCCCAATGGTTTGTTTCTTATGAATCTTTTGAACCCCAACGCAAAAATTTGATTGCAACTCTTCTTCAAGTCAAAGAACCCAAGTTTTACCATCAAGCTAAAGGTATTCCAGAATGGGAAGATGCTATCAGGGATGAACTTAGAGACTTAGATAAAGATTAGACATGGACAGTTGTACCCATGCCTAAAGATAAGAAAGTTATTGGATGTCGATGGGTCTACAAAATTAAAACTCACAGCAATGGTCATATTGAGAGATATAAGGCCAGACTGGTTGCAAAAGGTTATGCTCAAGAGTATGGAATTGATTATGATGAAACATTTGCTTCGGTTGCTATGATGACCACAATTAGAATTCTCATAACCCTAAGTGCCATTAAAGATTGGGACATATATCAACTTGATGTTAAAAATGTTTTTCTGAATGGTTACTTGACTGAATAAGTTTATATGACCTCTCCTCCCGAATTTAATGTTCCCCATGATCATATTCTTAAATTGCAAAAAGCTCTGTATGGCCTGAAACAAGCCCCCAAGGCTTGGTTTGATCGATTTGAAAAATTCATGCATTTACATAATTTCATATCCTGTTATACCGACACTGCTTTGTTTGTACAAAAGACAGAAACATGCATTGTTATTTTGCTCTTATATATGGATGATATGATCGTCACTGGGAGTAATGAAGAAGGGATTAAAGAGGTTAAACATAATCTTCACCAAGAATTTGACATGAAACATTTAGGCCTACTTAACTATTTTTTGGGCATTGAAATTACTAGAAGTAACTGTAAGTATTTTATGTCTCAGACTAAATTTGCAAATGATATAATTTAAAGGTCAGGTATCATAGACAACAAAATAGTGGACACTCCTGAAGTTCTTAGTACAAAGTTAAAATCCATTGATGGAGAAAAATTAGTTGACCCCACCCCGTACAAACAACTCATAGGTGCCCTTACATACCTCACTATTACTCGACCTTATATCTCTCATGCAGTTCATACAGCTAGTCAATTTCAGCAAACACCAACATATGTTCATATGAGTGTTGTTTTGCGTATTATTCGATATGTTAAAAAAAAATTTAACAAGGGGGGTCTCTTAACTTTTTCTTCGTCTTTTGATCTATCTGTATATACAGATGCTAATTGTGGTGGAGATGTCAATGATAGACACTCTACGACTGACTTTTGGGTTTTTTTAGGTAAATCACTTATATCCTAGAAGTGTAAGAAGCAACAGAAAGTGTCACTCTCCTCTACTAAAGCAGAATATCGAGCCATGGCTACTGCAACTACAAAGATCTCTTGGATTACAACTATTCTAGGTGATTTGGGAGTTACTTCACAACATCCTGCCACTATGTATTGTGCCAATAAAAGTGCCATGTATATTGCCTCTAACACCTTTCATGAACGGATGAACCACATTGAGATGGATTGCCATTTTGTTCGTGAAGAATGTTTAAATAAGAAGATAACATTGTGTTATGTCACATCTGAGATGCAACTAGCGGATTTCTTCACCAAGTCTCTCTCTTCTACTCGCTTTCATTTTTTGTTGGACAAACTATCGGTATATACACCGTCAGTTTGAGGGGGGTGTTAATGTAATAGGTGGCACGGGCCATTAGGGCCCGTGCACTCTGTTAGGCATGGCGCGGGCCACTAGGGCCCGCAAGATCATAGCTCATAGACGTTAGAGCCCCAACAGCTAGTGCTGGCCACCTGGCCAGCACTAGTGTCTTATGCTCTCCTCTTTGCTCTTTTGCCTCTCATGTAGATATGTGTAAACTCTATAAATACCTCACTAATTCATGAATTTCCGCTCTCTTGTTGAGTTATTTGTGTGTGACATCCATATTCGGATGTTTTTGAGATCTTGGCTCTTTGACAAGTATCGTGGATGATTGCTTGATGAGTAATAACAATCTCTGTAGAGCAATTATGCACCTTACATGAAGAAAAACAACCAAAGAATTTTCATAAATCATGAGAAAATAACGAACAACAAGGAGAGGAGATTCTTGGATGATGTCATGCTTCAGTTCTCCAGAAAATAAGTTTCAGAAGTATGTAATTGGATCATGGATGTCAACGCACATACAAAACTTAGAGCTAAAACTAAAAAGTATATAACACTTAAATCCAGGACGCTGGCAGAATAATCTAATAAAGAGCATAATTTGAATTCTGCTGAAACTACCTAATACCCCTGGTGTTTTTCAGTGGATGTGAGAAATGTTTTGAAGATTTTATGTGAAGTGGCCTCTGGGCGTATCCAGAGTGGTCTTAACTGAAAAAAAAATCATCTCAAGCAGTGTTGTCTAACGCGTATCATATCACGTATCGCTGGGCTCCACGATACAGGCGTATCGTATCGTATCGTGCTTTAATATTAAAATAATAAGAAAATTATTTTAAAAATCAAAAAAATTAGTAAAAATCCAAAAAAATCTGGAAAAATCTGATAATTGCTTTAAATTCATATAATGTAAAGTTTAGCACAGATTGAACATTCAACATTGAACAATTGGATCCAAAATTACATATTTTGAAGCAAAAAATGAAATACATTTACATTTTACATATTTTAATTTGTATCAGGATTATTAACTAAATAATCTTCATCTTCTACTTGATAAAGATTCAAAGTTTCTTATCACCTTCTGCTTTAAAATGAAAATCTTCATCTCCTTCGTGATGTTGTTGCACTTCAAATTAATTCATGCAATTTCTTCTTCGGTTAGGAGTGCATTTTCTTCGTTATCTTCCATAATCCACTCATCTAATATATCAAAATTAACAAACTGCTATCTTTGTACATGTAGTTGTCATATTTGCTAATTTTCATATGTGAGCAAAACAATGAGCTTGATTATTGACTCTACGACACCTCAGTGATGTGATATTATTACTTGATGATATCCCTTTTTCTCTTACAATTAGCTTTTTAACTAATGCTTGAGCTTCATTTCTCACTTCACAGACTGAGTTAAGCCTCACACACGTTGATCATGTTCAACCCAATGAAAGTCACATAAGGTGAACCCTAAAATAGTGAAGTTGTGAAATGCCCACTCAATGAACCGAGACAACCAAATGTTTTTAATTGTTTGCGATCTCATGAAATTAGAAACTGCTAGTAGAAATATACCTAAAAGTTGGCAACAGAAAGGAAAATGATTTTGTCATAATTTTTATTTGTTTATAAATTAATTTTATTCAATAAATAAAATTATAAACCCAAATTACAAGCATACGAAAGTGAAGAGAGGCGAAGAGAGAACATAAACATGCAAAAAAAAAATTTAATTTTTTTGAAAAAAAAAAGTTGAAACTTTTTTTTTGGGCGTATCGCACGTATTGTACGATACGGGCCGTATCGTGGCTTCCCACAATGCGATACGGATAACTATTCTCAAGAATGCAAACATTTTCTAAAGCAGAACTAGCCATTACGGTTTGATATACTACAATCAAAGGTTTCAGATTCCACAGAAGTGAAGCAGATTGCTATTGTTTGGTCATATTCATTCTGAAGTTATACTGATCATCCTTTCATATGTTGTCCATATAGTGATTTGGGTCAGCAGTTTCCATACACTTTCATAGCCTAATTTTTCTTCATTATCATTTTCATATCAAGAACCCCTGAAAAGTAGGTGCTTTCCTGGAATTGGAGTTCATCAAAGAGCAGAAGTCACATAATTAAATGGGCACCCCATTTTTAATCACGCTGTCAACATAAGTAGCATCCAGATACTCATTAAACTATACCAAAAAGAAAATTACACCAAAGAAGATTGTCCATGAAACACATTTGCAAATGCAACGTGAATTCTAGCGGATACTAACATCCGCAATCGACATTACTGATGCCATCCATATATCTGAGAAAGGAAATCCCACAAACCGATCCAAGATGCAGGGTGGTTCCGGATTAGAAAAAGCAACCAAAGCAATTAAGCAATGCACTACAACAAATATATTACAGATCCTTCCACTCGCACGTTAAGTAGAGAATTTGTTTGCTTGCACCAATGTCTCGATCAATGTTGCCTTCCAACCAAGTAGTTCTAAAACGCTAAAAAGAGAACGATCGAGAACAGAAAATATGTAATCGTGTTGTTCACCGCTTGCAAGCAAAAGAAATGACAACCATCTTAGAAAAACTGCAGGAAAAGGAGGATCCCGGAACCAGGAACAAATCAGGAAGAAAGAGAAGTGGAAACCTTATTCCTCCGCCGCTTGTCAGAAAATCGGGAGGGAACGTCATAATCGCCTTCTAATTCAGAGAGAGAGAGAGAGAGAGAGAGAGATTTCCCTTCAAAAGTTTAAGCCCGTTACCCTGGGGCTGGGTTCCGGGTCACATCATTTCGACAAGGCAAAGTCCGAACTGGCCTCTGTGGCGCACGGTGGCACCAGCCCATCATACGGCTGGGGTCGGACTTACACCAAGACGTCAACGCGTCCGGCTCGCATTGGATCTTAGTGTTACCAAATCAACCTTGCTTCGAGTAAGGGTCGGGAAATCATAAAATTGAATCCGAACAGCTTATGTGAAACACGAATCCAACCCAAGATTACCATTTTATCGCAAGTATGAGTGACTAAATGAGGTTTCGATTTTGATGGAAGTAGCATCCCTGTTTCATGTTCGGATGCAAAAGTAAAAGTTGCTTTAGAAAACTGAAGAAATTATTAATTTGATCCCATTTTGGATTCTGCATTTGGGTATGGTTTCGGTTTGATCCATTTACAATCACTTCCACAAAGTTGTCAACAGGTAGTAAAGCCTAAACCTCGTTTTGCCCCCTAGACTTTGGCTGGTTTCAGATAAATTAGAGCTGGTAGTTTCAAATCACTGATTTTAGTTTTCTTGGAGTCAAGAATTGTGACCTGACCAATTTCGGCTGCGTTGAGGCCTAAATGCTTGAAAGGGTAACGTTTGGCGTTAACTTCATATACACTCATTTTACTAAACAAACTCTTTATAAAAATCTCAAATTACCCTTATTGTGATTGTCTCTCCTCTCTTCCTTCTCATCGGTTTCTCCAACTTGCTCACCGCTTTTTTTTCTTTTCATAATCCATGTCATCTTCTCCTTTCTTCCCAATAACCTTTCTTGATCTTCCTATATCCGACAATCTCTTTTAATATGATTGTCTCTTTTACGCATAGAATTAATGTTGGTTGGTTAAAATGGAGAGAAGCATAAGGTATTCTTTGTGATAAGAAGATACCAATAAAATTAAAAGGTAAATATTATAGAGTAACAATTAGACAAGTCATGTTTTATGGTTTTGAGTGTTGAGCAGTTAACCATTAACATGTACAAAAGATGTTTGTGACAGAAATGAAGACGTTGAGATGGATGAGTAGCCATACAAGAAAAGATCATATACATAATGAGGTTATTAGAAACAAATTAGGAGTGACACCAATAGAGGATAAAATGAGAGAATATCGTTTAAGATGGTTTGTATATATAGAAAGAAGATCAGAAGAAGAACCTTTAAGAAAGTATGAAAAACTAAATTTGGAAAGTATTAAAGAGGTAGAAGACAACCACAAAAGTGTTGGAAAGAAACAATAAAGAATGATCTAGCTTATTGTGAGTTAATTACTAACATGACACATGATAGATCTTTGTGGAAACAAAGAATCCATGTAGCCGACCCCGTCTAGTATGAAAAATGCTTAGTTGTTGTTGTTGTTGTTGTTGTATATAGATTTAAAACTTTGCTTGCAAAAAATGTGTGTGAGCATGCTACCAAGTTTCTTTAAACTTGCAAAGGTTTGAATATGACTTTTACTTCTTACATAAATATGGGAAAGTAGGCTTTTACTTACGTAGGCCTTCTTAAACTAGCACTCAAGGATAAGCCTAGATGTAAGTTTTCTCAAAACAATTTTGATTCAAAGAAACCTTTTCTAAAGCCATATTGGTTTCACTTAGCAAGGTTAAATTATGTGAAAATAGAATCAATTAAGAGTAAAAGTTTGTATTTCATCATGGCACTTTTTGGGTCTAAAAATCCTGACAATTTTATCTAAGTAAGCGTTAAGTATGAGGTTTTATTCAAAATTTTTGTTTATATTTTTTGATTCTTTGGTGATCAGATAAAAAATCAGTGAAAAATTTTCAACCTAATGCTAATATGGAATTTGGACAATGCCTATGACCGAAAGTTAGGCTTTCAATAAAATGCCACTAAATCTATATGTAGGTATCCTATTTTCATAAAATTTATCATTATAGAGATCTATATATGCTAAGATCCCGATGACACCATCCTTCGGGGATTTACGTATCTATAGATCGAGTTATATTAGATTTAATGAATAAAGGTTGTGGGAGCTTTTGCCATAGTTAGGTTCAGTCTGGGTTGAGTTTAACCTTTGATGATTTTTTATTAACCTTAAACACGTCCAAAATTCTTAAAATTTTTATCATACATTTTTTATATGTGTGTCACTTAAGAAAAAATTGTGGCAACATTTCACTTTGAAATGTATAAGAGAAAAATCCGATGACATATTTATAAGGGATGCTGAAATTTACATAAATTGTCTAATAAAAGATAATGATGCATCCCATTAGAAAGTTAATGATTTAGTGATTTGTTGAGGACTTATGTGAGCTCAGGGAGAAATTAAACCACATAGATATCCTCGGGGCATCTCTATAAGAGGGTTGCTTACTTGAAAAATATATGCGATCATAATCCAATGTCCTCTCCAACATAAACCTATAGGTGATTAGTTCACTATAAAGGTAATTACATACTCATGTCATCGATTGTAATCGGACAGTTATGCCCCTTTTAAGGCTTCCTAAATTGATTTAGAGGTAATTAATTCACCAAAAAAATAGGGGAGGAGATGATATAGCCTATAAGCATAAAATAATAATAGTGAGTATAATATATAAATATAGTGGGCCCGTTCCTCCGTAGCTCTAAACTTCGGTGATTCTCCCTTTATAATGATGTTCATGAAAATATTGTTTATTATTTAAATACAATGATTTTAGACAAGAACCCCAATCTTCTAACAAGAATGAGATGAAGTAAAAGGAGGTAGAGGTGGCTTCAAGCCTTTTCTCTTGGTCTCTCTCTTTCCTTCTCTTTGACGATTCTTCCTCCTTGGGATCTCCCTTGGTTGGTTTTCTCCCCATCTTGAGCTCTCCTTTTTTTGGTTTTCTCCCTTTTTGGCCGGGTCTCTCTCTCTTCTCTCTTCTTTTATATGCACTAAACTGAACTGGATCTTTCTTCAATTACTAGATCCGATCAAATCCAAATCTAATTCACTAGAAGACCAGCCTTGTTGCACAATTGTTGGAAACATCCATAAGTGGGAGGAGCAGTTGGACACATAGGGTACATGGGAAGAGGGCTAAACAGGTTGAAGGACGTGTTGAACATGTTGGCATGCATGTCAAGGCATGGAAGTTGGGCGCTGTATGGGGTGCATAGTGTCACAACCCTGATTATGAGGTGCACACACTCACACGCCCCATAGCAATCCCGCGTCTACGGAGCTATAGAGCGAAGATTGAGCGATGGGGGATGCACGCTTAGGCACCAGTGCCACACATCGGTGGTGTCCTGCTAGCATGCACCCACGCAAACCCGGTGCTGTTACTCTTGGCTCGCACTATCTCATGTACATCCCGTGTTTGAACTTGTTTCACTTTGTACAAACTTAGCTAGTACCCCTAGTCTACTATAACTAGGTTACCTAAGTGGGTAAGTGGGTCAGGTCGGTATGGGAGAAGTTTATACAACTGCACTTACCAGCCAAGGCTGGAAGAGTCTAGAAACTCGGTGCTGGCCAGCAGGCGCCAGCCTAACGCTAGCCGATTACCAGCTAGCCTAACTACTTTGCGATATTCCAAGGAATATCCCTTGACAGTTAGCCCAGCCCCCTGCCTAACTATAAATAGGGCAGAGGGTAGTCTTTCCAGCATTCAAAAATCCAGATCTCCTAGCTAGATTCTTCTTGAGAGTCGAGTGAAACTTCTGTCTTCGGTTATGTCCAACCGAAGCTGCTATACCGATTGACGTTGATCCATTGTAATAAAGATCCAACATTTTGGTTCCTAAGCCTACTTTCTTGAGCGAGTGACAGAGAGAGAGCTAACCTAGGATAGCTAATCAAGGAAGGAACTTCCTCATCCGCAGCTGAAGGTTGCTGCAACTCGAGAGCAATTCAAACCAAACTGCAACGTGCAAGCTTGGGGTTGAGCAGGCCAGGTGCTGCTGCCATCACGAGGCTTTGAACCTTCAAGGTAAGGTAAGAAGCTAACTTATTACAATTTCGTATCAGAGCTCCTTCGGACTGCGATGTTGACAGATTGAAGCAGATTTGACGGTTGGAAAGCAAAATCAGCTGAATCTAGTGTTGTAGAGGTGACGATGACAATTCGAAGTTTTCACGGTGAAATCGAGTGGCTTACAGAGGTAAGAACCCAGTTCATGGTAGATCTAGGTGCACTTTAGCTGATCTAACCGAAAACCTCATGGAAAACCAGTTAGACGTCTCACGGAATTCAAGATTTTTTGGTCAGGACAGATATGTTTCGAATAGTTTTGCTGATGTTTTTCAGGTGGATCAAGGTTTGATTCACTACTGTTAGTTCTTGATCTCAACTGATATATTTAAGATCTTATCAGATCTGACCGGAATTCGTTAGAATTGTGAAGAAGATTCTGACGAGATAAAGAATTCTGATGTGCAGAATCGACACAGTTCAACCACAACTTTCACTAATTTTATACTCAAAAAATGGAATGACTAACTGTGAAATCTAGTGATCTGTGAAATATGCATCCAAACTACTGTGTGTTAGTGATCTAAGAAACCAAAAATCACGGAATTTGGAGACCGGTTGCTGCCGAAAAGTAGATCTGGGCAGAATCAGGAGAATCAACAGGCACCCAAACCAGTTTTGGTGCATAGTTACTTTTCATAGGCAAACAATGATTTTTTAGGTAAAATTTGGTATACAATTACTATCATAGAATCATGCCACTTTAGTTGGAAGTCTGCTGCAAGGGGTCAAATTTCATCGTTTTGGTCTGAGCAGTTTTCTGGGACATGCGACTGTGAATCAGGTCCTATGTAAATGTTCTAATTCCTTTCTTTTCAGGTTGTAAAGCTGTAAGTGGTTGAACTAGGATAATTAGGGAGTTAAAAGAGTTCCTAAGTCAGTGAACAAGTCTATAAAAAGGTCTTGTAACCAGCCATGAAAGGGATGGAGAAGAGCAGAAGAGAAGTTGTGGAAGATGAAGGGTCGTTAGACTGAATTTCAAAAGAGAATGTCTTGGCACGGGTAATGCTATGCCTGGACAGCCTTCAAGAGCAAGTTACCTTGCTCCAAATGCAGCAGCAGCAGTAGCAGCAGGAGCCACTTGTGCAGACTCAGAGGCAGGTGAATTCATCTCAATCCAATCTGATTTCTGCTGAACATCAACAACAATCAGCAACGAGAGGTAACTCCTTGTTCTCTACGTTAATCAAAATGCCTAAACCCGTGCATTATGATGGAACAAGGTAGAAACTCCTAGACAATTTCATATGGGATATGGATAGGTACTTGGGAGTAACCCAGGTTCCTGAACCAGATAAAGTCATGGTAGCAACCCTCTACTTAAAAGAGGATGCAACGTTATGGTGGAGAATTAGGCAATCCGCTGCCACAAGTGGCGGAACTCCCCTTCCTACTACTTGGAATGATCTGAAACGTGAGTTAGAGATTCAATTCACACCTACAAATCATCTAAGAAGGACTAGGGAGCAGCTTAATAAAGATGGAACTCTTCACGAATACGTGAAGAAATTCAGCACCTTACTACTTGATATCCACTACATGAGTGAAGTGGACAAAATGTTTTATTTTGAGTAAGGACTTCAAACGTGGAATCAAATCAAACTACGAAGACGAAGACGAAGACGAAGACGAAGATGAAGTTCAACCATGATAATTGAGGCCATTGCAACCCTTGAGTCATTTATTGATCTTAAGGCTTCAAAATCTGGAAAGAAAGACTCTAAGGAAAAGAAGGCAATAAGGAAAAATCAAAGACAGATAAGTCCAAAAAGGAGAAGAAAAGCAAAACAAATGGGGAATCCAAAGAGACCTTCAGGGGAAAATAAAAACCACAATTCAATCAAGTCTAAGGGCAAGGGTTTGAGTGCGTGCTTCATTTGCCAAGGACCTCATTTAATGAGGTTTTGCCGTAAGAAGGCGAAACTCGCTGAAGACAACTCGAAGGAACCTAGCATGAGTATGCTCAAACCTCAAGCTTCCTACTTCTAGGGGCTGCTAAGGTAAATAAAGAACCGAAAATGAGTCTCAGTTTTGTAGAGATACACACCGAGCGTATGGTGGTGCATGCTCTTGCCGATATTGGGGCTTCACATTCCCTTATTTCCATAAAGATGGCTAAGTCAATGGGCCTTACGCTATCACCCTTGAAACAAAAACTCAAAACAGTAAATGCACAAGTAAGGTAACAAGAGTTGCAAAAGTACGCAACATCCAGGTGGGATGTTGTACGGGTCAAATCAATTTTATAGTGAGTAATGGTCACCTGCCTCTGGGTCTATCATAATGCATGGGTTCGGGCATTTTGATTCGCATAGAGAACAAGGAGTTACCTCTCAATGCTGATTGTTGTTGATGTTCAGTAGAAATCAGATTGGATTGAGCTGAATTCACCTGCCTCTAGGTCTGCACTAGTGGCTCCTGCTCCTGCATTTGGAGTGAGGTAACTTGCTCATGAAGGCTGTCTAGGCGTAGCATTACCCATGCCAAGACATTCTCTATTGAAATTCGGTTGGACGACCCTTCATCTTCCACAGCTTCTCGTATGCTCTTCCCCATCCCTTTCGTGGCTAGTTACAAGACCTTTTTATAGACTTGTTCACTGACTTGGGAACTCTTTTAACTCCCTAAGTAGCCTAGTTCAACCACTTGCAACTTTACAACCTGAAAAGAAAGGAATTACAACAATTACATAGGACCTGATTCACAATCGCATGTCCCAGAAAACTGCTCAGACCAAAACGATGAAATTTGACCCCTTGCAGCAGACTTCCAACTAAAGTGGTATGATTCTATGATATTACAGTGTGGCTAGTAATTGTATACCAAAATTTACTGAATTTCAATGTTTGCCTATGTAAAGTAACAATGCACCAAAACTGGTTTGGGCGCCTGCTGATTCTCCTGATTCTGCCCAGATCTATTTTTCGGTAGCAAACGGTCTCCAAATTCCGTGATTTTTGGTTCCTAAGATCACCGGCACACATTAGTTTGGATGCATATTTCACAGATCACCAGATTTCACCGTTAGTCATTCCATTTTCTGAGTATAAGATCACTGAAAGTTGTGGTCGAACTGTGTCGATTCTGCACATCATAATTCTTGATCTCGTCGGAATCTTCTCCACAATTCCAGTCAGATTTAATAAGAACTCATCTGTATCAGTCGAGATCAAGGCCTAAGAGTAGTGGATCAAGCTTTGATCCACTTGATCAAGATCGAAAAATGTCAGCAAAACTTGATTCAAAACAGATCTGTCTTGACCGGAAAATCATGAATTTTGTCCGGTATCTAGATGGTTTTCCATGAGGTTTTCGGTTAGATATGATCAAAAGCACGTAGATCTACCGTGAACTGAGTTCTTACATATGTAGCAACTCAATTTCACATTTCAACTGAATCACCATCGCCGCCTCTACAACACTAGATTCAACTGATTTCGTTTTCCAACCGTCGAATCTGCTTTGATCTGTCAACATCGCACTCCAAAGGAAATTTGATACCAAATTGTCATAAGTTAGCTTCTTACCTTAGCTCATTGAAGGTTCAAACGTGATGGCAGTAGGACCAGGCTTGCTCAACCCCAAGCTTGCGTGTTGTAGTTTAGTTTAAATTACTCTCGAGTTGCTGCAACCTTCAACTGCGGATGCAGAAGTTCCTTCCTTCATTACCTATCCTAGGTTAGCTCTCTCTGTCAATCACTCAAGAAAGCAGGATTAGGAGTAGAAGGAAGAATGTTGAATCTTTATTAAAATGTATGAACGTCAATCGGTACAACTTCGGTTGGACAAACCTGAAGACATAAGTTTCATTCGACTCTCAAGAACCTAGCTAGGACGACTCACATTAGATATGAATTCCGATTGCTGGAAAGACTGCCCCTCTGCCCTATTTATAGGCAGGGGCTGGGCTAACTGTCAAGGGATATTGAATATCCCATGGTAGTTAGGCCAGCTGGTAACCGACTAGCGTTAGGCTGGTGCCTTCTAAACAACACTGAGTCTCTAGACTCTTCCAGCCTTGGCTGGTTAGTGCAGTTGTACAAACTTACCTCATATCAACTTGACCCACTTAGGTAGCCTAGTTACAAGTAGACTAGGGGTACTAGCTAAGTCTCTACAAAGTGAAACAAGTTCAAACACGGGATGTACATGAGATAGTGTGAGCTGAGAGTGACAGGCGCTGGATGTGTGTGCAGGCGTGTGCTTGTGGAGCGCCGCCGGTGTGTGGTGCTGGTGCATGAGCATGTGTCCCCGTCATTGCTCGGTCTTTGCTCTATAGCTCCATAGATGCGTGAGCTATCAAAGTGTGTGAGTTTGCGCTCCTAAGAATCAGGGTTGTGACACCGTGTGGGGCATGTGGGAGTTGGCACCACATGATTCTTGTGATGGTGGTGGCGCATGGTAGTGCGCTTGGTAGTTTTATCCTTTCCTACTTCGTGGGTTGATTTCTTTAACCTTTCTTGAGCCATTTTAACCTTATGACTGGTGTAGGGTCGCTTGGTGTAGAATCTTCTTTGGTTAGAGGTGTTTTAGGCTTTTTAAATTTTTGTTATGGATTGATGATTTTATCCTTTTTCGCTCTGTGACTTGATATCTTTAACTTTTTAAGGCCGCTTTATTCTTTTGATGGGTGTAGGGTCGCTAAGTATATGATCTTCCTAGTTTAGGAGTATTTCATACTTTCACTTGATACTTTTCGCTTGGGGTTAAACCATCGCGTAACTTGAGTCTTTTGAGCATATGAGGTCCTACTCCTTTTCTCTTCCATGTTTTAAGCTTGTTTGTTCTATTTTTCTCTTTTTAATTCAAATATTTTTGTAGGGGTAAAATAATCATTTTAGAAAGGTTTTGTATGCATAATCTTATTTTGGTGGCAAATGCCTCATTTTGACTTATACAACCCCTTCTTTGAAGAAATAATGCTTGAAATAGTGAGGTTTTGCTAATGCAATCCTAAGGGGGAAATAATCATTTTTAGGTTTTGTCAAAGTTTGATTTTTTTTGTGGAGACTGAAGTACCCCTCATTTTGAAGTTCCCACAAAATTTTGGGTGTTTACAAAAATGATGCCTTAAATTGTGAGACACGACAAACATTTGTGATGAGAAAAGAAATCGGTAACCGACGACGCTACGTGCCTAAAGGATGTTTTATTTATGGAAGAAACACATCCACAATGCATTAATTTTTAGGAGTAATGCGCCGTGAGTGCATCCTTATCCTAAAGATGACGTGATTGAACCACATTTTTCTTATGATCGATGATGAAACACACTTAAAGTGTGTTATACTTAAATAATAAATGTGCCTTAGGTGCATCACTGCGTGAAGAGTGATGCATGGTGGGTGCATCTTTTTTTCAAGAAAATGGTGTTTGCAGCAAAAGAATACAATAACACCAATAACAATAACAACTAAACCTTTTTCTATTGTAGATTGGGTAAGCTACATGAATTCTTTGTTTTCACACAACCCTATCATGTGCCATGCTAGTAATTAACTCAACATAAGCTAAATCATTCTTTATTGTCTTTGTAACACTTATGTGGTCATCATTTTCCTCTTTTAATATTTTCACAATCTAGTTTTTCATATCTTCTTACAAAAGCGTCATTAGATCGTCTTTCTACATGACCAAACCACCTTAAACGATTTTGTTCTCATTTTATCATCTATTAATGCTACTCCCAATTTGTTTCTAATAACCTCATTATGTATATAGTCTTTGTTTGTGTGACTACTCATCCATCTCAATATCTTTATTTTTTGCTATAGATATCTTTTATACATTTTGATGGTTAACTGCCCAACACTTAGAACCATAAATTATAGCATGTCTAATTGGTGCCACGGAGGGGGAAGCAGAGGCTAAGGTTTTCTTTTCTTTAGTGAATCCATGGAAAATATGGTAGAGGTGGCCTTGTAGTTCAAGTTTGTTTCTTATGAATCTTCGTTCTTTTTTGTTTTCATGTTTGAATTTGGATTTTTTTGTGGTTTCACAAAGTACACTTGCAAAAAGTACTCATTTACGTTTGCATTTTAAATTCAAATTTAATTATTTATTATAAAAATGAATGGTTGAAATTTATATGAATTTATTAGCACCTAAGTATGCTAGTATATATCAAGTTTTCTCTCTCTCTATATATGTTTGTGTATGCCTGCACATTTTTTGTTATTTGTTGCAGCTGGAGTGATTGTCATAGGGCTTTGGACCACCTCACATGGTTTATTCGATGTGGTTGATCATAGAACAAATGAGCACAAAGAACAATATGGAATGTGATTTCTAGAACTCCTTTTTTCTATTTATCCCATGATTCCTTTTTCTTATCTTGGATGCCTTTTACAATAAGAAAAAATGGCTCCACGTTGTAATGCCTCTTTAGTTTATTTAGTAAAATGGTAACTATTGTATTTTATTGAGAAAATAATTTTTATTTAAATAAGTAACTAGTTCATGGAATAGGAAAGGGAATCCTCCTTCCCTATTCCATGATTGTTATTGAAAGGAGCCTTATGGCCATTAACAACTAAGAGTTATCATCTCTCACTTAGCCATATGAACAAAATCAAGATATAATGGCTTCCTCTCACTATTTAGTGGTTTTCTAAATGGTATCATCTCCCAGTTGTAATAAAGTACAACTTCCATGAGTTAACCATGTTATTTGATTTTTATAACCAATATGTTTTTTCATATAACAACTCATGTATGTGTTTAAGTATAACTAGAAACTCTAAACAAGTCTTCAGATATACCTAGGGGTTTGCCATCATAGCCTTATAAAAAGGTAAGAGATAAATATTTCATTCTTTTGTATCATATTATATATAATAATACTTTACCATTATATGCTTGTTCTTTGAGCTATCAACTCCACTTTTTATAAGAGTTATAACTGTATTCTTGTCACAATAAATGATGACTGGCTCGTTAGCTATATTCACCTTTAAATCATGAATGAAACAACTTACCGAAACAATACTAGTTGGAGCTATACTACAAGAAATATACTTAGCCTCTTATATATACAATGCTATACATACTTGTTTCTTGCATGACTAAGAAATACCACAACCTCCAAACACGAAAATTTCATTGAAGGTTGATTTGTTGCCATCTTTGATTCCAACAAAGTTATCACCTGATTATCTATTTATTTTTAATTCATATACTTGACAACATAATTTCAAATCCCTTGTTCCATTTAGATATCTAAAGATCCTTTTTATAATGACCCAATGTTACCAACTAGGATTAGTTTGATATATACTCATGAGACCAATAACAAAGTTGATATTATATCTCGTAAATAACATAACATACATCAAGCAACCTACAACTTGAGTACAAGAGACATTTGGTTTTTCCCATCTATCATTTAGATAGCCAACTTTTCTAAGCTCGACTCCTTTTTCAATGGGTGTATTTGTAGACTTGCAATGACTCATTTAAAACTTTTTAAGGATATAATCAATATACATCTCCCGACTCAAGCGCAATAGTCTAGATGCTCTATCACGGGTAATCTTTATACCCAAGATATATGATGCCACTCCCCTCTTTCATGTCAAACTTGAAACTTAACCATAACTTGATCTTGACAATCATATCATTGTCATTACTAGTTAACAAGATGCCATCTACATACATAGACAAGATGACATAGTGACTCCTACTGTTCTAAACATAGATATATTGATCTAGTTAATTAGCCACAAATCTAATAATGGTATTTTGAAAGGTCAAATATCATTGATGAGATTATTTTAACAATATAAAAATTTCTTTAACCTATATACCTTGTCATCATGACCTTTAATTACATAACATTTTAGTTGTTTCCATGACTTAAAGATCGATCCAATATAAAATATTGAACTATCCACCATCTCATAGTATTTTAAATATGACCAAAAAATAAAGAAAAAGAAAAAAAGAAAAAAAGAAAAAAGGGAGAAAGAAACCAATTCAAAGAGGGTTTTAGTGTTTTGGTGGGTATTTCGTTGATTTGATGTATTCATTTTATTTTTGGTTGAAATCAAAACAAAAAATGAGGTCAAGTTCCCAATGAGAGAGACACGACTCATTCGGGAGACACATTTCTCCCATGTTTCAAGTTGAAAACTTGATGTTTTTGATTTTCTTATCTTTTCGTATATTTCTTGTTTCTCTTTTTGTTCTTATTTTCTTATTCATTCTTTTTGTTATTGATTTTTTTGTTCTTGATTTTTTTCTCTTTTCTTTTCTTTTGATAGGAATTGTTAGAAAATACATTGTTTAGTTGTGAAGAAGGCAACAATACTAAATAAAATATCCAATCGCTAGAGAAAAGAGATTATGCGAGATAGACCCTTGTTAGATTTAGGTGGGAGAAGAGAGAGAAATGGTAGAATTAGGTATGAGAGGCAATTTTGACATTTTTTGAAAAAGGAGTGTGTGGATAGTAGTCCCGTTAGTTTATGGCCAAGTCAATAGTGGCTTAAAAAATTGAGGTCTATGGTAAAAACTAATAGGTTCTTGAAAATTTACACTTAAGTTTCAGAATTTTTGGGACATTTTTCTCCGCTTTTTGACATAAGCCTGAACTAAGCTAGGCTAAAAGCTGATTGGAACCAAAATCGGTTGAATTGGATTATGAAATGGAGATCCTTGGTTCAATTCCGGATCCACCTTTTATAGAATAAGAATTGGTGTTTTGATACTTTTTTAGTAACTTTTCATATTTTTTAATGTTTAATAATTTACAATTTTATGCAATTTTGGACTCAAACTAAGATCACGGGAACCGACAAGTCCAACCGAGGACCAACACTAGCATGATCCTAGTTTGATTCCATTTTCATGTTCTAAGAAAAACTGAAACATGAGGTTCTAATTTACCTAGAACGGACATATCTAGTTTCGACACTCGAAATAACCAATTTGTAATGACTTAGCGATGGGAGTTACAATATATTTATCTTATTTTATTTTATTTTTTAGAAAAGGGGTAACTTTGATATTAACTTTCATCATTTTTATTCATACACCCATTTTACTTAACATACACCCTTTTTACAAAAAATCCAAAATTACCCTTGTCAATTTTCTCACCTCTCTTCCTTCTCACTAATTTCTTCTTTTTGTTCATAGGTTTTTTCTCCTTCTGATGATCCATGTCGGGTTTTCCTTTCTTCCCAAGAACCTTTCTCGATCTTCCTCTCTCTAACAATATCTTTTAATGTTGCTGTCTCTCTCATTCATTTGATTTTTCGGTAAATCTTATCTTCTTCAACTTTTTTAAACTTTTATGAATGGTTTTTATTTTTTATCGATCTTTGTTGATCTCTTTAAGACTTCTTTGTCTTTTATTCTCAATCTATATCTTGATCTAAACATAAATCTCACAAAAAATTGATAGAAAATGAAGCTCTAAATCATCGGTCATGATGAATGTTTTGAGAAGAGAAGAAATCGGCAACCGACAACAAGATACACTTAAGGCACATTTTACATAAGGGACAAATGAACCCACAACACATCACTATTTGAGGAACAATGCACCATGAGTGTGTCTTTATCCTATAGATGATGCAACTAAACCATATTTCTCTTATGATCAACAGTGAAACACACTTAAGGTGTGTTATATTAAAATGATAGTCATACTTTGGGCACATCGTTGTTTGAAGGGTTACGCATTGTGGGCACATCTTTTATCAAGAAAAGATGTTCGCAGCAAGAGAATGAAAGAAATGAAAAAATAAAAAAGAACTGTTTCAAAAAAATGATAAAAGGGTGTATGTTAAGTAAAAAAGGGTATATGAATAGTAACACCCTTAACAGTTTTGTCATATTTTTCATATGGGTGTATACATACTTGATACATGTCTACGTGTATCAATATAAGTGCTAGTATACATGTTATCATGTTTCTCGTATGATCAATAGTGAAACACACTTAAGGTGTGTTATATTAGAATGATAGACACACTTGGGGCGCATCGTTGTTTGAAAGGTTACGCATTGTGGGCACATCTTTTTTCAAAAGAGATGTTCGCAGCAAGAGGATGAAAGAAATAAAAAAGAAAAAAAACTGTTTCAAAAAAATGATAAAAGGGTGCATGTTAAGTAAAAAAGGGTATATGAATAGTAACACCCTTAACATTTTTGTCATATTTTTCATATGGGTGTACATACTTGATACATGTCTACGTGTATCAATATAAGTGCTAGTATACATGATATAGGTTTACATGGTACTATAGATTAGATTAGAACCAGTAGAATCACAAGTTGAAAGGAAGTTTCGAGATATGGATTGTTCTTTCTTGTAGACACCAGCATTTCGGATATGGATTGCTATTTTTTCCTTGATGCTTTTTTGCTTAGATTTCTCTCATTAGTTTATTTCTCGAGTCTTGGTCGTGGTGACGTATGGGTGCCAAAAACTACCATTTAGCAATGACTGATATGCAAGATGCATTGTATATATTTTTTCTTCTTTCTTTGAACATATTGTTCTTCTATACTTATTACTCTTTCTTCATCATCAATGATATCATTGTTGGTGATTAGGCTTTTCATTGTCGAAACATAAATGAATAACCACAATGTCACCTTGCACTAAGGGTTTTGTGATGTCCATATCAGAATCAGTTTTGTAAGAAAAGGTAGTATACACAATCTCTTCTTTGAGCCACTAAGGCTTCACATCGATCATCCTTGCAAGGCGTATGGTGTTGATCTATGTGAAAGTGGCTTCTGTGATGTTTCATTGCGCGCTCTTTCTACCAGTAATCTTTGGAGACTAAGGTTTTGTTTCGTTTAGTGAATCCATGGAAAATATGGTAGAGGTGGCCTTGTAGTTCAAGTTTGTTTCTTATGTTCGTTCTTTTTTGTTTTCATGTTAGAATTTGATTTTTTTTTCTGTGGTTCCACAAAGTACACTTGCATAGCACACAATTACTCTTTTTCCTTTTAAATTCAAATTTCAATTATTTATTATAAAAAATAGACGGTTGAAATTTGTTTGGATTTATTAGGACCTAAGTGTGCTAGTATATACCAAATTCTCTCTTTCTCTCTCTCTATATATATATAAATGTTTGTATGTGTTTGTGCATGCCTTCGCATGAGTATAGAGTTTTTGGATGGCTTGACATGGCTTCTTCAAGGTGGTTGATCACAAAAGCACATATGCGTATAGAGAACAATATCGAATTTGATTTCCGTAACTCCTTTTCCCTAACTTGAATGCTCGTTACAGTAAGGAGAAACAACTCTACGTTGTAATGTTTCTTTAGTTTACTTTATAAAATGGCAACAGTTGTATTTTATTAAGAAAATTGTTTTATTTAAATAAGTAATTGGATCACGGAATATGAAAGGGGTCCTCTTTTAGTATTCCCTGATGATTGTTTTATTTAAACAACTCATATGTGTTTCCATATAGCTGGAAACTATAAACATGTCAAATCCATTTGAGTTAACCACGTTGCAGTTTTGCAAGCTAGTGAAGAGCGTACAATTAACATTTATATATGTAAGGCTATATTTAAAAGAATCACTCAAATGCTCTATTCGACTTCCTTAAGTTTGTCTTGATTTATATGGCGTAGCAGCGTTTCCTTTTCACTACGCAATACCATTGCTAGTAAAAGGCCTTCTTTAAGTTTGTCTTTAATTGTATATATGGCATGACACAGTAACCACCATATCTCTCAATAAGTATGTGGCAACGTGTCGTAAATTGTTGTGATGGATGTTGTTGATACTGGAAATCCCATGACCATCATATATTATAAGTAGCATCATAAATTTTTGAGATGGATGACCACGGTATTGAGAATCTGATGACCATCACCTATTAAACAATCTCCATCAACAGTGTAGAACAAAAACTTCAAATTACAAATCACAATCTTTAGCAGCATCCACCAATCATAGAATATTAATTTTCATTCCATAGTGAGATTTTGAGATTCTTATAACATCGCCAAATAATTTTGCATCAATGTGATTAAAAATATTGGTGTTTACATGTGGATATGGAAAGCAGATCTATAGCTCTTAAGTCCATGAAATAGCTCCCACGAACATATCTGTTTTTGCCAACCTGTAATGGTTCAGACCTGTTCCGTTTCTAGGTTGGTGGTGCTTGTGCTTAGGAGCAGCAAAATAGTTTTGATGAAGGAGAATCGGGAGGAATCTGCAAGGTAGCTGAAAATTACAGAAAAGTATGTTAGTATCTCATTCAAAATCTCTTCCAACAATGTACATATTATATATATGATATGAGGAATGAAAGATTCTTCGAGATTCGAGAGTATATACGTATGAGCCCTCCATGTGATAGGGACAATGCCAACATCCATCAACGAACGCCGATCAAATGGCTAGGGGTCGGTAATTTATGTTTCTCGAGGACCCTATGACTCCTATGTATATACATATAATTGGTTTATGCGCACATATGACAATGTCTTTTCTTTTCTTTTGAGGAGCATTAATCTCATACAAATTTTTTAAGGATGATTAAGTAATAGAAAGGACAATTTTGTTATACTAACGTCCCAAAGTAAAAGAAAAATATAAGTATGATAAGACCATATTTTATATATATTCAGGTAGCTGCATAAGTACCTTGACAATCTAGGGGGAAGTTGCACTCTCGTGGAGCAGCCAGTAAGTAGACACCAACGGGTGAAAACATAGGCGATAAAAGGGTGTTGAACTGAATCATGATATTGCACAAGCATGACTTGGACATGCCGGCAAGGCTCTCACAACACCCACTGTCGGGATCCCCGCCATTCTGCAGGCTGTCACAGTTCTCACTGATGACATTAAGCGCATCACCACAGCCATCCATCTCTGGTGGCCACCAAAATGGTTGGGCTGACACGGCCACAATAAAAGCTAGGAGGAGTACCAGCCATGAGAAGGAGAACCTAGCCATGCCTAGTGGTTGGGGGTTCTTCGCTTTGTGGCTCCCCTTCAAGCAGTTTTCCTTGCTCTTCTTTGAATCAATATCGAAGAGTTTATATATACAAAGCAATAACCGAATTTAGCATTTGCGAGTACAGTTGGATTTCCTTCATTGTAGAACTAACTTAGCAATTCCTTTGATTAGGCAGGTCCTGTCCTACGTTTAAGTTGGATGCAGATGAGACAGACAACATACCGACATGTGTAGAACAGGAAACACTATTTCGGTACTTCTTTTATTATCTTTTCATATTTTTCAATATTTAATAGTTTTTACACTTTTATACTATTTTTGACTCAAACTGAAACCGAAACACGAGCAGACAATTTCAAACCGGGAGCAGAACTTGCTTGGTTCTAGTTTGGTTCCATTTTCGTGATCCAAAAGAACCAAAAACATGTGGTTACAATTTTCCAGGAACCGAATATGTCTAGTTTGAAAACTCAAAATAACCATTTCATAATGATTTATGATTTATAATTAGGAAATGAAGTGAGTCAACCCACTTACTATGATCATTTTACACCAGACGAGAGGAAATACATGGACCAGAGGGCTAGAATCAACAGGAAATCGGATTCAGCATTTGATCAAATCTTAGTCAGCCCTATGATTTGGTATTGCTGCAAACATGAAGGGGTGTGGTGTCTCATGTCCATTTGCATAATGCAACTTGCTATTATGTTCCCTGGTCCAAACCAAAGAACTATAGTTTGTTTTTCTTTTGGTTATCAATTCGAGCTTGCCTTTGTTATCCTGAAGGCTGTGTATTATGTGTTAGCGTAACTGGTTCTAGTAAACCTGACTATTACTTGGGTAATTTCGTGTTAGAATTAATGTCTTACAGAATCATAATATACGATATCTACGGGCGCTGTTTTTTTCTTTAAGGCCATATTTCAATGGAAGGAAGGAAAAAACCTTTCTTACAAAAGTCGTTCATGTGGAATCAACGCTTTTGTTGGCAATTCATAGAGGACTGTCTAGCTTGTGGAGAACGAAAAACCTCATGAACAACCAACAAGAACTCAACGACCTTATAATATGAGCGACAAGTGGGGGAGAATAAATGGACTCCTTGGTAACGAAAAACCTCATGAACAACCATGTAAACATCAATATTTTAAATCACATTGATGCAATATTATTTTGCAATGTAATAAGAATCTCAAAATCTCACGATGGAATGTAAATTAATGTTCTATGATTGGTGGATGCTGCTCAAGATTGTGATTTATTATTAGTAGTTTTTGTTCTACTTTTGATGGAGGTTGTTTAATAGGTGATGGTCATCAGATTCTCAATACCGTGGTCATCCATCTCAACAATTTACGATGCTAGCCACTTAATACATGATGGTCATGGGACTTCCACTATCAACGACATCCATCTCAACAGTTTACGACACGTTGACACATACTTATTGAGAGATACCGTGGTTATTGTGCCATGCCATATATATCAGTTTAAGACAAACTTAAGGAAGGCCTTTTACCTAGCAATGGTTTTGCATAGTAAAAGGCAAAGGCTTAAGTCAAGTAGAGTGCTTGTGTAATCCATTTAAACATAGCGTTACATATATAAATGTTTCTTGTACTCTTTGCTAGCTTGTAAAAATGCAACCTGGTTAACTCAAATGGATTAATCACATTAAGTGGAAATATTTTGACTTCAGTATATGGAAGTTATATACATTCACATTCATCTCTCTCTCTCTCTCTCTCTGACGCTTATATATATATATATATATATATATATATATATATATATATATATATATATATATATATAAGCAGAAAATGTCTAACACCGTGCAATCTTTCATCCAAACATCTGCAAAATCTGAAAAATGGAATGATGGGATTATTACACAAAAAGGCTGGACTTTACACTATAAGGATTCTATAATAAGTCAAAGGAACTCGAGGAAAATTGATATCCCCAAGATTGGTGATACACTGTACTGTGGATGTGCACCATGTTTGACATCAAAAGCATTTTGACGATTTTATAACATCTGGTCCAGAAACTGTAGTCTGCTCTTTATCATATAATCTTTCACAAGAAACAACTGATTTTTTTTTATGAGAATCGTCATCATCGACCAGACATTTTATTGGCTCCACATGCACAGAATCTTGCTCCCGAATTGCGCTGTCCTCATCGTCTTACCCACTTGAATACTCCATAATGATCATTCTTGATAATACATGCTGAGGATTATCAACAATCAGAGGTTGCCAGTGCATGGCCGGTCCCAAGCATCGATAAAGAAAGATGGTTGTGTTAGGGTTTCGACAGAAATATTTTGATGTCGGTACATGGAAGTTACATACTCTGCTATGGCTCCCCTCTCTCGTGCGTTTTTTAAAACAATTAAAATTTAACATTCAAGCAACCGAGCACCATGTGGTGCTCGCAGGTGGCTGTCTATCAACTTGACATCCTACGAAGTTTATATGTATATATATATATTGAATGAAAGCAAGCTACTCAACTTTGAAATGAACTGAGATATGAGTCGAGAAATAAGAAAGACAACACAAACACACCTCATAAGTACAGTTTTTAATATATACATATATACCTCCAAATAAACATCTGCATTTGGATCCAGAGACATATGATAAAGATTAAAGAAAACAAAAGGAAAGGGGAGATAAAGGATTATGCATTACCGTAGAGGGTTTCATATTGAACTCTAGAAAGTGAAAAACCTTTAATTTATATTAAGGGCTATTGATAGTGAAGGGTATTTACAAATTAGTACCCGATGTTTCAACCCAACTATTGGAGCCCAGACAATTTCACAATAATTTAGAAAATCTTGCGTGCCTTCTCTTGAAAGATAACAAACGATTCGTTAAACCTCATGAATTGCATAAGTCAAATATCACTGAGCAATCTCTATCGGAGCAAGGGAAAATTTCGACATTAACCTTGAATGTGAGGCCAAAGTCATATTTTGTGAAGTATACGGGTCAACTTACCATCGTAATCGAGCTTGTGAACAGGACACATAGGCTGCTCCACGAACACAACATAATGTCAATGACTGGACTCACTCAAAAGCTAGGGAAACATGGTAGGTGAAGCAACAAGATGTTACAGTAAGTAACAACTCATTCTCTCCGCTACAGGAAATGGACGAGGACCAGGTACCTTCAGCAATACCTCTTCCTCAGAATCCCAAGTCCATTGATACGAATCCAATTGTGATCAACACCCCTCCGAATATAGAAATTTCTATTCCTGAATCGGGCTTTATGTCTAACATCTTAGGATCCCATCCTTGTACAAAACACCCTTCAACAGAATCACCTTCTTCGAATGGCAAGAAGGCAAGATAAGTCTCAGTATCAACAAGGTTAGGATCCCATTTAAAACCAACTATTACCGAAGTATTTTCACTAGTGAACTGCTAGACAGAGATTCTTGGGGAGGAGATTCGGAGCCTAGAGTCACTATAGATGACAATCAATTTCTGCTCCAACCAATTGTGGATGGGGAGATTCAAAAAGCGGTTTTCAATCTCAAGGTAAGTGCTCCAGGTCCAGACGGATTTCAAAAATGTATTTAACACAGGTCACCTTCTTAAAGAAGCCAACACAACCAACCTAGTGCTCCTCCCTAAACGTTTGGGTGCAAACAAGATCATTGAGTTTTAGCCGATTAGCCTCTGCAACTTAATTTACAAAATCATTGCAAGACTCTAGTCACTAGAATGCTTCCAATTCTTTCCAGAACAATCTCTGCTAACCAGAGAGCTTTTTTTATAGGTCAGAGTATCCAATAAAGTATCTTGATAGCTCTTGAAATTGTTGATTCGATGACCTTCAACAAGAAACTCTCCACCATGTTTAAGACAAATCTATTGAAAGCCTATGATCAGGTTGACTGGCTATTCTTGGAACAATCATTAACCTTCCTTGGCTTCACAGACAAATGGGCACACATCATCATGGCTTGCGTTACCACAACGAGCTATGCATTACTCATCAATAGTGAGGCCGGTGAATTGTTCACCGCATCTTGAGGCATAAGGCAAGGCGATCCCAACTCTTCTTATTTATTCTTGATCATGAAAGAAAGGTTTCAAGGAAGTTAGCAATAGCCGCAGAGAAGATCAGTCCTATTGATGTAAAAGGCCTTCAATGTAGCCACTGCTTCTTTGAGGATGACACCCTCTTTTTCTACTAGACTTGAAGAAGTCAATCAATAATTTTCTGGACATTCTTAAAGAGTTTGAACAACACATCCTTAAAGAGATATCTTGCACAAAATCAAGGAATACATGTTGCCTAGAATGCAAGACTCGCATCACCCATCTCATTTTTGTTGGTTATTCATTTTCCAATGGATTCTCCCACTTGTCGGCTGGCTAAAATTATGTGTTTAGGAAAAACGCCATGCTCTAGCAAGTATGCTACACATTGAGCATGCCCAATGGATCTTTCCCTAGATCTGGATGTATCACCAAGAATATTGACAAGCATATGAAGGAATGGTATTAACGGAAGCACATTCTAAACCAGTTTAGCGAAAGCAGAATCATCATCGAGTCTTCCAGAATTGATATTGTCAACAGATTCACTAAAACAATTACTGCGCACTTCAAGTTCGATGAGGTGGAACAAAATGTCAATGATTTTTTTAGATCGCTCTCCTAAGTTCAATGCCATTGGATTCCAAGAGAACGCAACAAACTTCCATTTCTGCTAACAAAGATGGGTGCCACTAGTAATTCCTTCCATTGGAACAACCAGCCTTCGCAGCCGTGTATAGTTCGTTTAAGCTCAACTACAACTCACAAAATGAAAGGAACAATGCATTCCCTTATTGAGATCGAAAGAGGGGCACAATATAAGGATCTTAGATCAACCATGATACGAGATAACCATGATACTATTGTTATCTGCGATAGCCTGCAGAACGGTGGGGAGCCCGACAATGGGTGCTGCAATAGCCTTGCCGGCATGTCCAAGTTGTGCTTATGCAATATCATGATTCAGGTCAACACGCTCTTATCGCCTATGTTTTCACCTGCTGGTCTCTACTTACTGGCTGGTCCACAATAGTGCAACTTCGCCTTAGCTTGTCAAGGTACATATATACAACTACCCCCAATATATATAAAATATATATTATTAGTGGCTTTAATAGAGCTATTAGAACCAAATTTGATTCAAATGTAACGGAAGCATATATCAAAGAAGTTTTTAGGGCTTTTGTTGAAATTCAATGCCATTGGATTCTAAGAAAGCGTAACAATATCTCTTTCCTGTTAGCTAGGGTGGGAGCCATTGGTCACTCCTTTCACTTGGATGATCGACCTCTTGCATTACCATAGCAGCTAAGTGGCTCTTGGTACAACAAATAACAATAGTATTGAATGGGCTCCCTGTATTGTCACAATACCTTCTTACACATCACATATAGTGTTAAGATCATACCAATGGAACAACAATCTATTGCTTAAAATGTTGAACACTAGCCCCTATCTAACAAAATAAAACTTGCAGCGATTAACATTGTAGTGGGAGTTGGAATGAGTGCTTCATCCTACAAGTAACCTCTAATGGAGTAGCATGTATTCATCTGCATTGTATGCATTTGACTGACCATCAATTGAAAATGTGTTTCCTCAAATCCTCCTAGAAGTGACCTCTAATGGAAGACCATGTCTTAATTATAAGTGGAGGGACTCGACTAAACATTAGTTCAAGAATCCTCAGTTGGAAGTGACTATATTATAATTGGAGCTGCTCATGTTGTATGTATTTTACAGCATTGAGCAATTGATTTTTTCCATCTTTTTGTCGGAAGGTATTCTTCAACCTTCTTATGCATATTACATATATCTCATCTTTTGTCAGGTATGGGTCTTGCCTAACCCCATCCTACTAATCCAAAAAAAGCATGATAGCTAGCTGTAAGTTGTGCAAACTTGTACATTGGCGAATTATGTGTATGCTGACTCCAAACTTGGTGAAATGTTAACTTCATGATTATTATTCCAATGCTGCTGGTACTTAAATATTGGCTTTGGATATTCTCCCTCAGGTTTTGTATTGTGGAGGAATAGGAAATCACTAGTACAATTTTTGAGCATTTATGACAGTCAAAACCATCGGAAATGCTATTTCTAGCAATTGGGATCATCATCAATAGTTCAAAACCCTTGAAAAAGTTCGTATAATAACCCTAAAAAATAAGTGGAGAACTACCAGAAATACTCTACCATCTCTTAACCACCAAAAATCTTTTGTAGAGCTATAAGAAATAAATTTTTAGTACTAGAAATTTTGCTCAAAAATAAGGAAATAGCCAAAACTGTCAGAAAAAGTGCTTTTGCAAGGGTCAAATCGCTAGAAATAGTTTAAACTTGAAAAGTTGAATAACACAATCAAGTAACACAAAGAGGCATCTATAAACAACCAAAAGTTTTCTTAAGTCACACAATGCATAAAATACACAAGTGTTACTATTCACTAGATAGATGGATTGATATTTAGTAGTTGCATGCATACATGGGTGTTACCATTCATTAGATTCAAAAATATCTTCTTGCACTTTATTGTTTTGTTAAGTTGTACATTATACAAAATATTTGTAATATGTTAAAATCATTTTTTGAAGAATATTGGTTATATTATTAACGGAATTTATGTACCTTCATTTTCTACACTTGAATTTGTTTGAGTCTAATTAGGATATTTGTACACATCTTTTGGATCTCCTATCCCTTTTTAATAATACTATAAATATATTAGCAGGTGTTTACTATCCAACTTTATCATTTATTTGTTTATCAAGATTTAGAAGTAGTTTATATGTTTATTAGGAGAAATTTATTGCTTTAAACTGGTGGTGAGAGCATCAACTTACTATCCTATTTTATATTTAATTGCCAAGGATGTATTTGTTGTTTCATCCTAAACTACTGTTGTAGAGCAAGTATTTAATGCAAGTGGAAATATATTAGGTGAACATCACTCTAACTTACAACTTGAGATCTTGGAAGTGATAATGATGATTATATTTAGAGAAAGGATTTCTACCAAAAGGTAAGAAAACAATGTTGGCTTTGATTCGTCTCCATCCAAGAAGATAAGAGGAGTAATTCAAAGGTAAGTTAATTATGGTCAAGCCTTTTTTTTTTACATATACGATAATATTAAAACTTAGGTTTAATGTCTTATTATCTTATATATAATATAATATAATATAATATTTGTAATACTTACAGTACATTATTTACATATATACTTTCATACTTATATTACATATATACTTATATTTTACATACTTTATATAATGTAATTACATGGAAGGTGTGCTATATTTGAAGGTAGAGAAGCTACTAAAGATTGAGGATACTAAAGATTGAGGAGAATCATACACACACTATATATACATATATACGTGTATATATATATGCTACATACCCAAGTTGACGCCTATGGGAGGAGCTGATCGCTCGGTTCTATTCCAATTTCAGGAAATAGTATGCCACATAATATCAATATTGTCTCGTTTTCAAAACGTGATTGGCATCTAAATTCCCCAAATATGTCCCTGGTAACAAGGCAAATAAACAAACCATGGAAACAACCACAATGATGAGGGAAGCCTGATCATTCGTGACCAACAACAACCCGAGTGAATTCCATGATTTGGGGTACAAAGTTCTAACCTATAGGACAATTTCATCAGACCTACCTGAAAAATGTATTCCTAAGTTTTACAGTCAAGACCATGTTTTGGCTATGTTTTCTTTTAAAATCCAACTATACTTGCTAACACTAAATTCAGTTATTGCTTTGTACATATAAACTCTGTTAATGCTAATCCAAAGAAGAGCAAGAAAAACAGCTTGTAAGTGGAGTTACCAATAAACACCTTTACACTAAGGTTAAGTTCATGTTCACCTAGTTCATTTAAGGGTAATATTTGATAACTAGTTCAAACTGTAAAGTATCATTACTAAACGCATAGTATGATGACTAAAACAGTAGGGTACTTCATACTTTAGACTTTGTGAGGGATTGTTAAACTTAATTACTAATTACTAATTAAGTTAATTAAAATCATGTGACATTAATCATATTTAGTTCATATTAAGTATTTTAAATTATTTGATATATTTTTGATAGATGTGAAAGTCTTAAAATATGAAAGTTACATGTGAGTAAGAGACTTATGCATAAGAAGATCAAGAAACAAAGTTTAATCTTATATTGATGGTTGAAAAAATCTATATGTCCTTTTATATAGATGGTAGCTCATGAATCTTATTTCAAAGAGGTTGAAGGAGATTGATTACCATACACGCATGTGTGTCTTGTCGGGATATGATCGGGTTTGGATTTAAGAATTGTTTTCGGTCAATCTTTTCACACAAAAAAGTTTTGATGTAACGGTCAAATGGATCCTTCATGTGGAAATGGTTGCAGGTGAAGAGGTATGATTATTAGAATGGATCTGATATCCAGATCGATTGGCATTAGTATCCATGCATACCTAACAATGTGGGACTAATTTCTCTAAGGAAATACGTACAAATGGCTCAATCTCATTTCCATTTTTGCTTTGTTTTTTCCTTGCACTATTTATGAATGGATATCTTTGGATCTGCGACTTTTATTGATATCAGTATGTTTATAATTATTGCATATTATTTGTTTATGCATATAATCATATGGTTTATTCCAACATATTCATCTCTCCTTCTCTCTCTTGCTTGTATATAACATATTTTATATATATTTATATGCACATATGTGTGTATTCTAGAGAAAATGCCAAAACCATGGAATCTTTAGAATCCAAACAGCATAGCCGAAAAGTGGAGTAAGGTGATCACCCAAAAATTGGGGCTTGTACAAAGCTCATATACGATTATTTTGTCAAGAAGGCTTGGGTTTTATGGAAGGGGTAGTTGAAAGAGCCAAAGGCCTCATAGTAAAGCAATTTTTTGGAAACCATTCGACATCTGCTCACATCAGCAGTTCCATTTCAAAAATATCCATAAAATGCATTAAAATAAAAAGGCTGCAGTCAAATTTTCAAAAAGGCAAGTGCTTCTCTTCTTCGTCTATCACATAACCAAGGAGGTCACTGCAAAAGGCAAAAACTCAATCGAGCAGTAAGACATCAGAGTTGAGGAGGCTAACAATGAGGAAATTGATGCAAATATGCTTCAACTGCTTCATGGAGGCATATTTTGATCCCCGACCCTAGCCTGCCCCATCAGCATCCCTACCGTCAAGGACCACAGAGTAAGAAAAAAAATGACACATTGTCAAAGAGTTATTGTTCCCTTAATTTGGAGAAAACTGAATGCAAGTGTTATTCATGGTCTTGTATGGTCTTCCTATAAATTAGAATACCATCAAAATAAACAACAACAATTTTTTTAATGTAATTGTGCAAAACCTCATTCATAAGTCTCATGAAGGTGCTTGAGGTATTTGTCAATCCAAATGACATAACTAGCTATTCATATAACCCAACCTTGGTTTTGAAAGTCGTCTTCCATTTGTCTCCCTCCTTCATCCATATCTAGTGGCATCTATTTCACAAATCGATTTTGGAGAACAATTGAGATTCATGTAGCTCATCCAACATATCATCCAACCGGGGTATGGAGTACTTGTTTTTAATAATAATTTTATTAATACACATTCTGAGAGTTTCATCCTTTTTTAGTACCAGTAATGCAGGGACCGCGCTAGGACTTAAGGACTCTTTGATGTATCCCTTGTTCATCAATTTATCAATCTGTCTTTGAAACTCCTTAGTTTTCTCTAGATTGCTCCTATAGGTTGGGCGATTAGGAAGTGGTGCTCTAGGCATGAAATCAATTTGATGTTCAATGCCTTGAATAGGCGGAAGGCCAGAAGGTAGTTCTTCAAGAAAGATATCTTGGAATTCTTGGAGTAGCTTGTATACAAATTTTGAAAAGTTTGAGAGTGATGGAGTTGGGATTTCTTTTAGGTAGAGAACAAAGAAAGAATGATACTTGTTATGGAAAGCAATGTTGAATGGTTTGAGATTAAGAGGTTTTCTTTTGGATTTTTAGGTTCAGGAAGTGGGCTTTAAAGTTGTTTTGGACTGAGTGGTGCAAGAGTGATTTTTCTCCCGTCCTTAGTGAAACTGTAAGTATTCAAGTAGCCATCATGATGGACTTGTTCATTGAACTATCAGGGATATCCTAGTAAGAGGTGGTTGGCTTCCATGGGAATGATGTTAGAGAGAACAATATCCTCGTAACTTTTCTGTAGAGAATGGGATTTTCACTTATTGGGTTACTTGGAGCTCTCTAGTATTGTTCAACCACTGAAGTTGGTACAACCTGGGATGTGTTATAGGACTCAATTGCGCCTGGTTTATGATCTTTGTAGAAGCGACATTAGTACAACTTTCACAGTCTATAATGAGAGAGCATACCTTTCATTTGGTTGTACACCGATGATGAAGGATCACATTCCTGTGATCAAGCTCTAAAGATGATTGAGCATCACCAATAGTTTTCCTGAATCTTCATACTTAGTATTAGATTCTTCTTCTTATTCTTGCTAAGGTTTTGTCTTATCTTCACTCTCAATGTTGTCAAATGCACCCTTTAGGATAATGATCTTTTTGTTAGGGTATTGACAAGCAATATGACCTATACCTAAACACATAAAGCACTTAATATCTCTAAAGCAAGCAGTAGAAGAGCTATTAGCAACAAGCTTTCCCTTTTCATCAGATTGTGTTATGCTTGGTGTGCTTTTGCCAGTTTCCTTATTGAATGAAACTTGGTCAAATTTGTTAGGCATAGAGTTGTTCTTGATACTAGATGATTTATGTTATCTTTCTACTTTAATTGATAATTTTATAACATCTCCTAAAAAGATGAACAGTTGTAATTCAATAGCATTTGCAATAGTCCTGTTAAGTCCTACAAGAAAACAATTTATAGTCCGTTCTTGTGGCTCCTTCACATTACATCGAATCAATAACATCTCAAATTCTTTTACATAATCTTCAACATTCATTCCTCCCTACCACGGCTTTGGAGTTTAAGATATAATTCTTATTTATAATATTTTGAAACAAATCGTTTAGCCATTAGGTGTTTCATCAACCTCAAGCTTCGAATTTCTTCTTCCTCATCCCTCCTTCGTTGGTCCTTTGTATTCTCCCACTAAATGTTAGCATGATATGTAAATTTTAGGGTTGCAAGACGACATTTAGTTTTCTCAAAGTAGTTGAAATATTCAAATATTTTATTCACCCGTTGAACCCATTTTAAGAATCCTTGTGGGGAGCTTATCCCTTTAAATGTTGGAATTTAAATTTTGAGGTAGTATTCATTTCGATCTCTACAAATCATTGTATGGATTCTAAGAGGAGGTGACATGTCTTCTTCCTCGGGTTCTTGGTCATTTGAATGTGAATGGGGGCCTCCTGAGTTGGGATAGAGTGGAGTAGCAGGTGATGGACTCAATCGTTTTATGCCCCTAACTAGAAATTAAAGTTGACCCATCATTTCTTTTTGTCGTCTTTCGAAGGCTACAACTATAGCGTGGTCAAAAGACATGCCTCTCGGGAAGTTGGAAGCTTCTTCATTGAAATTTTGGCTGGGGGGTTAGGTGGTTTATCATGGTTTGAGATATAATAAAAGTTAGGAAGACTTGAGCGAGCTTACATGTTTTGAGGCAAAATGATGTGTGGTTCTAGGTTGAATAACCTTTTTAGTTAGTAGTAGGCATGATTAACTAAAATGGTTGAAGAACAATTCAATGAAAGCGCTAAAGATGCATTCCTATTCAACAAAAGGTATCCATTGATTGAGAATGAGTCAAACCACTATTCACGAACAATCGAACTAGGGGTGATTCTTATTCACTCACCACAGTCTTGACTGATAAGAGAAAATAAAGTAATCAATCTTACCACTAATTCTAAGCTGAATTAGATAATAGAACACAAAATTCGTTGGATAATGGATGTTGCCTTTTCTATTCTAACAAGAGGTCTATTTAAGCTTGGACAAGGTCTCCAAAGCTAGCCATATAGAAGTAACTCAAAATATAAGTTCTCGTAAAAATTAACTCAGAATGCAGGTTTTAAGGGTGGTAAGTGATCATTCTATTTTTCTAGGTATTGAGAACACAAAGTTGATTTCCTAGACCATTTTCACGTTTTCCATAGTATTGACCAATTCATGCTTTGATTGCCCTAAAAAAAATCATCATGAATTAATTATGGAGTTGAGATTTTCTCAATATTTAAGGCTTATGGTTCCTAAAGAGTGAAGACGTTTTTGGGACTTTCTGCAGTAGGAGTCCCATAACATCTAGTGGAAAAATTCTCATTAACATATTTTTGAACCAATTGGACGAATTGAGAAAATTGTTTTGTCATGGACCTAGTGTGTGACCCTTGTTGGTGAATATGGATAAATGTCCATATCATTGTCATTTGTAATAAGAACAATGTTTATTACAAACCATATAAGTATGTGAGCCTTCATGATGAGCATATAGTTAATGTTAGGCGCTCCTGTGGTGGCTTTATTTCCTTGTAAACCTTCTTTAGGTAGACCCTGTTAGCATTATTTGTAATGGGATGTACGACATTAGGATATGATCCAAGTTTGATCTAGATCCTGTTCCACTGGTGGCTTCTAGAGCACATCACGGATTACTATAAATAGTCATCTCATGACTTGTAATAGACTTGCTTGACTTGGAATAAGAGAATACTCTTTACATGAGTGTTTCCTTCTTCCCTAGTGTATGAGTGTTGCATGGAGGGTGTGTGACAAGGGAGAGTTGAGCGCATACTTTCATCACATCGCCAAAGGAAGAAAGGAAGAGAGCGAGAGAGATTAAATCTCAAGTCCATGGCATGGCGATTCCATAGCTATGTCAGTTTGAGGAGAAGGCTAAGTATCAAGGTGTCGGTATTATCGGGCAATCCTCGTTGTAGTTGAAGCTTAGCACTGCGAGAATCGTCACAATTTGTCACGGGGCTGATTCACATGGTGCACACACACTAAAACCTTTTTATAATGGCCAACAAATTCTCTTGTGTCTCACTTGTAAACCCTATCTCAACCCCTTCTTTTTAGTTATTGTAACCTCTCTTGTAGATAGTTGTAATTGGGTAGTCCAATGGGATTTGCAGATGGAGCTAATAACTATAGCACCTTTTAGATTCTATGACCATAGCCATGTGAGCCTAGAGACTTTTAGGAGAAGTCACTCTAAGAGGCCACTCAACCTTTCATGCCTATAAATAGACATGAGTGCCTTGGAGCTAGGTAGCTTGTGATTGAGATTAGAGTTAAGTCCTTGTATGTCTTCTTTCATATAAATAAAGACAACATATTCTTTCTAGATTGTTTTGCCTAGTTGATCACCACCATGTGTGTGCTTGGATGTTTTGACCTCTTGCCTAGGGAAGTGAGTGTGTCTAAGAGAGAAGACTAGTGCAATCTTAAGTAAGCCGGCCTCCTGGTGCTAGGAAAGAGTCCTGCATGCCTTGTCTTCACTACACCTGAGTAGCTTAGGTAGAAAGGGTTTCTACCTATCATCACCATTTGTAAATTCTCTTAAACTGGAGCACAAAGTGAACAAGTGACAAAGTGGTATCAAAGCTTCTTTGACTTGATATCGAAGAAAGATCGTGGTGGAAGATTAGTTGTCCCCTACATAATTTCAACAAAATCGATCATTGATTCTGATGGTAGTTGATGAGGTGAGTGTTAGTCTATTTTTATTGAATGAAGGACACCTAGATCTAGTCAAGAAGGGAAAATTCTTATAGATCTAGCCTTGATCTGTCTTGTTTAGATAGATCTACATGAAATTATGTGCGAAGAAATGCAAATCCAGTTCTTGATTGAAGATCGACGGTGAGAAACCAATCTTCAAGGAGTTGATCCATGATTGCTCAGATCTACAATAGTTTCGACCATAGAGAAGGTTGATCTAGCTGTTGGAGACCTCGATCTATAGAGGTGAATCAAGGAAGAAACATATCGGGACATATCTGATCGGTTTGAGTACGATATGTCGAGAATTGAGATCAACATAGTTAGTTTTCGGCAATTTTGAATGGACTGAACTAAACTGATTGGAATGACAATCTTTGAGCTATTAAATGCATCTATTATTGATTAATAAGAACAACACTCCAAGAGGCTAGACAAGGAGTGGGTCAGTTGGAAGAAGTTTAGATCGAAGAGAATTTGAAGAAACTGAAGCAAGTGTTTGTTTGATTTTTCTGCAAAAGAATTCTATGCATGTGCATAATTTTATCGAGCTTGTTTTCAATTGAGCATTGTAATTCCTGGACCTTTGCTATAATCCTTTGTTAACTGAGGTTATAGTAGAATGTGGTCTTGTGTTGAAATGAGTTTGTTTGAGTCATTGTAATAGTTATAATAGAGGTTGCTTTAACTAGTCATGTCGAAGTTGTTTTTTCTATGTTTGTGTCTTGTAAGTATTTGTGTCGAGATCTCAAAAAATTTATGGGCAAAAGTCGACGTGATACATTTGAAGATGAGGGAACTTTGACTGTGCTATTGTGGATACAATATCACTGTAGATTTTACAATAGTTAGCCAATTTGCAAACTAGACTTGAGCAGTTCACACAACAACTACAAATGGTGTAGACGAGAGTGCAGCATCTAGAGCATCTTGAAGTTGAACTTCAAGACATGCATGAGGGGTGGTAGCCCGATGTTCCAGCTCCACAAGATGTTGTTCATGCTACTCCATCCTGTTTCAAGTTAAAAAATTCAGAACCAAAGTTGTTTGAAGCAATCCAGATCGCAAGGTTGCTGATAACTTCTTGTGGGACTTGGAGTAATACTTGAGAGTGTCTCAAGTGCCCAACAAAAATAAATGAGCTGTTTCTGCAATCAGGAGACCGAGAGTTTGCTTGGAGCCCACCAAAGGATGAATGACAGAGCATTGCTTTGGGCTATACTTCCGGCACCACGTCGAGCCCAAAGGGTGTGGTTTTGCATCAGAGGAGCCTACCTCATGGCTCTGAGTGCTGCTTTGATAGGATTGAATGAAGGAGAAGTTTATTTATGGACTTTGCCTATGTTTCACTGCAATGGCTGGTGCTACACATGGTCTCTTGCAACATTATGTGGAACTAACATTTGTCTGCGCCAGGCATGCCTCTCTTTACTCATTTTTAGAGTAAAACTTCATGTTACTTGATTCAAAGCTTACTAAGTTCTTGTTTGTTATGCAAACAGGTATCTGCAAAAGCTGTCTTCTCCAGCATTGTGAAATACAAAGCAACTCATTTCTGCACAGCTCCGGTTGTTTTCGACAGCCTCATCAATGCCCCGAAAGAAGAAACCCTCCATCTGCTTCACATTGTCCATGTAAACACTGCAGGAGCTGCTCCTCCCCCTTCCCTCCTTGCCATGATGATGAAGCGTGGGTTTAAGGTCACTCATACTTATGGCCTCTCAGAGACATATGCCCCCCTTCTACCTTCTATGCATGGAAGACGTGGGATTCCTTCCCTCCTGAAGACCAAGCCAAGTTGCATGCTCAGCAAGGGGTCTGCTATATCGGGTTGGAAGGCCTCAATGTCGTCGATCTCAAAGCGTTACAGCCAGTCCCAGCTGATGGCAAAACCTTGGGAGAAATAGTAATGAGAGGCAACATGGTGATAAAAGGTTATCTGAAGAACTCCAAGGCAAATGAAGAAACGTTCAAGGGAGACTGGTTTCACTCTGGAGATCTAGGTGTGAAACACAAGGATGGGTACATAGAGGTGAAGGACAGAGCAAAGGATATCATAATCTCGGGCTATAAGCAGTTTGGAAGTTGAAAGTGCATTATACACGCATCCAGCAATCTTAGAGGTTTTGGTGTGTTACAATGAAATGGCCATTCTCGGCTCGGTTAATGGCTGGACTGGCCATCCAACCGTTACCTGAGGAGAGGCCGGATATGTAACGGACAACCGTTACCGGAAAATCCGGTAACGGCCATCCGTTACCACTCCCAGACGAGGGAAGCCATGAGAGGAGAAAGCCAGACGACGGGGGAGCGGGTGCCTATAAAAAGGCAGCCACTTACAAGGTGAAACACAGTTTTTAACAGATTAAGAGATACACAGATTCACCAATTCACAGTCGTCTGAGAAAACCCTCGTGTGGAAACCTCACGACGTCAACATCCGTTGCGCTCACTGAAACTCCGGCGACCCAGAAGACAGAAAGGTAAGAGCAGGAAATCTCCTTCAGTGGTATCAGGGCCTGGTTCCCTGCAAAAAAAAAAAAGGAAAAAAAACAGAGAGAAGAGGGTTAGAAAAAATTTTTAGAAAGAGAGAGAAGTCGGCGGTCGGACAGGCAAAACCAGAGGCAGGCTGGCGGAAAGCCCTAAAGGCAAAACCAGAGGCAGGCCTACTGAAAGCCACAAAAGCAAAACCAGAGGTAAGCTGGAGGAAAGCCCCAAAAGGCAAAACAACGGCAAGCCAGAAAAAGTCCGAAGGCGAGACAGAAACAGCAAGCGACGAACAGCAGCCGACTAGAGTGTCTGGAAGAAGAAGAACCCGACAGCCGACGTCGATGGTCGGCCATCGGCCGAACCCCTCTCTCTCCCTCTCTCTGGAAAAATCCAGATTTGTAAAGTTTTTTTTTTTCGCTTTTATAGCGATATAAAAAAAATGCAGTTTTCTGAAAAGCGCAGCGAGGAAAACCAGCGGTTTTCAAAACTGTCATCGGTTTCCAGAAAACCACCAGCGGTTTTCTGAAACCGCCAATGGTTTCAGAAAACCGCCTCGGGTTTTGAGAGAGAAAGACAGAATTGCCCCCATCGTTTTCTGATTATTACAAAATTGCCACTATAAAAGGACAAGTTTACCCTTGGCCATTTTTGAAAATTACAAAAATACCTAGGACTGTTAATTTACTGTTTGATCCAACCCGGTTTGGAAAATATCGTTTCTGCCATTCAGTCAAAAGACAGGTTTACCCCTATTCCTTTTGAAAAATTATAGATTCGCCCTGAGAGTTAAAATTATGATTTTAACCCCGATCAATTGCGAATTTTACAAGAATACCAAATAGTGATTTTATGAGTTTGTCCTTGTGATTTTTAAAAAAATATAAAAAGGGACAAATAAGTAAAATTACAGATTTATCCTTTGGTATTCATTTAAGGGTTTAGAGGTAGAAAAACCCTTAGAAAAATTATTAATTCTGCATCAAGTTAACGTGTTTCTTACTCTGTGTTTTTTCCTTTGTTTCCTTTAGAAAGAAAAAGACCGCTTGCTTAGTATTTTTGTCAAACAAAAATGAATTCTAGGATATGTGTATCTGAACTGACAAAAACAGAAAAACTAAACGGTCTGAACATCCAGACATGGAAGAGAAGAATCCCGTTATCTCTAACACTAGAAGGTGTAGAGTATGTGTTAAAGTTAACAGTGCGTCCTCTACCACCAGACGCAAATCAACAACAGTTAGAAATGTATAAAACATTTTTAAAAGACGATACCATAGTAGAACTATAATGTTAACTTATATGGAGGATGACCTGATTAGAGTGTTTGAAGAATTTGAGATTACAAAAGAGCTGTTTGACTTGTTAACAGCTAAGTATGATACAACTGCAAAGTTGCATGTGCAGTTGCTACTACAAAAATACAACTCCTTTAGAATGAAAAAAGAAGAAAATGTAGTAGAACATGTAAATCATATATTGGTAATGGCTAGGGATTTAGCTGTAGCAAAATCAGTCATCCCCGAACCAATGCAGATATCAACTATACTGAACAGTCTACCTCCATCATGGAATGTGGTCACCACTGCCTTAAGGTTAGGGCCTGAAATCAACCTTTCGGAATTGCCCCTAAAGCTAGCAATTAAGCAAGAACACATGCTCAAAAACAAAAGGGAAAAACTGCTAGTAGTCTAAGATGAGTTGGCATCTAGCTCCAAATCCAACCAGAAAAAGAAACCAAATAAAAAGTTTGGCAAGAATAACAAGAAAGGCGGTCAAACTTTTAAGAAATCACAGGAAACCGCTTCCCGAATCAAGTGCTTCAACTGTGGAAAGATGGGGCACTACAAGAGGGACTGCCGCAACAAAAAAGGTGGAGGAAACAACCCACAACACAGACAATCGGAGAAGCAGGACATAATCTGTGTAATTTCAGAATGCCTATACTTGAACTGTCCAGTTACAGGTTGGTGGATAGACTCTGGAGCTACAAGACACATCTCAAAAACCAAGGAATGAGCAATTGATCTAAAGGAATATCAACCCGGAGAACATCGTGTATACATGGGAAATAGTACTTTTTTCGATATTTTGGGTATTGGATCCTTTAGGATATTTATATAAGACAAACCAATTGTACTGACCGATGTGTTAATTATGCCATCTATAAGGCGCAATCTAGTCTCGGTCCCTGCCTTAGTAAAGAAAAGTTTTGAAGTTAGGTTTGTACCTAACAAGGTGACTGTGGGAAAACATGAGAGAATCTTATTCTCAGGAGAATTTGATGTAGAACATGGAGTGTTCAAGTTATCCGATAATGAAAATCATCAATCTTCTGTTTACATTGAAAGTATCTTTTCTATTGATGTGAATATGTGGCATAAACGCCTAGGGCATATAAGTCTGGAAAAGTTGAGAAAATTATCTAACTTTGACTTATTACCCGAATTTAAGGAAAAGACTTTCAACAAATGTGAAGCTTGCATACAAGGAAAAATGACAAGGAAAGTCTTTCCCAATGAAACAAAAAGGATAACAACCCTGTTAGAGATTATTCACACAGATTTATGTGGACCTTTCAGAATAAAGACACATCTTGGAAAGAGTTACTTTATAACCTTTATCGATGATTACTCTAGATATATGTATATATATCTTTTAACACATAAATCAGAGGCACTTGAAGCATTTAAAGAATATAAACAAGAAGTGAAAAATCAATTGGGGCATACTATCAAAGTCTTGAGATCAGACAGAGAAGGTGAGTATCAGACAGAGGAGGTGAGTATACCTCAGCAGAATTTTTAGAATTCTGTAAAGATTTTGGTATTACTAAACAAAATACAATGCCTAGAACACCTCAACAAAATGGTGTAGCTGAAAGATACAATAGAACCTTAATGAATATGACAAGGTCTATGATTATTGATGCCTCTCTACCAAGGGTCTTTTGGGGAGAAGCGGTAAGCACAACTGTTTACGTGCTCAACAGAGTACCATGTAAAGTTGTGTTCACTACACCATATGAGATGTGGTTTGAGAGAAAACCCAACCTAGGTCATCTCAGGAGATGGGGATCAATTGCACATGTCAAGATCCTTGAACAGTCTAGAGATAAACTAGATAGTAGGTCCTTGAGGTGTATATTTATTGGATATCCAAAAGGTTCAAAAGGATATCAGTTCTATCATAAGGACCAAGAACTCATTGAAAGCAGAGATGTTGAATTCTTAGAAGATTCTAAGAATGACATCCTGGAAAACAATGAAGAGTATGTTGATGATTTGGTAGATTTTGACCAATCATCTTTTGGGCCCATAGAAGAACTTCCTGAAACTACCGATACCTTAATTGGACATAAGAGGTCAAGAGCCACTCCATCCTATTTAAAAGATTATCATACTTATCTTTCAGAAGAAGTGTGTAATTCAGTAGATTTAGAAGAATTGATTGATAACTTGACTTATCAGCAAACAATGAATTCATCAGAAGCAACATACTGGGAGAAAGCCATGGATGAGGAAATTGAATCCATTGAGAAAAACCAAGTCTAAGAATTGGTTGATTTGCCAAAAGGAAGAAAAGCTATAGGTTGTAAATGGGTTTTGAAAAAGAAATATAAGGTCGATGGTATAAGCGAGGTTGGTTGCAAAGGGTTTTTCGCAAAAGAAATGGATAGACTATGTTGAGACATATTCCCCAGTTGCGAAATTTGCATCCATACGTATAATCCTGGCAATATCTGCATATTATGATTTGAATTTACATCAGTTAGATGTAAAGATCGCCTTTCTAAATGGCGATTTAGAAGAAATCATATACATGCAGCAGCCCGAAGGATTTGTGATTGAAGGCCAAGAAGATAAAGTGTATAGGTTTAAAAAATCCCTATATGGCCTAAAACAGTCACCTCGACAATGGTATTTGACTTTTCAAAATGCCATTATAGAACTTGGGTTTGTGGCTAACAAACTTGATCACTGTGTTTATGTTTGGAATAGTGGGAGCCACTTTGTCATCTTATCTTTGTATGTCGATGACATATTGTTGATTGGAAATGACAATGAAATGATTGTCAAAACCAAGTCATGGTTGAACTCCAAGTTCGACATGAAAGATATGGGAGAGGCATCCTATATCTTGGGTATAAAGATCTCTCGAGATAGAGGATCTAGACTCTTATGCCTGAGTCAAGAGAGATATATAGACTATATCCTCAAGAAGTTCAAAATGGGTGAATGCAAGTCTGCAGATACACCTATTGCAAAAGGGATGAAACTAAGTAAGGCTGATTATCCCGGTGAAGGAGACGATAAGCCTAATGTTCCTTATGCTCAAGCTGTTGGCAGCTTGATGTATGTTATGTTGTGTACAAGACCTGATATCAGCTTTGCTGTTGGTCTTGTCAATAGATATCAAGGTAGTCCAGGTTGGCAGCATTGGATAACTGTAAAAAGGATTCTAAGATATCTGAAAGGAACAAAGGACTTAAAACTATGTTTTCAAGTAAATGAATTAGAAGTGGTAGGATACTCAAACACTGACTTTGCTGGGAGCAAAGATGACGACAAATCAACCTCAGGACAAATATTCTTATTTGGAGGTGGTGCTATTTCTTGGGCATGTAAGAAACAAGGTTGTGTAGCATTGCATACACAGGAAGCTGAGTATATTGCTTGTTGTATGGCTGCAACAAGTGCTGTCTGGATAAGCCGCTTCATACGTGATTTGAAGCTGAAAATAACAGATGAGCTGGTGGTTATCTATTGTGATAACAATGCATCAATTACTCTTATTAAGAGTGGAGCAGATTGCTCAAAAAGCAAGCATATAATGGTAAAATACCACTATGTTTATGATATAGTTATGAGAAAGAAAATATCCATCTCATAAATGCCAACAGAAGACATGTTGGCAGACCCCTTAACCAAATGCATAATGAAAGAACTCTTCTCAAAACATGTTAGAAACATGGGTTTGAGATATGTTGTTGTATAGGTAAATAACCATACAACGGGTGATTTGTTGTGTAGGAAAATAACCACACAACAGGTTCTGATTACAATAGTAATCAGGGATCGACATAACTAGGGAAAACCCCAGGAAAGTGAGAGGAAAACCAGTATGTCGATACACTTGGCTCGAATGGCCAAGTGGGAGATGTTACAATGAAATAGCCATTCTCGACTCGGGTAACGGCTGGACTGGTCATCCAGTTGTTACCTGAGGAGAGGCCGGATATGTAATGGATAGCCGTTACCGGAAAATCCGATAACGGCCATCCGTTACCACTCCCAGATGATGGAAGCCATGAGAGGAGAAAGCCAGACGACGGGGGAGCGGATGCCTATAAAAAGGCAGCCACTTACAAGGTGAAACACAGTTTTTAACAGATTAAGAGATACACAGATTCACCAATTCACAGTCGTTTGAGAAAACCCTCGTGTGGAAACCTCGCGACATCAACATCCGCTGCGCTCACTGAAACTCCGGCGACCCAAAAGACAGAAAGGTAAGTGCCGGAAATCTACTTCACAGTGGTGGCCTAGGAAGATGAACAGTGGGGTGAATCACCTTGCGCATTCGTAACACTAAAGGATCCAAAGAAGGCCAGTGCAGAAATGGCCAACGATATCATAAAGTTCGCAAAGGGAAGCTACCAGGGTATTGGGTGCCGAAGTCGGTAGTGTTCAGGCCACGGCCAAAAACTGCACCAAGCAAGATACAGAGGCATTTACTGAGGTCATAGGTCAAAGAGATGGGCCCTGTTAGAAACAACTGGATGTATGATGCCAAATTGTGGTAGTCTTGTAAGATTGGAGTCGAAGGTAGAAGGAGGCTTCCTTTGACTTGGGAAGAATTGAAACAAGAACTATGACATCAATTCATGACTATAAACAACATTAGGCATTCTAGAGAAATGCACAAGCAATTGAAGCATTCTGGTTCTCTTCACGAGTATGTAAAGAAGTTTAGCATGGTTCTTCTCGAAGTTAGCATATGAGTGAAGACAAACTCATCTACTTTGAGGATGACCTTCAATAGTGGGCTCAAGTGGAGCTAAGGCGAAGAAATCCTATAGATGTCATGGACGCTATTCCTATGGTTGAAACCTTTATAGATCTTCATGCTTCTAAGGAAGGTAATGAGGATTCCAATAGGAAGAAAGGTCAATCTAATGACCAAGGTGGTGACAAGAAGTAAGGTAAAAAAATGACACATTGCTTAATCCATTTCACCCAACTACTATAAAGGACCATCTTTACCATGATAAACCAAAGGCAATCCCATTTTAGGGTTGTAAGCTTCACATATTTCTAACTGAAGCTTACCAAAGGGCTTGTTTTTGAAATAATGCATATACTCATTAGCCACTAAAAATATTATCAAAGGTTAAGGATTTTTTAACAAAAGCACTTTGGTTATTACTTACACAAGAAGTGAGAAATTTTGTCCAAGAATGGGTGGTTTACGTGGTTTTGTTAGGGATTATCATGCCCTTCCGTATGTGTCATCTTGATGGATGAAACACACATACCATGTGACTTTGAAGGGATATGGATCTAGTTCAAACCAAGCTTGTGAAATCTGAGTTAGGATCCATTGAAATAAACACAACAAATGTGGATCTCTAAACTGGAATGGATACATATTTGGCTTTTGGGTCATTCTAGGATTGTTTTCAACATGGTTTGAATTGTTGGGTATGCAACTGAATTTAGAATATTAATATTATATTTTTATCATGATCCACATACTAGAAAGCTTCATTGAAGTGAAATCCATATAGAAGTGACAAGTAGATGTGTTCTTTCTTCAAATGCATGCTTGAGATAATTTTGAATAATTTTGAATGATACATGATTATGAATTTTCATATAAATGCTTTGAAATGATTATATATCTATTTTCTTACTATATGTACCGAAAACTACTTTATTATCATTGTTGATGCATTGAGTTAGTGTCTTGAGTGTGAATAAAACATTATCAGATATTGATCAACCCTCTTTACAACGATGTTGGATATCATTGAATGATGGATAGTCATATCCGTTATTGCTAACTCAGGAGTCATGGTATATGAGGTGATTTTGGGTTACAGGAAGGAAAGTCGGCGTCATCCATGAAAAAGAAAAGTGATGTCTAATTTGCAAGCTCTGATATTGACTAATATAGAGGATTGAGACTCGGGAATGAACCGAGGTGGATGTATACGTGATTTTGGGTTTGTGAATATAATAGTGTGAAAGCATGACTCTACTTGTGTGAATTTAGAAAGTCATTGCCTATATGTCCGTGGGGTTGGACTCGATGACCATCGAAGGACTAAGTGTTGGAAAAGGAGGAGGGATAAAGGACTCTTATGATATGACTGTAGATCTACAGATACCAAAACTAAAAGTACAATTCTTGATGCTCATATTTTGTTTAATATTGTAAGATCTAATATGCAAAGGCAATGACGTGATCACGGAGGTTGTTTGATGTGATCAAAATATTATATATGGTTCACTAGGGCTTTGTCATGGTGTTCCATCAAGAATGCCACATTGTGGAGGGAAAACCAAGAGGGTAGCGTTAATTCCTTTTGTTCGTTTTTGGCACGATGGGTTAGTTAGATGTACAACCTATCCCGTCATATGTTTTGATTTCTAACAAGAAAAACTGGTACACTATTTTGAAAACACAAACCAACCGCACTATCCAAACGACTTACGATATTTATTGTGACATCAATTTCAAACTTTCAGATGACATATATGTATATGTTATATACATTATGTACATATATGTACATATTCCCACAGTTCCCAATGACTTACATTATTTCTAACATATATATATATATATATATATATATATATATATATATATATATATATATATATATATATATATATATATATATATATATATATACTTAGATCAATTCATTCTTCAGATGACATTGGACTTTGTATATATTATATATATATATGTACATATATGTATATGTATGTATATATATATATATATATGTATGTACATATATATATATATAATTGTAAACAAATTTTTTTGATCTTATGTGAATTCAAAACTTTGATTGCAAAAACGTGCACGAGTATGCCAATAAGTTTACCGAACTTATAAAGAGATTTATCTGACTTTTAGGCGATGGTAAAAAAGTAGGTTCTTGTCGACATAGGCTTTCTTGAACCAACACTCAATGATCAACCTAGACTCTCTAGAAGAACGATTTTGGAATATGGAGATTTTCCAAAAAAATCGATTCGAAACAACCTTTTCTAAAACAACATTGATTTCACTTGGCCAAAACATGTAAAGTTCTCTGAAAACAAAATTGTTTCTATTTTGTATTATAAACATTTATATTTTTTAGAGGACTTTATTCGGTTTCAAAAATCCCAAAATTTTTACTTAGGTGAGCACTATGTCTTAAGAATTTTTATTTATATTTTTGGGACCTTTGATGATCAAATAAAAATCTGAGAAAGATTTTTATCGAGTACTATCCTAAATTTTTTACATTATCTATGATTGAGATTTAGGGTCTTAGTAAAATACTTGTATCTCCATATGTAGGTTTTCAATTTCTATAAAACTTATCAGATTGGAAAGTTATGGATATTATCTTTCATACGACACCATTCTTGGATGCCTATAGAATGAGTTATAATGGCTTTACTGAATGTATGTCATGGGACTTTTGTTATAGAAAGATTTGGTTTCGGGTTGAGTCTTATATTTGATGATTTTTTATGAACCTCACACATATCTAAAATTTGCAAAAAATTTACCACATATTGGTCGGTGTGTTTTAACTTACGGAGAAATTTGGCAGCATTTCATTTGGAAACGTTGGTTGAAAAATTTAGAAATCACATATGGTTTATGCAATATGCTGAAATCTATAAAAATTTCTTTATAGAAAATAATGATGCATTCAGTTCAAATCTTAATGGTTTACTGACCACTCAAAGAATTTTGTTGAGGACTTATGTTTATTTGGGGAGGAACTCATTTACATATGGGCCCTAAGGCATCTCTGTTTAAGAGGATTGTTCGCTTGAGAAATATATGTGATCATAGACCAATGCCCTCTCCAACATAAACTTATGGGTGATTAATCCACTATAAGAGTGATTACAAACACATGTCATCGAATGTAATTGTGGCTACTATGTCCCTCTTATGACTTCTTGAATTGAGTTAGAGGCAATGAATTTACAAAAGAAAGGGGAGAGGACATGATATAATATATATCGCCAAACCTGAGTCTTCTCAGTTTATGAAGTCCTTAGCTTATTTCCTCCACACTTTTGGCCTGAAAGTTCTATTTTTCTTTTTTTTTTAATTAAAATATGCTTATAGGTAGAACTTATTTTGACAAATGTCTCTTTTTGACTTTTATAACTCATTCTTTCAAGGAAACATGCTTGAAACAATGAAATTTCACTAATACAACCTTGAGGGTAATGTAAACACCCAAAAAAAATTTAAAATAAAAAATTTTCATCTTTAAATTTTTTGTGTTTTTTAACAGCTTTGGGTTTTTAAATAAAAATACATCAAACGAATTTATTTTTGCATCAAAATTTTCTAGCAACCTCAAAATGATGGTATATTACATCCCTCTTGAAAAAAATTCAATTTGGACAAAATTTTATAAAATAACTATTTTGCCCTCAAGACCAAATTGGCAGGATTTTGTCTTTTAAATGATTGCCTTCTAAGGAAGGATGATTTCAATCAATTTTTTTATAAGCAAATGAAAATGAGAATATTGGGAATCAAACCCAAAAATGTTTGCAAATTCATAAATTTACAAAATTCCAAAATCCTTGAAATTCAAAATTATATCAAATTTAAATCAGAATAACTCACGGAGCGAAAGTAGGTCACCCTTGCAAACAAAAACTGGGAATAAAACCTAATGTTTTCTAAAAATAATATTTGATTTCATTAAATTTGATGTTTTTAAATATAAAAATATTTTTTTATAAAGTGTTTGAAACCATATCTTTCATATATAAAACTCGGAATGAAAGGAGTCAAATTCCCTAGAAAGAGTAGATGGCATGAACCAAAAAGAGAACGATCAGGCACCTGCCAATTTCGGCATTGTTGGGCAAGGTAACCTAACATTTTTAGTTTCAGGAATTAGAAAGGAAGGTCAGCGTCAGAAAAAAAAAGTCGACGTTCAAGAAAGGAAAGTTAATGTACAAGAAGGAAAGTCAGTGCCCAGAATGGAAGGTCGGCGTACAGGAAGGAAAGTCGGCGTCATCCATGAAAAAGGAAAGTGATGTCTAATTTGTAAGCTGTGATACTCAATTTGGCAACCTGTAATGTTTAATTTGGTAAGCCACCAAGAGAAAACTTACTAATTTCGGCATAAATGAATCATGTGACCTGCCATAGGTGACCTTGATACATAATTTGGAAAGTCACCCAAGCATAAAAGGCTGGCTGGTTTTATAAATACTTATCTGCCTAGTTCAACATCAAAGGATTAAGCAGCTTACCTTGGCCTGATTTGGTAAGTCTTCCAAACAGCAGCCAGCCGAATTTAGTATCTTAACAAAGGTTGGCCGAGCCCAACAAAGTGGGTGCAACCACCTTGAATTGATATGGTAAGTCAACCAACTTGACCCAACCAGCTACAACAAACTTGACCCCATTGCCGTTGTTGTCATTATCGTCATTGGCATCCTTGCTTCACTTAGCAGCAAGGGAAGTTCATGATTCAATTATGTAGCATCCATGTACTAATCATCGTATTCATCATAATCGCCGGTTGGACCATGGCCAATCCCATCAACCAAGTTCAGCAACCCTCCATTTACCTTGGCTGAACCCACTCACCTTGGCAGAACCCACTTACCTTGGTTGAACCCAGTTGCACTTACCATATCAAAGGGATGAGAGTTTTGGCAAGAAGGGCTAGTACCCACTTACCATATCCAATGGAGCAAATTTTTGGTAAGAAAGGCCAACATTCACTTCCCAATTTCAGTTACCTTTAATAAGGCAACTTGCCTTGCAAAGAGCTACAACAAAGAGGTAGCTCTTTGCTTATAAAAGAGCCTCAAGGGGTTGCAAAGAATCAATCCGAGATCATCAAGCAAGCGACAAATCGTCCAACAATCAACCAAATTCGTGACCAAGAGAGGGAGAGAAAGAGAGAGAGAAAGAGAGAAAGAAAGAGAGAGAAAAAGAAGAAGGGGAGGTTCGCTACCACAAGTTGTCAGTCGGTCCTTCTACCATAGGTCCATTCTTCACTTATTTTTTTTTAATTATTATCTCTTCTTTCATTAATATTAATGGGATTTTAATTAAAGAGCTCATGTCTCCATTATGATGTATTAATTATCATATGTTGCCCTGTCTCTTTTCATTATTCAATTATCTATTATGAGTTTAAATTTTGATCTTTTCTACTCCATAATATAATATAAGATTATATACCTCCTAATCCCCTCTATCCTCATGTGGTAATTATAATTTTATTTGTTTTGAATAGCTGTAGATTAATTTTAATTCGGATGAAAACACACACAACATAGTTCAAGAATTTAATTTAAAGTCTCCACATAGACTTGGGAATAAAAATTCACATCTACAGATTTGGTACGCCTGGTGGGATGTGAGTCTTTGAAAATTGTTGATCCAATTTTGTTCTTTCAAAACCAATTCCAATTTTAAATCATGATTTTAAACCTTTTTTTTTTTAAATCCCTTATTTTGAGTTCAATTACAACAATTCAATAATGTCAGGTTTGGATGATTTCTTTGAAAATATGTCAAGGAAGGCTTCATCAAATTTTTAAAATTGGCTTTCCAAAATCACAGAAAAATCTTCTCAAGCCCGAGAAGGAGAAATTGCCTTTTTGAAGAGGAGAGCAATACAGGTTGAAAGGGAAATTGAGGCCCTAGCGGCCAACATATATCGTTCTTATAAAAAATCATCTCAGGTATATAGGGAGAAAAGCCATACCTGAAAAACTAAATCGAGGCCAAAATTCGATGAAAGATACGAGGCTGCAGATGAAGCAACTATTGAGATCAAATCATCTAACCTTGCTAATCATCCAAACACCCCTTTGTCTATAGAAAAACCAAAAAAATTCTAATTTTAGAAAGACAAAAAAAAGTTGGAAAACCTTCAAAAATTAAAAAGATGTGAAAATCAAAAATTTGAAAATCAGAAAATTAAAAAGGAAGAATACATGCATATCTTGGTTTCTGGAATTGCATGATATTATCCTAGCTTTGATGCATTTTGGGTTAGGTTTGATTCCTATGTTGATCATCTTATAGGGTACTTGAATGTTTCCCCAAGTCGAAGATTTTGTTGATTTTGAGGAAGTTCATGTATATTGACATTAATCAAATCATCTCTAAGGGAATTGGTATTTTTTTTTGATAAAATGATTTTGGTTTTTTTTCTTTTTTGAAAACATTTTTTGTATTTTTAGTTTTTCTTTTTTCAGATTTCTTTGGATTTTGGAGATAAACTGTACATAATATACAAAACTCAGAGTTAGCCTTATGTCCAATGAAGGTCCGGGGGTTCGAGTGCATAAAGGATGCACACCCGGGGTGTGTTTTGATTGATGTTCTTGTGGTGGATCCTAGGTGCAACCCAATGTACCCCTAGGGGTGGAGAAAATATTTTTTGGGGTTTGGTTCCCAATGTCTCATTTTCATTTATTTCCTTTAAAAATTGTTTGAAATCATTATTTCTTTGAAGACAATCGATTATTTGAAAAAGCAAAATTCTGCCAATTTGGCCTTAAGGGCAAAGTAGCTATTTTTTGTCAAAATTGAATTTCTTTTGAGGGTGTGCAAAATAGCCTTATTTTGAGGCTCCTATAAAATTTTGGAGCGAAAATGAGTTCGTTTAAGGTATCTTTATTTGAAAACCCTTTAAAAGACCCATAATCACATTTTTTCTTGAAAAGACAAAATTTCCAAAAGATCAAATTTTTTGAAATTTTTTTTGGGTGTTTACAAGAGGTCCTTTTGAAGATAATCGTATTGATACCAATTGGCTTTTAGAGGTAAAGTGTTTAGAATGATTATCCCATCAATGATCCTAAAGCCTTCACCTTCACATACAATTGGACCAAGAATGAAGTAGCTTGAATAAACAATTCAAGACATATAGTGATCCAATGTTAGGACTTTAGAAGGAATTGGCTTTCTCAAAGTCATTAGAGTAGAGATAGTAAAAGAGGAAAGAGGAAACTCAAGCTAATACGATGGGAGATTGACGGTTTCCCATGAAAGTTTGAGGTGGAAGGCAAAGCCAAGTCCCATTTTATAGATAGTGAATGCAATGTCCTCTCAATGTCAATTTGCGTGATTGTTTGATTTGATACCCAAGGTGACAATGGGATTCATTAGACAATGATGAGATTTTTCATATAACATTTGAAGTAAATGATGTTTGAGTCAGGCTTCATGGAATCCTCAAGGCACAAAAAACAATGGACAAAAATATAAAGAAGTACAATGAAATAGGTATGTACAAAATGATATGATTGGATGTTTCAAATTGACCATTTATGAGAGTTATGATCATACCAAACATGTTCTCATTACTCCTCCCGATCAACTTAGTCTCACCTCAACATCCCTTCAAGAATCCCACTTAAATTTCCCTAGTGTTTCTCAAGACTAGTAGACCCCAAAGCATCAGGTTGAACATTCTTCTCAAGGACTTCATAGTTGGCTAGTAGCACATGCAATTCTTGTTATTCTTAAGCAAGCTCTCAAGATGTCATGACTTCTGCTTCACGAATGACAGATACTTGAGATACTAGGGAGTTGAGATTTGACTTTACCCAAGAAGCATTGGTAAGTAATTCATGATGACACCAATAGAGGATCTCAAGCTATTCCTTAAGAGATGTAATTTCAACTTGGAAGGCAATTTCTTACCTTCAAACTCGGCGATACGTGGAGATACTTATACTAACTAGATAGAAACTCTATGGTGGGCCTCTCCAATGATAACAACTTGCTACGAAAAGGAGTAGATGGGTTCCTGATGATCAGCTACAAAAGCAAGTTTAGTTTGCACAGATTACCAATTCTAATGAGTGTGAAGTTGTTAATGAATCTTTTAACATGTACAAAAAGCTTTCTCTACAAATTTTGCCAGCTCGGAAGGAAGGTCTATTCCTAAAAGATGCATAACACATGTAGACCACAATCTATTGCATTTAAAGTGGATGTGGTAGAAGGAAGTTTCATGTAGATCGATGGATCATAGAGGATAAGATGTCTTGAAATGCAATGAGGGAGGATCCATATAGCTTAGAGGGTGTACCAGAGTCCACCATCCCATGATTAGGATACCGCAGAGTTTGGTCGACATGAGTTTCATAGAACGAGGAGGCTCCCTTGTGAATGATCTCGGGTGTGAAGTTTGAGACGTCATTAGTTTAAATCCTCCATTAGGATAGGTTCTGAAGGCATACACTTCACCCTTAACTATGTCATACTCTTAGTATCTATTATTGAGGAACTACATTCTAGAGTTCTTTTGTGGAGGAGGAGATGGCATATTAGAATGATCAATTGGAGATGATGACGAATATATATAAGGAAGTCTGTGTCGACACTTTAGTTTATTAATGGTGGTTGCATGATACTGTAGTCCATAAACCTCAACCGATACTCATCAAATGAAGCTTCAATCGTATCCTCATAGAGTGTGGCCCACCAAGTAGAAAATTCTATAATCTCCTTAGAGCAAGGATACGAGTTCGAAAATCGAAGAAGGGATCGTTGCTCATCAACTTGATCAACCGACAAATCCATGATGACTGGTAAGCCTTGTCAAAACCTCAATTATTGGGCAAGACAATGAGGGAGGTAGGGATCAACAATAATTGGACTGAACTTAGATGATCAAGAGGTACCATAAAACATGAATTGTTGTGGGAAGACACATCACAATTGCAAAGTGGTCTTCCATAGGTGTGGTAGTTGAAAGAAAATCAAGATAACTAAAATATGAAGAAAAAAAGTTATATCATCATGAGTGATATACCACAATCGAATAATGATATCTATAAGGGGATAGAGATTGGATGAATAAGGCTTAGAGTGGGTCCTAACTTATTTAAGATGACTTGCTAGAGAGGAAGACATGCAAATCCAAACTCTGGGAATTATAAGGAAATCCATATTTGAAGGGACAACTGTGGGTCTTTTATTAGATATGTAGAGCTACCACTCCAAAAAGCCTTGAAAGTAGAATTGGTTGAATGATACACTATGACCAAAGAAAAAAGAGTAAGTAACAATTTCATGTTAAACATAATGATAGGAAGATACCATGCATATTCATCATTGATTTTGGTTCTACAAATGTAGGAGATAAAATTACTGAACTATAACAATAAGAAAGCATGGTATTCTTCATCTATAATAGTTCTAGTATCTAAAATCATCTCAAGAAAATTATAGGTGAGTTTGGGATGTTGAAGTTCTGATCAATCAAAAAACAAGGTCAATGCTATGATCATCCAAGCATCCTAGATCATTGGGAATATCATCCGAAAGATAACTAAAAGCAATTGTGTCAAAAAAAAAAAAGGATGGAATATAGGAGGTGATCATCAAATTATATGATCAAAAGGACAACATAATGAGATCATAGATACCCACTCTATTTAGAAGTGATGCTTTTGATCCCTAACCTAGTCTAACCAATCGATGTACAACTGATAAGGATGAATAAAATTCGGACAACATGATATTACAAAATCAGTGAGATTGATGGTTGATACTTGAGTAGAAGGAAGGATAGAGTTTGAATAGGAAGCCTAAGGAGCATAAAGATGAAGAGTTCTCAAGAAAAAGTGTACAAGAAAGGAGGAATATTTAAGTGGGAAGTAAGAGGGAATTTAGCCCTTATAAACCCCAATTGTCTTTCAAGAAAAACAAAATCCTGAGAATTGTGTTGGAGAAATAGATTTGTCACTACTTTTTCAACGTGTAGTCAATATAAGTATGACTCATGTCCTTGATGACTACGATCATAAAGTCATAAAGAGACATATGTTGACACTAAAAAATGTATAAGATTACGTAGCAAACGGTTAGGGGCCACGAAAAGAGAGGGACACTTGAGATGAATCCTCAGAGATCTCAATGAGTGATTCGGGCTCATCACGCTTACCGATCTTGAAGTACAGAGGGGTCATGGGATCAATTAGCCTGGACTTGATAGTGAAAGGGAGGCAATGATGAAGAAATGGGAACTATTGGGAATAGTATCCAAAAAAGACTGATTTGTTCTTTGCCGCCTCAATGAAATCGACAAATAGAGATTGTAATAAGAGCTTTTCCCAAGAGTATTTGTAACTTAGTATTCTCGGTGCCTTATCAATCAGATAGAGTGCTTCTTTCCCATACGTGATCTTAATGGCAACCATGATATACACAATCGTATTGTTGGGTACCTATTTCATCACCTTAAGCCTTGAGGGTTAGAGTTCTCTCGTACACTCCACACCCTTTTTCCATTCAAGCAGACTTACATACTTACCACTCGAATTATGTCGCCACACATGGCAACAACAACATGCAAGCAGGATAAGTAGCACAGAATAGGCACAAAAGATAACGTGGACAGTGGTGCTCATGTTACAACCAATTTATGAGTGGCCACGTCACCGGTCATAAAAAAAGAAGAAGGTGACCACATCGCCATTAATGCATGAGCACATTAATGAATGAAACAACTATGTTTGGCACTTCTACATAGTGCATTTGTATTGTACCACAGATATGAAAACTACCACCAGCATATAAATGCTGCTGTTTCGAAATACCAACTCATGACTATTTCTTTTTTTTCAACACCAATTGCCCCGATGACAACCGAAGCAAAGCTTCTCCAAGGCATCTTCCTCCCGTTTTCTTTGGTTCACTTTTAATGGTGATAGTTCTATTTTGTCTGAAGTATCTAAGTTTTGCTGTATGAGAGAGAGAGAGAATATGATATGAACGATGGTTTCTTCAAAGAGGGACGTCCGCGTCAGCTGGAGACCGTCGAAATATCTTTTGCCGGCTTCCCAAAAAATTACAGCGAACGACGAATGTGAACAAGGAGTTGAATTGGACAATCAATCACTTTATTTCAATGCTTGACATGGATCCCGATAAGTTATGAATTTTCAACTTTTGCACTCGCCATAAAAAAACCATTGATATTTATTTTTTGTTCAATGCATTGGGATTTCTTCTTATTTTTTCATGACGGGTTTCCCTGAATAAGGGACCTATGTTTCTACTTATGGGCGAGAAGGAAGGCAAAACCCTCATGAAAAATAAAATTTCTTGAAAACTTTCATTTAAATCCAAAATAAGATTGAAGTAATTAAAAAGTACCTATAATCGACTTCTTTGTAATAGAAAATGTACTTTATCTATTGCACAAGCCCGCACAAGAATAGACATTGAGGGAAAGGATTCTATACAAAAATATGGTAGAGAACAGTAAAAAAAGAAAGGCTAACCGTGCAAAAAATATGGTAGAAAACAAATTGTGGCTTTCAAATTTAGTTAAATAAAAAATCTTAGAAAAAACATGTTAACCCTAACCCTAAATCTAGCTTTGCTTTAGATCCCATCTCCAAAAAAGAAAAAAACGTTTTTGACATCGACAGTAGGTGCTTCGCCGTAAGATCTTAAAGAAACAATGTGAGTCGTGAACATCAATGGAACATCGCAGAAACTTTTTTATCATAATCCATGCAACAATGACAACCCACATGCACTCTATCTATGCCAAGTCAAATCAATATTCGCAAAAATGATCATGATTAAAATGTAGCAAAGCTATAAATTAACAGATTGTCCAGTCCATGAACAATCAAGAAAATTTCGGGGACAGAGCAAGACTTGGATAATTTGCAATAAGAGAGATGTTCACTCATATTAGGGCTAAGATCAAGAGGTTCCGACACCTAGAAAGTCTATGAATCCAATATTCTTGTGCTTGTTTGATTCATCTTGCTCATTGTCATTATTCGAAACTCTCAAACTCTCTGCAAATCTGGTATGCTCACCCGTAACTCTAACCCCATTGCTGCCCTCTTCATCAAAACTTGAAAATGCAAAGGAGGGATGGCCTATTCTTCTACAGCTAACTTGCCCTTGTATGCCACTGCCCCTAAGACCGCCACAAACAAATTGATGATTATGATACTCATGACGAAACAATGTCTGCTCTCTTCTTTCTCCTGTAATATAGCTACCTCGAGAAGTTCCTGATCCAGGAACTGCCCAAGACGGCGTAGTTGGAGGCCAAACCAGGACACCACCTTTGATCTGATTGCAGAGACCTGAGTTCATTGATTCATCTTGTGTTGTTGAAGGCTTAGTAAAGAAATTACTCATGGTGATATGCCCATTGCTTAGAAAATTGTGAGTGATTCTTCGCTTTCCGAAGAGGCGGGATCGCTCGCGCTGCCTCCTTGCCATAATCACATGCCAGTGGTTCTTCACCGCATTATCAGTTCTACCAGGGAAAAGCCTGGCTATGAAAGCCCATTTGTTGCCATGAAGTCTGTGAGCAGCAAGCAGCCTTTCCTCTTCCTCCTCTGTAAAGGGCCTCCTATTAATCCTGGGATCGAGCTGATTGAACCATCTTAATCTACAACTTTTGCCTACGGATTATACGAACACAAGAAGTCAATATGTATGATTCAAGTCAAAAGATTGCCATTAAGTCTATACCAACAATGCTTACTGTGACAATAATGACAGTAGGAAGTTCTTTTAGTTCCTATTTCTACTGCGAAACAACACCAAAAGCATTCTATGTAGCTTTTCTTTTTGTAGTTAGTATCATTCGTTTTGAGCTTTTGATAGCCAAGAGAGGATTACTAACAAATTCCATCGTTAAGAGGGTTCAGTTCTACCCGATTCAACCATATTATCCTTTTGTTATTATGATTATTATTGTAGTTTTCCTCCTGCGGGGTTATTTTTTAGTCTCATCTAAAAGCTCATTAAGACTGGATGATGCTGATAATAGTGACGGTGGACGAAATTAATGCAAAAGCTCTATCAATTACTGTAACTCAATGGTGTGTGGGTGTGTGCGAGAGAGAGAGAGAGAGAGAGAGAGATTGCTATAGATTTTCGATGCTAACAAGTCCTGACCTGACCTCCCTTGAAGCTTCTCTGCAATGGAATTCCAATTCTGAGGCCCGTATTGTTGGACGAGCTGGCGGAGCTTCTCATCTTCTCCAGGCCTCCAGTGTCCTCGAGGACAACCCTTGGTCTCATCTGTGGAGGTGGTCGCAGAAGGGTCGCCGCCCGTCATCTCCTCCATCGATCTTCCTCGAGATCCCCTACCAGAATCTCATTTCTTCGTAGATTTTGCTATATATCCTTGTTAGAAGCTCGTGTGAATGCAATATATGCATTTTTTTCTGTAGGGGGGTGGGGTGGGGGGGGGGTGAAGGGGTCAGGATTTAGTTTATGGGTCACTTTTGTTGGTTTTGCACGATATGAAGGTGAGGGACTTGCGTGTAATCCATTCGATTACATACTTTCCCTATCAAACTTACCAATTCCTTAACTTCCTTAACAATATCTCCTCCCCCCCCTCCTCTCTCTCTCTCAACACACACACACACACACAGGTCTTTCCTATTAGTTGGGTAAGTGACGGAAATGAGCTTTGACGTTTCCTGACCACCAAATTTAGAAATTGGTGTCTACAAAAAATTGCAACAACCACATACTCTATGGTCTTTGTTGGTCATCTGATATGGTAGTCAATTTGCTTGTTCAAGAAAATGCCCAACTAACACTATATCTCACAACAACAAAAATTTCAAATTAGCAATGAATAATTCTAATCGCTAATTCCTAATTAAATATGTAGTGTGGTCGAATATTTTATATATATATATATATATAGAGAGAGAGAGAGAGAGAGAGAGAGATTTCTATATTATTCTAAAACTACAAACTGCCTTTAATTGTTCTCTGATTTTATCTTCTATTGATAACACAGCAGATTTTGTTTATTACTTCATTACAAGTAATCAGTAAGAAAATTAGAAGAATGTATATTACCAACTAAACCTGACCTTATTAATGTAACCAACAAGAAAATGAAGAATGTGGCAAGTGGTACCAATATAGGCTCTTCATTGTCTCCATTTTATACTGGCTGTGTTCCATTGACCTTATCAAGTGGCTTGTTCTTGCCCAGTGGAAATTGGGTCGAAGTAGACGGCTAGATTTTCATGTTCTATTATTAATTCAAGGTAGTTGCCGGAGATGACATCACATATGGCCATGTTGATGAAGTCCAATGCCATAAGAAACATTAGAAGCGTTGCACTCAAGTACTTGGTCTAGTTGCATGCATGTGTCCACCAACCATATTTAAGGTGTCTTCATGTATACTATATATATATATATATATATATATATATATAGGTATATATATATAGGTATATATACACATATATGTGTGTGTGTATTGTGTATTGTGTATGTGTGTGTGTCTATTCTTGATTGACCAGTGAGCGATCTAAATGGATCGGAATCAGCTTTAGTGACTAACTCGATAATAGGATAATCTAATTCAAAGTTGGATTTGGATACAAATATGAAAAACCATAATTAGATTAAAGAGAAGCATTATAATTACATTAGAACAACCATTACGAGATAATTGCAAAGACAAAACAGAGCTTTGGAGCTTGATTTACTCTTCCATAAATTTTTAACCATGGCTGTTAAAAATAAGGTATCAATGAGATGCTTGTCTGCATTTTAGGGATGCCCTAGATATATAAAGTGTCTCCCATCCTTTAATTCCGACTTTGACTATAGTGAAAATTCCTCAAAGCTGACCATGGATATGTAGTAGGCAGCAAGAACTAGCTCTCTCAAAACCACATGAAATTTTATTTGGTGGTTTATGTGATTGCTCACAATTGTTCCTGTAGTTCTGAAGATGATAAAACCAGTTAGGGTTCAGACACGGAATGTGATGAATTTGGATCGGGTATTGGATCCTTCCGGCTCGTTAACAACCTTAAACATCACTAACCCTTCCGGTGTCTAAAAGGATCCCGGCTTCCTTGAGAAGGAGCTTCAGCGAGGCCGTTGTCTGTTTGTCCTTTGCCCACTCCGTTTGTGAAAGTGACGAGTGGGAAGACAAAGAGAAGATGAGCAAGAAGAAAACAAAGCAGACAAGCCAAAATCAATCAAAATTATGATTATGCTTGTTGCAGAAACATGTATGCCCCACGAAATCAAACTCTTATCATTTTTATGAATCTTAACTAAATATGTGTTTATTTATTTCCTTTCTGGTACGAATGGGTTGTTACTGTATTAATTATGTACCATTAGCTTTGCTAATTCTTTCACGAATGAATCTCGTTCACACATCAGTCTCAGTAATGGAACTGTAAATATCATTAGTAAAAATTTGGAAGAATTACATGTAAATGTGTCATCTAACAAATTGAACGTTAGTTTTAGGGGTGTAATCGAGCTCAAATACATCAAGCTCAACATGACACATTAAGAAAAAAATACTCGGCTCAAGGTTGATCAAGCTTCCATCCTCAGGGTCGAGCTCAAGTTTGACTTATGTTCGAAGAAATCGAGGCTGAGTTGAGTGGGCTCGTCTGAGCTCGGGGAAACCAGAGTTGACTCGATTAAGCTCCACTAGCTTGAGCTCGAGCTCATTGATCGAGCTTGAATCCAATCAAGCTCAACTAAGGTCATGAATAGGTGGAAGGATTGACCTAATTTAGCTCCACTAGCTCGAAATTTGGCTCAGCAATCGAGCTTGAATCCAATCAAGCTCGACTGAGCTCACGAATAGCTCGAACTTGAAAAGATACACACACACACACACACACACACACATATATATATATATATATATATATATATATATATATATATATATATATATATATATATATATATATATATATATATATGCAAGTTAGAGAACACCGTGCATACAACACTAGTTTGCACGCATCCCACCGCAAAGTGCTGAAGAGTGCCCAACTTTTTCTACGATTATAGGAAGGTTGACGAGCATGAAGTATCATGAGCAGAAGAACAAAGAAAAATAACTCTAATTTATATCCTTTATACTAAATGAATTCTTAATTAATCTGGTGAGATCCATGTGAGCATGTCTTATGATTATTGGCATCTAACCCTGTTAGTTGGAGAAATGCCTCCACAATTAATAGTTTTTTAGCATTTTAAACCTTACGTCTTGTTCATGTTAAATTTTCTTGTCTGTTTCACAAATACAAATTTCAACGTTCACTAATACGCACGTACAGGCATGAGCACACGCACATGTATATGTATATATGAATATATATATATATATATATATATATATATATATATATATATATTATATATATATCATGTATGTATGAATGTATGTATGTGTACGTGTGATGTAAATACTTGTATTTATGTATGCATGTACAGATTATTGGGTTTCTGGAAATCAGCAGTTACGTTTCTTAGATTCAGAAAGTAAAAGTTCATAAACGATAAATCATTTAGTGCTTGTGTTTAATCACACTGCATAGATTCTTGGCGTTTGCTTGGATCTACACACTTATTAATTCTATTTCACGGGATCATGGTTGATGGAACATATAGGTGAATAGCGTATGAGTTTGCAACAAAGAATTACTGATTCACTAACAAAGGGCACGTGCGCTCTCTCTCTCTCTCTCTCTCTCTCTCTCTCTCTCTCTCTCTCTCTCTCTCTCTCTCTCTCTGTGTGTGTGTGTGTGTGTGTGTGTCTGTATATACACGTATATACATACATACATGCGCGCACACACACCGTTCAGTTTGTTGTCTAATGCTGTATGGCTGAACGGCCTATATATGTTTAATGGATGTGATATTCTATGTTCATGAAAAGAAATACCCTGCATTTTTAGGTAGTTGGTATCATGACCTTTTCTTGCATATGAGTAGAAGAAAATTCTCTTCTCAAACATTTACATAATGTTTTTTCTGTCCTGAAAACTTTTCAAACTAAAGAAACAGTTAACCGATCTCTCTCCCTCTCTCTCTCTCACACACACACACATTGAGTTGAAATCAACGGAAGGGTGTGGCATAACTCCCAAATGTATTTGAAGAGTCTACCTGATAATTTCCAAACGCTACCAATTGACAGGGAGCTCAGTTGGCTAACTTCTCTTGGTGAAACTGTCACATTATCAAATAGAAGGATCTAGGAAACCTTTCACAAGCATGTAGACAAAAGACGTGGCAGCAGTTAAAACCTCACTTGAAATTCAAAAATTAAAATCGTTAAAAGAATATAAAAATAAAGTATTGCAAGTAATTAAAATAGGTTTCACTAGAAGAATGTGTAAGACCTAAAATACCATTTCATCGGCCATTCCTAAACCAATGAAGGTTTTTGTTTTTTATGGTCATGTGTTAGGTTAGAAATATTAACGGGTGAACAGCTTTAAACGTAAATTTTTCTTATAAAACCAAAAATAATTTTCTATTGTCAAAAAATCTTATTGCTGACTTTGTCTGATATGACTTACAAATTTGATGGTATGTGTTTGATACGATTTTGGATGTCTCTCTCGTTTTCCTTATAGCGGTAAAGTTGTATTCTTTCTCCATTCTTATCACATCTTGTTAGTCTTTTATATAAAATTAAATGATTTGTTAATGTCATATAAAATGTTTGATGTAGATTTCTCCATTAAATGTTTGATACGATATGATTTGTTACCTAATGCGAATTCATCCTATTATTTTTTAGACTTCTAGCAAAATATTGTCAGGTCCCAAAAACTTTCTAGATTTCACAAGTTTAAGAGTATCTTTTTACCTACTTCCTTCGAATCCACAAATAGACAGTGTAATTTATGTACCTCGTGTCACTGAGCTCTCTGAAGATGATTATTAACAGCTGTGCTCCCATTAAATAATTCTTTCATTTCTGTTGTTATTTAGCGTAAGAAGCTTTTCCTCCCAGGTTTCCATATATATCAGACTTGAAAATATTTAAGAAATTCCTTTCCTTATCAATATTAGATGCTTCAGCACAAGCGGACGCACTAGCCTGTGGTCACACACACACACACACAAAGGCCTCCTAGACGATTCCTCCAGCATTAATTGTGAAGCCTGAACTTCAACATCATCTAACCACTTGAATGGCATTCTTTACTTTCAGTTTCCTGTCTATTTTGTGCTGCACCAATGAAATGAATCATGTCGCTGCCAATATAACAATCTTAGTGGGGCGCATGGTATTTATATCATGGTAGGTTTAACCTCAAAAGGAAGACCAATTCGCTAAACTTAATTCCACACGTAATTTCGTAACACCCTAACATGATTTTAGGTTAAAAATCTGTATTGCAGTGACACTTTAGCATGAGAGGGGCGATATGTCTCCTGCCGAAAGTGACAATGAAGCTAGTGCTTGCTGTTGTGATTTTGAAAATTAAATTGAGCAAAAAGGGTAAGGCGGCAGACCCCTGCCAGATATGCGTGCTCCATGTATCGAACTCATAAGCTTCAGGTCGAAAATTCTTTTCTCTACTCTGCAGCCGGGTGAGCCGTGGTTCCTTATGCTAGAAACTTTTGTTTCTCTGATTGGCTCGCGGGTATTAGGGAGACCACTGCCAGATGCATGCCTCAAGTGTCGAACTCGGGACCTTCTCCTTGAAGGTTCTTTTGAGTCCAGCCGCTAGCCCTAGGTCTCTGGGGAAGGAACTTTTACTCTGTTATTCCCATCTTCTCTATATTTGTAGAGAATAAAATAGGTTGACAGTTTTATATTGTTTTCTTTTTCTTTTTGAAGCATTGGGGAGAACAAAGACAGATGCATGTCCTGGGTATTGAACTCATGACCTTCAACTCGTGAGTCGACCCCCTAACCAGGTAGGCAATGGCTCATTCTGCAAGATTGATAATTGATTAACTGATTCTACTTCAAAGATATGTTCTGATCAGAATACGTATTTATGTGTTTACTATGAATGCCGACTGAAGCTCTGATGAGCTTATAGTAAATAAAGTTTAGAAATTGGACTTTACTATTTTCTATTAAAAATAAATAAATATTGTGGTTTTTTCTAAATTTAAACAAAAGGCAAAAGGAAAACAATCTCTCAAGTACAACATGGATTAGTTGAGTAGTTGCAGTAGTGCTTTCATTTTCATGGCAGTTCATGCTTGTTCTGGCTACCACTTATCCGAAATACTTGATCTCCAAACTGAAAATTAGCAATACATTTCTAGTTGTATAAACTCAGACTTGCTCTTGGGCAAATGGGGCGGGTAGGGGCAGGGTTTGGTACCCTCCAGGTTCGACTTTCTACTCGAAGTAAGGGAAAATGATTTGATTCGATATTCCCTATGAATATATTTTGTGCTCTTATTTTTGTATATGATCTGAAAATTGTCGATGCATTTCCAGTCATACAAACTCAAACCTGCTCGTAGGCATGGCAATGAGGTGGATTGATACCCTTTTAGCTGAAGTACGGGTACGTGATCTGATTTGATATTTCATAAGGATTGATTTGTAAAGTCTCCTATTTTTCTGAATGGCATACCAAAACTGAACATTGTCACTAAATTTCCAGCTGTGAAAACTCAGACATGCTCATGGACATGACAATGGACCGGGTTGAGGCGGGTTTGGTACCTTTGGTCAGGTGCAGATTGCAAACCTGCATGCTCGTAGCATTGCTATGTTGGATTCATGAACTACACTTAAAAAAACGTCTTATGAACATAACAATGTCAACAATAACTGAGCTTTTTCCCATACTAGATGGCGCCAGCTACATGAGTTCCTTGTTTTCAAACTCATTCATATGTCATACTAACAGTTAACTCGATATAAGCTTTAACCGGATTGTTGCGGCTCGATTGTAGGTTTTGGCTAAGATTCGATCACTACTAAATGAGATGGACCCATGTTAACATATCG